>JAFIRS010000412.1:0-600000 GCA_018342105.1 Gonioctena quinquepunctata
ATTCAACGCACTCATCAATACTCGCAGTTCACTCTTAGCTCTCTCACAGGACAAACGCCCTCCTCGCTTGGAGAGTACAAGGATTCATGAAGGTCATGACTACACATAATATGTATGCCTACACCACAACTTTAGTCAAGGTCAAACAAACATCGAGATCAAATATTTTGGTTGCCGAAACAATCCCAACATCAGAACTCAAGGTCAAATCTCAAAGTCAAAACTTAATGTTATGAATCTCAAGGTCATATTCAAGGTCAAGTCGAATCTCAAAGTCGACCAAACCCAATATCAAAACTCAATGACAAATCTCAAAGTCAAATCTCAAGGTCAAACACACACACATTGCACACCTGCAACCATTCAAGGTCACACGTGACGTCATAGTGGTGGGGGAGAGCCAGAACCGGCTTAAATCTCCTACTCAATCCTAAATGAAAAATCACATTTAGTTTTTTTTATCTCAAAAAACTTTGAAGGCTATAGAAAAAACTAAGCTCAATTTCCTCGGTTTCACGGCCTCTTTAAATACGGCATCTATTTTTAGGACGGCAGTATAACTGTTATTCAAAAATGGATACACTACGTCACTGCATGTTCATCGCATGCATGCGTTGACATCATGGGCTCTCCAGAAACATCTAGAAATTTCAAAAAATCGAGAAGTAGGTGATCAGAAGTTTCTGGGTGTTTATAACTTCTACAGTATCGGAAACTAATTCTCTTAGGTATGGTGGTTTCATGAGAGCGAAAAGAATGGCTTGCCATATGTTGAGAGAGCATTACAATTTCTCCTCGAATCGCTCGAGGAAGGGATATCGACGTCACGACACAGAGATAGGAGAGTCAGGGCGGTTAGCTCAGGACGTCAGTATCATACCAGCAGCAGTCGGGAGAATGTGTGCGCTGCGAAGAAGAAGAATTTTTGACGATAATTTCACATCAGATAATTTGAACTGATTAAACTGAATCATTGATTCAATTTAATCTGTCGGACGACAGGTAGATCAAAATATCTTTGGTGCCGTGGTCGCCGCGAAAACAAAAGAAAATTATTAAACATAAACAAAAGCAAACGATATTTCTGTAATAATAAAAACAAAAAACTTATTTCTAACAGAAAAACAATTATTTCTTGAATGGAGAGAAAAAAAATATTTACAAGAAAAGACAAACCAAATTAAATATTTTGTGTACGGAATTATTTCATTAAGTGTTCGAACAAACCACCATTTCGAGTCAAATAATAGCCAAATCTATTGTAGAATTCTGTTCTGGTAGCCGCAAGGGTAACTGGTGTTACCTGACCACACAACTGAATAATTTTTGCCCTCAGTTCATCTAAATTGGTGGGACGTTCGAACTCATGCCGATATACCTCCGATTTTAGCATGCCCCAGAAATAAAAATCGAGAGGTGCTACATCTGGTGATCGAGGTGGCCAGTTGATTGTACCTCGCGTACAAATAAACTGATCGGGAAATAATTGATTCAAAAATGTAACCACCGTGCCTGCATTGTGGGCAGGACAACCATCTTGTTGAAACCACACGTGGTCAAAGTCAATCGGAAGAGCGCGAACTGCAGGAATAATTTGATTTTGCAAAAGTTGCAAATATTTTGCTGCATTTAAATTCCCTTCAATAAAAAATGGGCCTATGACGTGATCGCCTAAAAGTCCCGTCCACACATTTAATGTTTTTGGGTACTGTGTCCTCACAGCAATACTCAAATGTTTATTTTTGCGAGACCAATAACGTCCTACGGATGGGTTGTGTTTTCGATGAATGGAGAAGGACGATTCATCGGTAAATAACACCTTTTTTAGAAAGTCATCATCTACACGAAATGCCCTATTGCATTGTTTGACCATCGTTTCACAAAACTCCATACGTCTGAAATGGTCTCCAGGCAAAAGTTCTTGTGTGGTCTTGACTTTGAAACGATGATTACCGTTTCTCTTCGAAATATTCCTTACAGTTCTTTCATTCAAATTCACTTCGTCGGCGATCTGTCTACCCGAACAAGGTGTCGTTTCGGCCAATGCACACACTTGTGTTTCTCTTATTTCCCGTTCCTCGGGTATTTGTCTAGGATGCGGTGGTGGATTTGTGGGACAACATTTTTTCCAATGTGCTGCCACACACCCAAAAATCTGAAATTCATTAATAATTGAAAAGACAGTCGCTTCCGTAGGTACAGGTCTATCTGCAAAAGCCACTATGAATGGATTGCTAGTATCTTGTACAGAATTACCCCCAAAGTATCACTTACCGATCTCTACTTTCTCTGCGGTTGTGTAAATAGGCGGCATGTTTCAGAAGGTAATAATTGTCACGGTCTTTTGTTTTCGCAACCACGGATCGGCAAGAATGAGTCGAGTCGCCGTGCGCTGTGTCGCATTGCCACGTGGTCAGTTAATGTGTCGGGTGGGGTAACAGGAGGGGCGCACAGCAGTGCGTTTCTCTTGTTTATGTGGTATTATCATATACCCCAGATAAATTGTTTCCGATACTGTATATGAGAGACAACGGACGCTTCGGAATAGAAAGTTCAGTCACGGGTAAGTTGTGTTCGGAAACGCGGTGCAGTGCATGGCACGGTGTATTGTGTAGTGAATTTCGATTGAGTCATTCCATTGTAAGAGTTCATTATTATTCTGTGTTGTGAAATCTAAATATATGGATAATAATTGGCTCACTATTTCAATAGTCACGAACTACAGATTTGTATCAATAATTTCAGAAGTCGATGTAATGGTGGCAGGAGTAGACTCCCAAAAAAGCTATGATTTCCAAACCTGGTATATATTTTTATTCAAGGTGGTATATTTTTCATCCTATATTCCCAAACTCTCGGGAAAACTCCATTATGTTTTGTAATTGTTATCTCTGGGTATTCTCCGGAGAACCCGCGAAGGAAGCGTCGAGTAAACAAAGGAAATGTATTAACATGGTATCTGGATTTCGTTCCATTCACTCGCCGTCCCTGTAGACACTTTGAAGTCGAAAGGGGAATCAAAGGATTGGCGAATGGAACTAACGTATCCATTAATAATTTTTCAGATTACAATCGTCAATATATCTCATTCCGTAACGGAATCTCTTGGATTTATATTGATGTGTTCATTTATTCTGTAGAATAAGAACTGGTATAATCAAGATCTAGAAAATAAGTTTTGAATGGATATTGCTTATAGGTGAATTGAAGAAAATATTTTCAGGTAACAATTGACATCCACCGCGTATTCTTGAGTTGTTCCGAGAGAAACTTTGCAAATTTAAAGTGCTTTTTTCCAGTAGTCTGGGAACGGAAATAAATATACTTACTCCTGGTTCGAAACTCCTCCAAAGTGAACATTGAAATGCTCTTCTCAAGGATTATTTTCTCATCGAGGATGAATAGAAAATGAAGGAAAATATTCACACTGTTTCAGACTCAGATATAATGGATTAAAAAGCCAAAATCGAATTGCCAGTCAAGTAAAGTGCTTTCGGGACGTGATACGTAATTTATTTCATTATAAACGTCTCTTCGATGGAACTGAAACTGTTAAAATATTCCTCCACTTATGAATATTTATTTATATTGTATGACGGCCTTCATTCGTAAGGTATAAATTACTGTTTGCAAACGCTTCAGTTTCGGTAATATTCCAAGATCCCAGAGCCGTCATTTTACAGGTAGGAGGTACATGAGGTACATGAAAACTTTACTCACCTACGGTAAAGTATTGTAATACTTCTAACTTATACATTACCCAGTTGGCTATTGGGACTGGTATAGAAAATCAAATTACTATCTGAATGAGAATACAAATTTTCAGCTTCACATCTTTTCTTCTGAGTGACGGTCTTTTCACAATATCTTCGTTGATTGTTTGTTTGGCCCCTACTCAAAATTAGGTACTTACATTAGTTCAGGAGCTTGGTTATTGGAATAAAAAGATTCATTTTATTTTTTGATTTTTGTGGCTTACATCTACTGATTGCTACCTTATTGCAATTGGGATAAGTTTCAAAATACTGACTTACCCACCTTGCTTAAAATATTAATTGTTATATTTATTTATTTATTTATTTGTACAATACATCCAGCAGGCCCAAAAGTCCATTTACAGGTGTATACAATAAGTATTATGAATAACTACACATATAACAGAATCAATTCTGAATGAAACGGAGGGTCTCTTTTTTGAATTTTTGGAAAGTTAGAAAACATATATCTACACTGGGAACCTTATTAACACTTCTAATATTGTAGCTATAGGAGAATGAAAATGATGCACTGTATTGGAAACAGGAATATGAAATGTGCTACAGCACTTGGTTGAAATACGCGGTACACTGAATAGCATATGAGACACTATCTCGGCTTTCCCTGAATTTCTGTTGAGATATCATATGAAACTCGTCCAACAATGAATCATAGATATAACCCCTTCCGGGATAAACACCATGTTTTTTGAAATATGCATATTTCAAAAAAAAAATTTGAACATTTTCTAAGTTAGATATATGGTTCATATGAGACGGATTCCAAACGACCCTGCAATACTCCAATTTGCTCCTGATCAGTGTGGAATAAATGGTTCTCAAGGAATCAAAGGTCCTAAATTCCTTGCAGGTGCGTATCAAAAAGCCAAAACTTTTCATTGAAGTTGATATCACATTCTGAAAGTGATTGGAAAACGTTTTTGATCAAACAGAACCAGTAGATCCTTTGATTACTTTGAGTATTACTGGTAGAATTTCACGAGTGAATGTCATTATTTTACATCTGTTAGTATTTAAGTACAATTTATTACGAGCACATCACTCAGTCAACGTATTTGAGTCCTCCTGCAATGTGAAACAGTCTGCTTCACTTTTTATTTCACGATATATCTTCATGTCATCTGCAAATAGCAGTTTATGAGAAGTGATGCCATCAGCTATGTCATTTATTAATAGTATAAATAATAATGACCCAAGATTTGACCCTTGTGGGACACCCGAACTCGCAACAAAGCAAGAGGATTTTATACCATCACATTCAACATAACTACACCGGTCGGATGAGTACGATTTCAGTATCAATTGAATATCGGATGATATGCCAAAGTTTGACAATTTCATAAGCAGTTGTTGATGTGATACTCGATCAAACGCCTAACTAAAATCCGTGTAGATAACATCAACTTGATTTTTATTATCAAGTACATCAGAAACAAATTGGGTAAAAATACAAAGATTGGTTGCAGTGCTACGTGCCTTGATAAATCCATGTTGAAAAATGGACAGTGAAGAACGAACATGGTTATACATTATATCTGATAGTATAATTTCCAGTATTTTAGAAAAAACTGATATTAATGTTATTGGCCTATGATTTTCAACACTTGTTACCTTTCAAGACTTGAATACAGGGCATACTTTTGACAATTTCCATATTTTAGGGAAATGGTGATTTTTTATGATGGAGTTATATATAATCTCTAGCGGCACCGAAAGGCTATTTAATGATAATTTAGCAGTTTTGGCTGCAATTCCATCAGGACCGCATGACAACTTATAATTGAGTTTTTTAGTAGCGTGAATGATTTGCTGAGTTGTAATTGTTGTTAAATTCAAATAAGGATGGTTTATGTGGTTTGGCACGTACGTACTGTTGACGTCATTGTCATCTTGACTATATACACAACTGAAGTGTGCTGTAAAAGCATTTACGATAGAGTATGCTGACGAATGTGTCTGATTATTATAAGTCATTTGACCCGGAATGCGAGACTTTTTTTTTTATTTATAAAATTCCAAGTCCAAGTCGCGTGGATTATTCTTCAGCCTTTCTTCAGATTCAGTAATATATAACCTATAATCAGTTGTTATTTTGAATTTGATAATTTTCCTCAAACAAGTATTTAGTTTTTTTATGCATTTTCAAATAGTGATTTTTTTATCTTATCTGTCTAATTAATTCTTTGCTATACCGACTCAGGTACAAATTTGATCTAGATTCTGCAAGCGGTACACATTCAGGAATCATTTTTTGAACAATATCATTGAAAGTTTCACACATAGAGTCAACATCATTTTGATAGGATAAAAGTTGAGTCCAATTAATTTCACACAGTAATCGAGAAAACTTTTGTACATCGACTCTTTTCAAGTCATACCTTTTAATGATTGTTGGAAATTTTTTGTAGCTCACAGAGTCGTTGGGCAGCTGTATCAGAAGTCCTGGGTGATGGGGATTTATGGGTACTAATGGGTCTTCATTATTTTGCACAACACATGTAGATTCGGTTGAACATATCACTAAATCTAGTAGCCTGTCATTGATATTTTTGATCGAATTCCATTGAACTGAGTCACCGAAGTTCAAGAAATCAACAAATCGTCGGATTAGATTCGTTTGGTTACCGGTGTCGTAGAATTCTTGTAGCTCAGAGAGATTAAAATCCCCAATAATGATGAATTGTTCTCTTCGAAATTGTTTTCCATGAATCCAAAGAATTCTTCGTATTCCTCAAGTGTTGTTTTTGGAAGAATATGAACTGCGGCAATATATAAGGGTTTCATATTTTCATTGGATACTTTGATACAGAGAAAATCATTGTATCAATAGGACATAATATAAGTTCACATATTTCTGATTTAAATAATATACTGTTCACTGCTACTAATACACCTCCACCTTGAGTTCTACGGTCTTTTCGGTAAGTTACGGAATTATCTGGAAATAATTCTCCGTTGCTCACTCCATCATGTAACCAACTCTCTGTAACTACTATTATATTTTGGTCACTTCCCGGAACGTTTTCGTAAAATAAGTGGGTTTTAGAATTCAGACCTCTACAATTTTGTTAAGAAATTGAGATACAATTTTCTTGGGAGGACCTACTGGATGAGTGATTTAGTTTTTTTTTGTAGTAAATGGAAATCCATTTCTGTATTTTATAATCAGGTCACTTTCACCGGACTCTTGACGCTCTCTCAGTTCCTGGCGCAGTCTGATAAAAAGCTCCCTTTGCATCACTGTCTGATCGGGTTTGATGTATACATCTCTGAACCGGTCAACAGCTTGTATCTTCTTGTTATTCCTAATGAGTTGTGAGTGTTTCGAGCTATTAGGCATAATTATTTTTGAAGGTCTGGTTTTCCCAGTTATATACTATAACTTGCTGGTACCAGTGACTTCGTCCGCGTTGAATTTTGTATTTTTTGTCGACTATTGAAAACATCCTCACCGCTTCAGGTTCAAAATATTGAAAAACTTCTTTATTTGTACAAAGATCTCAAACACCAATTTTTATGACCCTAACGGAACCCTCATACAAACTTTCACCCCCTTAAGAGTTGCATTTATAAACATACTGAAACAAGTATTCCTTTCTCCCTTACAAAAACCAAAAATAACAATTTTGATGATCCTAACTTGAAAAGTTACGGAACCCCCTTACAAAATTTTACCCCCCCCGTTTCAGCTCTTTGGTTGAATTTATAAAAACACTGTTAATAAAAATATCTTCTATTTTTAAAAATGACTTCAAATGCCAATTTTCATGACCCCAACTTAAAAACTAACGGAATTCCTATACAAACTTCCAATCCCAATTTAATCCACATTTCACCCATTTAAGCGTTGAATTTTAAAAAGCGCTGAAACACATTCATCTTTATTCGTGAAGAAGAGCCCAAATACAATTTTTATTACACTAATTCCAAAACCAACCATACTTTCACTTCCCCCTTTGGGGAGTATCGAAAGAAATATGCTGTGAATATTTTAGTTCTTAGGTTAGGCGGTTTGGTCTAGACGTTGATCGTATAACAGTCAATCAGTGAGTCAGTTAGTCAGGACATGTAATTATTACCCCAAACACGAGATAGATGCTGCTGTGAACGATTGAGGAGATCACTCGACTGGCTTTCGTCTCCATCATCAGATCAACTCTGGGTCTTTATTATGTTGTTTTGTCATCAGAACTACATATGCGTGCCAAGTTTCAACTAAATCGGTTCTTAGGTGTAAAATCAATAAATCATCCCCCATTTTTCTACCCTCAGAGGTGCAACTTTTCTCAAATTCAAATAAGACCAAGTTCGAAGAATACCCTATACAATAAAGAACGTAGGATCGATGGGGGGGGGATTTCCGAGTCAATCTCTACGAGAACAATATCTGTAGTTTACTTTATTTTCAAGGTGTATGCATTTCTGAGGTTTAACTTTTCACTCAATAATTTCAGATTTTCTTCTCAGTATTTCTCTAATTCAGTGAAAATGGAACAGAGATTTAAGTTTAATGAAATATTCTGTCGCATTGAGATTCCTAAATTCACAAAAAGGATATTTATGAATTAATCAAAATTAACATAATCTGAAACTGTTTTATTATTTGAATGATTTCCGAAAAAACAGATAACTGAAAAAGGTTAGCAAGACCTGTCTCCACTTAACGAAATCAAAATGCCTCCGTTAAATGTTACCGTTCCGAGATCTAAAACGAAACTCTTTCTCTCCAGAAATATATAACTATCCTTCCAGTGACCTATCAATTTTTTAAGCAGAAACGTTTGAAGATTTTTGACGTTAACTCACAAAAATTAGATATTACCACCAATTGAGCCGGAAGTAGGAACTGTTTCCCAAAAACATTGAATTTATCGCAATATTGTGTTGGATCTCTGCTCCAAATCTTATTTTCGCAAATTGTGGACCATTCTATCAATTTCATAAACCTACAATCATCGGTAGAAGAATATCTAACATTATTGCAATGAGGCTCCCATAATATATCTATATATATTTATAAATATATATATTGTTATGCTGTTTATTTGATTTATTAGTAGGTTATTTGAATTTTTGTGACATATATTAATCATAACGGAAGAAAACTCTGGCTATGATGTTTCTACCCTCTTTTTCTGTACACCTTACCCCTCTTTCTTTTTATTATTTTTTTACCTTTTCGTAGCTCAGTCGGTACGCCTATGGAGACATGGTTCTCCAAAACTCAGGAGGATTGCAGCAGCGCCATCTACTTCTTTGCTTGATGTAAATATACTGTTCATGTTTGAAATATCGATAGTAATATAGTCAAATAATGAATAATGAATCCAGAAAAAGTTAGATACTTGTTTTTTATTGAAGATATTTCTTACAACCAACCTATCCCTGGGATATCTAACTTATTCTGATTATTTTCTAACCGATAAAAATTGCTGACATTCGGAAACTTGATCATGCGCAAATATGAATAAAATTTAAGATAAATGGGTTATGCTCATGTGATTTGTGGTGGATAGAAGAAAATTGCCCCTCAAAATTATGTATTATAGTCAATGAACCCAAAAACAATGTGGCTGTTCGATGAATATTATCACTTTCAAGTTTATGACGATAAATTACCTGTTATGAGTTATGCTTCGCACTCACACAAATCCTGGAATGTTCTGTGAAAAGTTCTTGTGGATGTCTTGCAAAAGTTCAGCCCCCTTACTGCTGGTGACGTCAAGCATGGAAATTCAACCTCCAATTCCTGTTTTTATGATAATCTTTGGTTCCAACTTGATTCTGACCTGATTGCATGTATTAACGTTTTTGATATTCTGTAGTTATTGGCATTTTGCCCATAAAATCGATATAACATTTTCTAAGCGCTTCCAATCTCAATTTAATTTTTTCTCTCTCAACTTATTTTTTCCCTTTGGTAACGATCTTTTACGTAATCTTAATTCGCTTTTTTATTTTATTTTCAAATTTGATTCTTTTTATTTACTGAGTTTCCTTCAAAATTCACATTACCATTTTTTTGGAATTTTTTTTTAATTTAAAAACTTGTATATAAATATAATGTTTAGTTGAATTCTGAATATTTATTTCTACATTTGGATTTGTATATTTTTATAGGTTGTACCAATTGGATGAACTAATCGAACATAATGATGATAATAGAATGACTCCACTGCCACCCTCTTGGATAATCTGCGTCGACTAGAAAACTGGCCAAAGGTTTTCAAAATACAAACCGTACTGAAAGAAATATATAAAAACAATCATAGCAGGTATTTGTGCAGTTTTTAAATATCATTGTGCCCTATTTTAACTTTTTCATTTGACATATATATCATATCATAAGAATATATATATATATATATATATATATATATATATATATATATATATATATAAACAGTATCGGAAACAATGTATCTGGGGTATAGACAGAAATCTACACGAGTAACAAGGAACGCAATGATATGATAATACCACATAAACAAGAGAGACGCACTGCTGTGCGCCCCTCTTGTTACCCCTCCCGACACATTAACTGACCACGTGCGACACAGCGTACAGCGTACAGCAACTTGACTCATTCTTGCCTAGCCGTGGTTGCGAAAACAAAAGACCGTGACAATTATTACCTTTTGAAACATGCCGCCTATTTACACAACCGCAGAGGAAGTACAGATCGTTAAGTGGTAATTTGGGGGTAATTCTGTACAAGATACTAGAAATCTATTCATAGTGGCTTTTGCAGATAGACCTGTACCTACGGAAGCGACTGTCTTTTCAATTATTAATGAATTTCAGAATTTTGGGTGTGTGGCAGCACATTGCACAAAATGTTGTCCCAAAAATCCACCACCGCATTCTAGACAAATACCCGAGGAACGGGAAATAAGAGAAACACAAGAGTGTGCATTGGCAGAAACGACACCTTGTTCGAGTAGACAGATCGCCGACGAAGTGAATTTGAATGAAAGTCTGTAAAGAATATTATGGAGAGAAACGGTTATCATTGTTTCAAAGTCAACACCACACAAGAACTTCTGCCTGGAGACCATTTCAGACGTATGGCGTTTTGTTAAGCGATGGTCGAAAAATACAATAGGGCATTTTGTGTAAATGATGACTTTCTAAAAAAGGTTTTATTTACCGATGAATCGTCCTTCTCAATTAATCGAAAACACAACCCATCTCTAGGACGTTATTGGTCTCGTAAAAATAAACATTTGAGTATTGCTGTGAGGACACAGTACCCAAAAAAATTTAATGTGTGGACGGGACTTTTAGGCGATCAAGTCATAGGCCCATTCTTTACACGCTTTATATTAGTTTCACTTGTATGTTTGTTTGTTTGTTTTTATTGAAGGGAATATAAATGCAGCAAAATATTCGCAACTTTTGCAAAATCAAATCAATCCTACAGTTCGCGCTCTTCTGATTGACTTCAACGACGTGTGGTTGCAACAAGATGGCTGTTCTCCTCACAATGCAGGCACGGTGGTAACATTTCTGAATCAATTATTTCCCGATCAGTTTATTTGTACGCGAGGTACAATCAACCGGCCACCTCGATCACCAGATGTAGCACCTCTCGATTTTAATTTCTGGGACATGCCTAAATCGGAGGTATATCGGCATGACTTCGAAAGTGTCACCAATTTAGATGAACTGAGGGCAGACATTATTCAGTTGTGTGCTCAGGTAACACCAGTTACCCTTGCGGCTACCAGAACAGAATTGTTTGGATCACAATGGTGGTTTGTTCAAACATTTAATAAAATAATTCTGTACACAAAATATTTAATTTGGTTTGTCTTTTCTTGTAGATATTTTTTTTCTCTCCATTCAAGGAATAATTGTATTCCTGTTAGGAATAAGTTTTTTTTTATTCTTACAGAAATATTGTTGCTTTTGTTTATGTTTGAGAATTTTCTTTTGTTTTCGCGGCCACCACGGCACCAAAGATATTTTGAACTACCTGTCGTCCGACAGATTAAATTGAATCAACGATTCAGTTTAATTTGTTCAAATTATCTGATGTGAAATTATCGTCAAAAATTATTCTTCATTGCAGCGCACACATTCTTCCGACTGCTGCTGGTATGATACTGACGTCCTGAGCTAACCGCCCTGACTCTCCTATCTCTGTGTCGTGACGTCGATATCCCTCCCTCGAGCGAGTCGAATATAAATTGTAATGCTCTGTCAACATACAGCAAGCTATTCTTACGCTATCATGAAACCACCATACCCAAGATAAATACTTTTCGATACTGTATAAATATATATTCCAGTCATAGATAATCATTTATATGGTACAATCTACTAACAATCCATTTCCAAGCTACCGAATATCTTCATTGGTCGGAAATTACATTATTTCAATGCTTAGGGATTGGAAGTAAAAAAAACAGAAGAAGAAACTCTCTTCCATCATATTTGCTAACTCATAACAATATTTTCCTGTTGCTTATCTATTTTCTCATGGAGATCTGTTGAGTACCTTGTTTGGTATTTTCCGCTAATAAACAATTTATAGGTTGGTTATTATCAACTATTTCAACTTGTTGATTCTACTCTGTCTTACTGGACTAATGAGCCATTCATAACCATATGTTTCGAATACAATAATTTGCACCGGTATCTAAACGCATCTTCTACGGAGAAAATTATTGATAAATAATTTTATTTTCGGCAAGGTCGTCCATTCAGGACCTTTTGAAACAGGAAAAAATATTTTCGTGTAAACAGTGAGTATTCGGCAAATATGAAGGGAGGTTAATTGAAAATATCCCGTTAGTAACAAAGTTAATAATTTTAAAGTATTACGGTGTATTTGGAAACAAATAGGAGCGATAGAAATGACCTATTCCAAATTCAAATCATAATCATCAAAATTTTCGCTATGGGGGAACTACCGGAAATCATCCGAATGCAGGAGAAATTCTCAGTACAAGAAAAGACGAACCGCTCAGGTCCGACCGAGTAGCAGATAGTGTAGTTGAAATTGGTGAACAATAGACATATACAAATGAAGGAAACCCATTATGAACGTCGAGCTGTTCAACCCACCCCAACATAACACCGGTCAAATTGTATTGTAGGGATTTCAATGAAACGCAATTAATTAGTAGCGCCCATCTTGGTTCGGGACAGTCCAGCATAGCAACGGAACTGTTGGAATTCCCAGAGAGGAATAAAAACAGTTTGTCCTGAACAACAATGCCCATCAGCACTATTTGGATGACTAATACTGTGTGCACCTTTTTTTTGTGTGCGATGTTTATCAACCCTCTTGTATCGGAAAGCTGTTAGATCAGCAAAACTATAACTTGTCTGACAAGCGGGAAACGTACATTTACGCAGGGACAGAGGCACCACTTCGAAGCCGAAAACGATATGATCAGCCATCGCAGCTGTTCACAAATAACAGCGAGCCAACAATGAACTGCAAAAATTGAGTGGGGGTTCGTGGAAACACAGCGACCTATATGCAACATTCCTTCTATTTAAGCGCTTATTTCTCAGGTAACACGGATCTCTCCGCGAGATCTCTGAGAGGTTATAATTAGAATCTTATGCGAACCCCTATTGCGAGTGTCTCGGTAATCGCTATGTGCTGTAGTCAAACGAAATTCTCACTGGTGTCCCCAGGAGAAATTATGGAGTCCACACATTTCATTAGTCTAGTTCCAACTTATTGCGAGTTCCTAAAGATGTCCCGAACGCAAGCTGAATAAGAGAATCTTATTGCAAGTGCCTAAAGTTATCCTGAATGTAACCAGAACAAGAAATTCTCAATGCGAGTTCCTGAAGTTATCCTGACCATAACCTGAATGAGAAATTCTTCTTGCGAGTTTCTAAAGATATCCCAAAGTTATCCTGAATGTAACCAGAACAAGAAATTCTCAATGCGAGTTCCTGAAGTTATCCTGACCATAACCTGAATGAGAAATTCTTCTTGCGAGTTCCTAAAGATATCCCGAATGTAACAAGAAAAGAAATTCTCACTGCGAGTTCCTAAAGTTATCCCGAACGTTTCCTAAATTATATATATATATATATATATATATATGGTAATCAATTACCTGAATAATGCTTACAGAAATGAAATAATTTCTACACATGGTCCCATCAGATGGCCACCTAGGTCACCAGAGTTGACTCCCTCAGACTATTATTTATGGGAAACAATGAAAAATTATGTATATGCAACTTCTAGTGAGACACGCGAGGAACTGCAACAAAAAGTCATCACAGCTTTCAATAATATAAGATCAGCAGAGTTAACTAGAGCAGTTCGAGCAGCAGTCAGAAGGGTGCGATCATGCACGGAACATAATGGCCAACATTTTGAGCAATTTTCATAGTTAGAGTATGAGAGCATTGTGCTACGTATTTGTTGTTTTCAAAAATTTGTAATAAATGTTGATAATCCTCAAAATCGCGTATTCAATTTCAAAATAATAAAATTAACGTATGATCATTTTCAATGTTGAAAATCGTTATGAGACAATTGAGTAGAAGTGTTCAGTCCAGCGGCTGCACTATTTTGTGGTACATTTTTTTATAATAGTGATAACTCTGAAAATAATCGACAGATATTCAAAATTTTTGTATCACTCGAATCCTTTCCTTCGAAACAATCTGTTGCAGAGAGTGTCCCATAGAGATGCCATTTAAAAAACATGAGATAATAAAAAAAAGTGATTTTGTCACATTCAAACAGCGGCTGGTGGCAAAGTATTGTAATAAAAATGCCAATTCCATTTTCTCGGACAACATGGCATCGGAGAGAAACTTTCAAAATGTAAAAAATCATCATCCTTAAAAAAAAAAAATTGAAAAAAATCAATAAATAATAATAATGAAAAATTCAGCTTATCATGTTCAGAATTTGCTCTCGATTTCAAAAAAATGAAAATGTACAAGGTGTTCCATTTGAGAAACTAATACTCAGATCATTTCTGGTGGAACCGGAAGCGCTACAAAATTAATTTTTATCTCAAAAAATCACATTTCAGTTGTTCAATAGCCCCCTATATTTTCGTGCTTTGAATCGGTTTATTTCTCTCAAAAATAGGGGTGCCTCATCTCTCAGACTCACCCGGTATATATATATATATTTATATATATATATATATATATATATATATATATATATATATATATATATATTGTTTGCCGGAGTTAGTGGAGTTGAAAGAATGAGAGAGACAATAGATATGCGAGACATATTTTACACATCGCACATCGGAAAAATTCCATGATTCAGAAAAAAACAGATCGTGATCGTGAGTCGTGGATATCATCCATTGTCCCTATCTGTTCGTCTGTTTAACTAACGTAATTCTGAGTGCGTGGATGTCGTTGACTGCTGTTGCTCAAAGCACGAGGTAATTGTTTATCGCTTGTATAATATGTATTTAACTATTTGTGTTCATGTGTTTAATGTAGAGTGAGGATAGACTGCTGTTTTTCACCATATTCCCATTTTACGGAAGGTATTTTTGTTGTGTAGACCTACTGATGGTGTATCAGATTAGAGGTGTCAACTTGTTGTCGCCATTCTAGATGCAGCAACCGACAAAAAATTATTTATTCATTTTATCACATATCATTTTTAACAATTAGTTTCTATGTGGTTCAATTGGCGTATCAGAATATATTTTCACCTCAGAAAATGAGCACCTTCCATATCTATCATTTAGAAGTAGTAAATAGAATATATGCTCAATATAAGTCTTATAGATACCTTAGCAATCGGCAAAGGAGGCGCTGAATGAGCATGGGTATTCAAAGCATATCAGGCACTAATGATGATAATTACTTCAATAATGACAATCTAGCTGAAGGAGTTTTTTATCCTAATTCAACGGGTGAATATTTTTCATTCAAATTTAAAATTTGTACCTCATTTTTTCTCGACAGCGCTAAATTTTTCATAGGAAAGTCATTTCAGACATATTATCCACTGTACTTTTCATGGGGTTATGGAGCAAACTTTTTCAGTGTTAAGATCTGTTCATTGAATTCCTTATAAAAAACAGCTTTGCCAAAATCAAATCAACCGTTATAGAGATATCAAAACAAAAGCTTGCCAATTTTGTGGATCGATCAAGTAATGAAGAATTGAAATTTTGAAGAGGAAATCACTACCAAATTTTAATAGAAATAATTCAGCAATTCCTGATAAGTCATTATGAAAAACTCAATTTCTAATTTTTAACCCTGTGGGATATCCAAAGGGCAGTGAAATGTATATTTGAAATAATATCTCGACTATTATGCTTCACCATTTGCTTTCAGGTCTGCCGAAGGTGACAGCTAGATTTATGCCAAAATGTTATTTTTTCAGATTTATTGTGATTTCGTTTCGAGATACATTATTGATAGCTCTAGTTTATCTTGTGAGATGAGATGTTTAATAAACTGCATATCAGTTCTTCCTGTCTTCAATATTCTTCCTCTCTTGCAGTTATATTAATGAAAAGTGTTATGATCTTAATACTTTTACTGCAGCAACACACATGTGTGTGGTTCAATCCTTTGTATAATATATAATTTAATTATGTGCTCAAGAGGTCCACCAACTCAGGTCATGAATAATGCGAAAGGGCTTTTATCTTGCTTTGTACGGTCTGTGAAGAATAATCATATGAGGTAGTAGAAAAATGTTACCAATTTGATACTGAAAAACATTATTCGGCCCTATATACTTATTATATTGAATCTACGAAACAATTTTTTTCATCCTATTGATGTAAGATTCACCTTCTTTGTTCAGACTAACATGAATAACAGCAGTTATTATTTATGTCCTGAATATTAGTGACATCAGTAGCTCAGTTGGTGAAACTTTTGTCTGAAGAATGAGGTTATCTACAAAACCATTAAAGGACAAGAAATATAAATTGAATGCACCTGTTCTACATTTTTTCAGGTATGACTTGAGAAAACAGTACAATAAAGATTCACTAAGTTTGAGTATATGGAAAAAAAATCCTTCCACGAGTTCTTAGATATATGCTGCTTCAACTTCCCAGCGATGTATACAAATATGCTCGCAGATATGCATCACAAAAGAGTAACTTATATAAAATGACTGTAAGATAAACTTCATAAACTATATCTTTCATCGTTAATATGTTCTTCATGTTGGAAAAGGAAACATTATTCTCAATTGAAAAATGGAAGAAAAAACAAAAGTGGAAAAAAACTAGGATGAAAATTGAAGTTACTTTTTGTAATATCCAACAGAAAACAACTATTGTGCGGAATCCCTAATTTTTGACCTGGAGAAATCTCATTTATATTTTGATTCAGATATTTGATTGAAAAAACTTTTAATCCAATTTCGATTGAGAAAGTTTTTTATTCAAATATCAAAATGAAAATGCAAATATTCACTATAGGAATTTGTCAGGTGAAAATTTAGGAATATTTCATAATATTTATTGTGATATAAATTATAATGTCAATGTCCGGCATGCCAAAGTGGCTGGGAAGTAGTTGTTTCCTGTTATACATTACAAAAAGTAACTTCAATTTTTCATCGTAGAT
Source organism: Gonioctena quinquepunctata (assembly GCA_018342105.1). Taxonomy (NCBI): domain Eukaryota; kingdom Metazoa; phylum Arthropoda; class Insecta; order Coleoptera; family Chrysomelidae; genus Gonioctena; species Gonioctena quinquepunctata. Next base: position 17,340 of record JAFIRS010000412.1, read on the forward strand.
ATTTTTCTAATTCTGAAAAAATTAGTTTTCCAATTTTTAATTGAGTTCGGAATATCTTGTACAACTCTCGATGAGAACTCTTGAAGACGCCAGAAGCACAGCAAGTGACCTCTCATAGATCTCAACAAAAGTAGTTGAAGGGAATTTCCCAAAGAGCTCGCCAAAAGGATGTATATGCGAAGTTCTCACTGAACTCGCCAGAGACACTGCCTGCGATGATCACACAGCAGCTCTCATGTGAGCTCACAGAGACCTCAACATGGGATGTAAATGGGAATTTCTCAAAGTACTCGCTACAAGATTTCGCAGAGATCTTGCCAACGTGTATTGTTCGAAAATTTCCACGTGGAATATCGCTAAAACCTCGCTTATAATATCCCGGCGACGGACATTTGACGGAGATATAGAGCCCTCAACAACCTCTCAGATAAGTTACAAAAGGCGTCATAATTGCCCAAAAAGCGTTCTCCGAGATATCTTTAGGACCTCTTTGTGTTGCCTGGGTTGTCAGTTGTGTGTGTGAATTTATGAAAAAATGTCGAGTGAAAAGTATCTTACCGACCAAGAATTGTCGGACATGTTGATGAATAGTGATTCTAACGAAGGAAACCTTGATGTTTCGGGGGTGGACGATAACTACGGATGGAAAAATGATTCAATTCTCAGTTCGTCAGATGTTTCGGAATCGGACTGTGAAAATGACAGTGACGACTCGAAAGATTTGCATTCTGCGAAAAGAAAAAGAACAGAAGTTAGCCAAGGATCGGAAAATGTGGATGATAGAAATAACCGAGGAAATCAGAGCGACGACTCGATTATGATACAGCCTACCGGAAGGAAGGAAATAGCAGATCAGAGTAGGTTCAAATGGAATTTTTCGATATCCAATAAAAAAAAACATTGGCTGCCACGATTTTTACTTTCTCCCATAATTCATCAGGATGTATCATTCAGAATCTGTCTGAGGATCCATTAGCTTTGGAAATATTCGAATTTCTTTTCACCCAAGACATAATGGAAACAATCGTTGACGAAATTAACAGATTTGGAGAAACATCAAATTCTGCATCTTTTCACACGAAAAAACGGCAATCAATCGATATTGAAGAAATGTATGCTTTCTTGGCCATTTGTCTTCTCATTTCACAAATAAAAAAACGAAGGCTCTCTGATCACTGGTCCACAGATGCCGTGATTGAGTCGCCGTTTTTCAACCAGATAATTTCAAGCTGTTGAGAAGTACAAACTTCACAAACAATGACACTTCTAATCCAAATGATCGCCTCTTCAAGATTAGAAGCATAAATGATCACTTCAGGAAAGTATTCAGAAAAATATATACCCATTCGAGAATATATGTATAGATGAAAGCCTTATTCTATTCAAAGGGCGCGTTTCCTTCAGACAGTATAATCTGAAGGAAAGGCATGATTTATACAGGAACAGCAACAGAAATAACTGAACATAGTGGCAAATCTGGAAATATTGTCATGACTTTTTTGGAACCATTTTTGAATGATGAACATAAACTACATAATGTCAACTGGTATACCAGTCCATAATCAGCTGAAGCTTTGATGGAAAAAATCAATTATTTTTTAACTGTAAACAAAATAGACAACACATGCCCCAATTTGAAGAAAAATCTTGAAAAGGGGTCCATGCAATATTTTTCCACCGACAACATTTTGGCATTGAAGTCAATGGCGCACCCAGGTTGAGAACCATGGGGCCGCAGCCCCCCTCCCCACCGAGATTTATAAGATTTAAAAAAAACAGATTTTCACTATAGATAGTAATTGTAAAATAAGCTCACCTACAAATCGAAAATAAGCCCACCTACTAATAGAACATATTGAATCGTTGCCAACGTATAAACGGATGCTGACTGACTGGTCATCATCGGTCATCCAACGTCCAACAGGCCTATTATGATGTACGGGATGTGCCCAATTTGATCACACTTACGAGAGTCTCGTAACGAGACGACTGTCTGCACAAGTCAATAGTCAATCGAAGTTGGTTAACTAATCAATAAATTCTAATTCTATCACAGATTCGAACATTTTACCACATAAAAACAGTGTTTTTTACGGTTAAAATTTTTTTTTTGAAATACCAGAATACCAGCATATAATTAAGTGAATTTGTGTTAGATGTGAGAGTAGAATAGAGAGAACCTAAAACTACTAACTACTGAAAGTCAATATATATAATCTATATAACCTGAATATAATCACGTAATTGTAAATATTAAACATATTTAATATTTTCCATGAAAACATGAGTGAGAGACAGTCATCTATACTCGGATAATTGGAACCTGAAGAATCTAAAGTACCTAAATGACAAAACTGTGACTAAAATTACATCGCAAGAAGCAATCTTTGAGACCCCCAGCAAATCACATTTGCAAAAAAATCTAAATACAGAAAAATTATTGAAAGGAAAATCGTCGTCTGGATTTTGTAGTTTAATAGATTATGTTCAATGAAAGTTTTATATTATGTTTATATTTAAGGAGTAAATTTGTTTTCTTAAATAAATGTTGGATGTACTATAAGAGGTAGGATATTGTAGATTGTATGGGGGTCGATATAGCTGTACCTCGACCTATGAGATCTTTTGTACATACATCTGTTCGATGGCCAGGATTCCGAGACTCCTTACGGAGTTCAAAGATACCACACTATTTCAGAATTCTAAAATATACAAATGAACTTCTATGTAAAAAAATTGTTTTCGTTTTCTCAGAACATAAAAAAAATATTTTGACAAGTTTTTTGAAAAAAACTAGAAGTATAGTAAATACAATTCACATTTGAAACGGGAAGCAGATAGATCAGCCGGGTCACAATTATCGAATCGAAACGGAAAGTGATTAGATCAGCAAACCGTTCCCGCACTCGTACAGGCGTGTATTGTTAAAAAGTTCCCCGTCACGGAAAAGTTAAAGCTACAGAGCGCTTTCGACCTATAAGGTCTTGGTTGCTTGCCAAGTGAATATATGACAAGTATCACTAACCACTCAGGTAGAAACAAGGAAAATGAAATGTGCACATTATCAAAGTTCTAAAAAGCAATAAATATATATATATATATATATATATATATATATATATATATATATATATATATATATATATATATTTATATATATATATATAAATATATATATATATATATAAATATATTGTTATAGAATAAAGATTTTTAAAAATGAATTTTGTTAATTATTCAATTTATTATTATTATTTATGCTTATAAATATTTTCGCATCTCGTTGGGGACCAAATTGTTATGAAATATTGATAGGTAATTGTTTTCGCTTTTCGTTGGGAGCCAAATGTTATGAAATGATCTCTGTTATTAATTCTTATTGCTCTTCATTTGGCAACACTTATTATCATCTTTGACGAAAAATTCACATTCACTCATCACGTGAATACAATTGTTTCAAATGGCTTCAAAATCCTCGGTTTCATCATTAGAAACTCCAAATGGTTTTCTGATATCAACACTTATTCCTCCTTAACAAACACGTTATAGAATATTCAGAGAATATTCAGAGAAGATTCTTGAACATTAGTTTTAAGTGTGATGGATTCTATCCAAACCAAGGTATTCCGCATGAAGTGCTACTTTTGAGATTCCAGGTTCACTCTCTAGACAATCGTCGTAAATACCTAGGTATATTATTTTTGCACAAGGTTATTTTCTCTATAATTATTTGTCCATACTTACTTTCACATATGAAGTTGCATGTTCCCAGGCTACCTGTACGTAATAGTAATACATTTTACCTCCCCTTTCCTCAAACAAATGTACTTACACGCTCTCCTATGTACAAAATATGCTTTGATTACTCGTCAATCCAGAATAACGTAGATATTTTCAACTGCAAGCCAACTGACATCAAAATAGCTATCTTGCAATCATAATGATTCTTACTGAACATATAATATAGTTTCATATTTGTTGTGATATGTATGAACTTATTTCTCACTGAGCTTTTTTCAGTTCATACACATCATTGCTTTTATTATTTACTTTTTATGGAATAAATTGTCTTATTTCATGTACATTAGGATTATCTCTGTATATGTCTGTACTTTAGGCTTAACTCTGTTTAACATTTCCTGAATGTATATTTCCCATTCTGTAATTGGCTTCGGCTGTTGAATGGTGTACCAAATAAATAAATAAATAAATAATGGGTAGAATATCGTTATTATGATTTGTTATGATAATTGTTTTCGCCCTGTATGATATATTGTTATGGAATAATAATTGCTAGCTTACGTCACTGTTTTCTTGCCACGTTGCTGCCAATCGTTATTACCCTTTCTTACCACGACTAAATTCAGTTGGTACGCCTCCGTCTCAGTAGCCGGTACTGGCAATAGAGCAACTGCCTTGTCTTGATGTCATTTGAACTATTTCAATTCAGTGTTTATAGGTGAAATATCAGCATGTCATTGTGGAAAATGAACCAAAAACTATCAAAAAACAATTATTTCCTTTATTCAGGAAAACTTATATCAACCTGGCCTGAGATAGGTAACTTATACTATGATCAATTGACGAATTTTCATAGAAAATAATGAAAAACAGTGATGGATACAGTAGACATAACCTCACTTTTTTTTTTGGGTTGGAAGAATTCTTTTATAGTTCAATACCAAAATAAAATAGAGTTCTTCAGATACGATACGAATTACGTTGTAAAGTGATTCAGTTTGTGATGTGCACTAAAAAGTTTATACCTGGAGCTGGAACTGTCGCTGATACAATACATGTCAATAATCTGAAATTCTGCTCCATACACTTCTCTCAGGGACTCTCCATTCGCAAAGGACCATCCAAAATCCACGAAATCAGCTTGGAAACAGTTTTATGTGGAGTACAGAAAAGGTAATCTAGCTTTCTCCTATTTATTTATGTCGAAATTCTCTTGAGGTTGAATTGGTTAGTTTATTGTATGTTCTGAATGTTCACCGGTTTGAAGATATACCTTAACCACCTACTGCATACAATAATGAAATTAGTATTCTTGAACAAATAGCTTACAAAACCAGTTATGACCCCAAATCGATGAATTTCATGAAATATTTCAAAAAATGGGGGGAATAATCTAGCATTTCCTGAAGTTCGCACATCAGAAAAATATATTTCAATACTCTTCTTGAACAACAGTATTACCCGAAATTTGCCAAGTGTATAAAAGTTGATAATATCGAGATTCCTTTCAGGTCTGATAATAACCTGAAAGGATATTTGATCAATACAAAAGACACAATTGAAAAATTAACGAAACGTATCTATAAATTGAATTGTAATGATTATGATGCAATTGATCCCGGTAGAACTCGAAGACTTCTGAATGTCCGCATAAGTGAGCACCTGAACAAACATTCATTTTTTGGAAGTCTTGAAATATGAGAGGTAACAAAGATAACTTCAGCACCAATATTATTTTACAAATGTTTCATGAGTTAACATCAAAGAACTGAAATATATTGGATTTTCACGAGGACCTAGATTTTGGGAACGATTTCCTCAACAATAACAATGTTTGAATATCAAATTATTAGTAGATACCTCATTTTACTTCACAGACGTATGAAATGAGTTCAGAGATATTGAAATAGTCTATTAATTTTCAAATAAATTCAGACTTCTCTTTCAACTCCATTTCACTCCCAAATATCTTATGGTTTCAAAATAATTCTAAGTTAGAATGTTAGAATACCACATTCGATTTGTTATTTCTGTTGACTTCAAGTATGATCTTAGAATATAACCCCTTGAAAATATTATCACTTTTTTTTCTCCTGTCAACCAGTTTTTCACCATTCTTCTGTTCAGTGATATTTTTTGCACCGACACACTGATAAATAATTGCAATTAAATAAAGATCATGTTTTATTTTTTAATTTATTTCCATTTACAGTTATATATAAATATATATATATATATATATATATATATATATATATATATATATATATATATATATATTGTTATGTTAGGAAGGACCAGTAATATATTTTAAAGATGAAAAAGAAATACTTTTTTAAAAAAACCACAAAATTAATAAATATTTAATAGTTAGTAGTTCAAGAGAAATTGTTTTAAATTTTTTTTGGGATTCTATTTCCTTTATGAAGCCTCTGTATAATATTGATAGGTAAAAATATGCAAATACTATAATGCAATCATTTTCATACAGTGTCGAAATGATTACAACCTATAATTGTTTGAAATACAACAAAAAAGTCTAGATTTACAAAATTATTCTGAATTAAATGTGATCAACAAAATCATAAGCTTGAAACATACAGTATTTGAAATTGTATCTAACTAAAAATAGCCAATGGGAGAACAAGAAACTCCTTGATGACAATAGCCAATCAGGGAACAGGGATGGTGAGATAAAAGATTTGAAATTGTGGAAAAGTAAGAACTGAGAAATGTCAAGAAGAATTATTATCGAATATTGTATTTAGTAAGAAATGTAAAATATATTAGTTCATAAGTTTTCTCAAATAACACCATAAGAATAAAAGTGCGACAAGGAAGTGCGCGAGTTTGAAAATTCAAATAAAATGGACAAAACAGAAATGGTATCCAACGAATGAGAAAAACAAAGCTGAGGGAGATTAAAAAGTTTTAGAAAACGACGCCACGTACAAAATTTTAGGAGAAAGGGAATTCAAGATTTTCACGAATACAAGATAGTTTGTCTACAATAAACTAACCAATTCAACCTCAAGAGAGTTTCGACATAAATAAATAGGAGAAAACTAGATTACCTTTTCTGTACTCCACATAAAACTGTTTCCAAGCTGATTTCGTGGATTTTGGATGGTCCTTTGCGAATGGAGAGTCCCTGAGAGAAGTGTATGGAGCAGAATTTCAGATTATTGGCATGTATTGTATCAGCGACAGTTCCAGCTCCAGGTAAAAACTTCTTTAGTGCACATCACAAACTGAATCACTTTACAACGTAACTCGTATCGTATCTGAATAACTCTATTTTATTTTGGTATTGAACTATAAAAGAATTCTTCCAACCCAAAAGAATAAGTGAGGTTATGTCTACTGTATCCATCACTGTTTTTCATTATTTTCTATGAAAATTCGTCAATTGATCATAGTATAAGTTACCTATCTCAGGCCAGGTTAATATAAGTTTTCCTAAATAAAAGAAATAATTGTTTTTTGATAGTTTTTGGTTTATTTTCCACAACGACATGCTAATATTTCACCTATAAACACTGAATTGAAATAGTTCAAATGACATCAAGACAAGGCAGTGGCTCTATTGCCAGTACCGGCTACTGAGACGAAGGCGCACCAACTGAGTTTAGTCGTGGTAAGAAAGGGTAATAACAATTGGCAGCAACGTGGCGAGAAAACAGTGACGTCAGCTAGCAATTATCATTCCATAACAATATATTATACAGGGCGAAAATAATCATCAAAACAAATCATAATAACGAAATTCTACCTATTATAATTAGTGTTGCCAAATAAAGAGCAATAAGAATTAATAACAAAGATCATTTCATGACATTTGGCTCCCAACGAAGAGCGAAAACAATTACCTATCAATATTTCATAACAATTTGGTCCCCAACGAGGTGCGAAAATATTCATAAGCATAAATAATAATAATAAATTAAATAATAATAATATATATATATATATATATATATAATATCATAGAATAAAGATTTTTAAGAATGAATTTTGTTAATTATTTAATTTATCATTATTATTTATGCTTATAAACCTCACTTTTTCTTTTGGGTTGGGAGGATTCTTTTAGAGTTCAATACCAAAATAATTTCTTCAGATATGATACGAGTTACGTTGTAAAGTGATTCAGTTTGTGATGTGCAGTAAAAAAGTTTATACCTGGAGCTGGAACTGTCGCTGATACAATACATGCCCATAATCTGAAATTCTGCTCCCTACATATCTCTCAGGGATTCTTTATTCGCAAAGGACCATCCAAAATCCACGAAATCAGCTTGGAAACAGTTTTATGTGGAGTACAGAAAAGGTAATCTAGTTTTCTCCTATTCATTTATGTCGAAATTCTCTTGAGGTTAAATTGGTTAGTTTATTGTAGACAAACTATCTTGTATTCGTGAAAATCTTGAATTTCCTTTCTCCTAAAAATTTGTACGTGGCGTCGTTTCCTAAAATTTTTTAATCTCCCTCAGCTTTGTTTTTCTCATTCCTTGGATACCATTTCTGTTTTGTCCATTTTATTTGAATTTTCGAACTCGCGCACTTCCTTGTCGCACTTTTATTCCTGTGGTGTTATTTGAGAAAGCTTATGAACTAATATATTTTACATTTCTTATAAACTAAATACAATATTTGATGATAATTCTTTTTGACATTTCTCAGTTCTTACTTTTCCAAAATTTCAAATCTTTTATCTCACCATTCCTATTCCCTGATTGGCTATTGTCATCAAGAAGTTTCTTGTTCTCCCATTGGCTATTTTTAGTTAGATACAATTTCATATACTGAATGTTACAAGCTTATAATTTTGTTGATCACATTTAATTCAGATAATTTTGTAAATCTAGACTTTTTTGTTGTATTTCAAACAATTATAGGTTGTAATCATTTCGACACTGTATGAAAATGATTGCATTATAGTATTTGCATATTTTTACCCTATCAATATTATACAGAGACTTCATAAAAGAAATAGAATCTCAAAAAAAATTTAAAACAATTTCTCTTGAACTACTAACTATTAATTTTGTGTTTTTTTTAAGAAAGTATTTCTTTTTCATCTTTAAAATATATTACTGGTCCTTTCTACATAATATATATATATATATAATATATATATATATATATATATAATATATATATATATATATATATATATATATATATATTATATATATATATATATATATATATATATATATATATAAAATAAATGGAAATAAAAAAAATAAAAGATGATCTTTATTTAATTGCAATTATTTATCAGTGTGTCGGTGCAAAAAATATCACTGAACAGAAGAATGGTGAAAAACTGGTTGGCAGGAGAAAAAAAAGTGATAATATTTTCAAGGGGTTATATTCCAAGATCATACTTGAAGCCAACACAAATACCAAATCAAATGTGGTATTCTAACATTCTAACTTAGAATTATTTTGAAACCATATGATATTTGGGAGTGAAATGGAGTTGAAAGAGAAGTCTGAATTTATTTGAAAATTAATAGACTATTTCAATATCTCTGAACTCATTTCATTCGTCTGTGGAGTAAAATGAGGTATCTACTAATAATTTGATATTCAAACATTGTTATTGTTGAGAAAATCGTTTCCAAAATCTAGGTCCTCGTGAAAATCCAATATATTTTATTTCTTTGATGTTAACTCATAAAACATTTGTAAAATAATATTGGTGCTGAAGTTATCTTTGTAACCTTTCATATTTCAAGACTTCCAAAAAATGAATGTTTATTCAGGTGCTCACTTATGCGTACATTCAGAAGTCTTCGAGTTCTACCGGGATCAATTGCATCATAATCATTACAATTCAATTTATAGATACGTTTCGATAATTTTTCAATTGTGTCTTTTGTATTGATCAAATATCCACTCAGGTTATCATCAAACCTGAAAGGAATCTCGATATTATCTACATCACTTTTCATACACTTGGCAAATTTTTGGGTAATACGTTGTTCAAGAAGAGTATTGAAATCTATTTTGCTGATGTGCGAACTTCAGGGAATGCTAGATTATTCACCCCATATTTTGAGATATTTCATGAAATTCATCGATTTGGGGTCATAACCGGTTTTGTACGCTATTTGTTCAAGAATACTAATTTCATTATTGTATGCAGTAGGTGGTTAAGGTATATCTTCAAACCGGTGAACATTCAGAGAGCCGTGTATAGGTTTTCTATAAATACGTGATCAAGTTCTCTATAAAAACCAAACTGTGAATTGCTCTCATTTTCATGTATTGTATTCTGATTTAGTCTCTTGTAGCGTTAAATTTATCGTTACCCTGTAGTTTTGATGGCACCAAGATTGAAACATTGCTCCACAACCCAAGGAGCACCTCTGTGGTTGCCTACGCTCCGAATAAATTTGAATCTTCATGATTGTTTGTTCAGTTTATAGTGAAATTCTCGAGAAATTCAGCGAGCCTGTGCTGTCTACATAGTTTGAGTATCGGCCTCTTGATTTTTTCCGAGTAGTTGATTTTCAGTTCCTAATGCGACTTGAATTGAATCATATGTCAAACTCCAATTTCTCTTACGTTGTTCCTGTTTTCGAAGTCAAGATATGGCTTGTCATAGTTGCCAAAATTCCGTCTAGCGATTCCTGCACTGAATCGGTTTTCCTGCTATTTAATTGGCTGGAAGTGCGCAGGAGAAGAGAAAATGGAGGATCTTCCGTGAAGGAGTGAGCGGAGTGTTGTGGATTCTCGAAGAAGGGATGTAGTGGCGGTGCTACTCGGAAAAAGGGACTATCAAGTTTTTTGTATCTGAATTGTCTGATACCCTTTCGAATTCAGTAGATTCCAGAACCCGTTTGAAGTGGAATGTTTTTCTGGCTAGATATTTTGGATTATCCCTGGAGCTTTCAGAATTCCCATTTGTTGTACCACGAGGCACCGGCTTCTCGTTTTATCCGAAGCCCTCAATCGAGGTGAGTTGACAGGAATATAATCTAGGAGGAAACATGCATTTGATATTTTCTTATACATCCATTATTGGTTTGGAAGTAATTTTTGTTTCTGGTTTCAGGGTTGTAGGAGTAGACTACAGATTTGCGCTGTTCACTGTGAGGAGTTTTGATGTAACTCCATAGCCTTCAGGAGTTATTTGTCCAATGGGGTTGTAGCCATCTTCCTTTGATTTCTTCACGTTTTCAAATTGAAGCATTTATACCTCGGGGCACGTCAGCGTTGAAAAGAGCAACAGAAATACTCAAAGTGCTACACCGGAGAGAAGTTAGACACAAGGCCAGAATTTTTCATTATTTTGAGTATTTAACGTGAGAGTCCACCCAAAATATCATACTTCTACTTCGATCAATTTCATTCAATAAGCTTATAAAGCAGACGCTGTAGTGTCTAACATTTTATTGTAGTAGTACTGTATTGTATGTTATTGTATTGTAGTACTATGAAATAGCATTATTATTCTCTATGGAAATGAAGAACCCTCTGACATTTTTATTAAATATTTCTTCACAATTTGATATGAAACTTTTAATGAAATTTTGACATTTATCAACGGCGGTATAATCACATTTTGTAATGCGTGGTATTCGAATATATGTTTTTATGTTCATAGTTTTTTATTTATACTTTGGCTCAGATGACCAGATAGTTTGATCAACAGTCTTGGTATTATAACCTATTCGGTTTCTCAGATTTCCGAATGGCTACTTCTCGTTATTATGGAGTTGAGTGACGCCCAGCGAGTAAAAAAGTCAATTGTGTTAATTTGATTCCAAAATTCAGATAAACGAACCCATAGTGCTCTCTGGCTAACAGCCGCTGTTCCCATTATTATGAGTGGGATTATTGAATTGCAAATAGTTTGCCGCACTCTAATGTGAATGCAATGTTGGGGTGTTCCACGTTAATTTTATTCAGAGTTGAGCAGCAGTATATGAATTTCCATTCACGTACACCATCCACTCATCAACATATCTGTACCAGTGAATAATTTCAATATCATTGCTGGTGACAATAAATTTCCCTTCCAGATCATCAGAGATGCATGAAAACTGCAAACGAAACATTATGAATACATTTTGGTAGGAGTTTAGTTGGGATTGGGATCAGTATGCTTTGAACAAAGAACTACTGCTTCCTTGCCGACGTTTATGATTTATTTGAATTCGTCCTCAAGGCTCTGTAACGATGGTTTCTCATATAATGAGGTATTGAAAATATAGTTGTTACTTGCCATGACGTATCACTATAATTGACGGTTATGTAAGATGTTAGGAAAGTGCTCACCAAAAGTAGCTTTCTTCGAGTTCAAATCCTTAAAAATATGAACCATTGCCAGTCGTCAAAAGATGAACAAAACAAAAATCCACAGGCATAATAGTACATATATAACATATACTGATCCCAATCCCAACTGACAAAAGTCACTATTGGATCACTATTGGACTAATTCTGGTGTACAGAATAGGGTATAATCTTGGTGAAAATACAGAATACGACGAAGGAAATACTTCAACTGGTACTGAAAAAAAGCGAAGGAATATGGGTTGTAGGAAAATATAGAAAGTATCGTTAACCAAAAAACCTGAAAAAAATAAAAAGAAGCAAGAATAGTTGGACGTTGATAGTTTATTCCCACTTTGAATCCTGTGGGACACCAGTCGACAAAATTATTGTTTCTCCTACTTGGTTTTACAGAAATAGAAGCATTCTCATCCTTGGGCACAATGTCTCCTCTGTAAAGCATGCAGCATCCCATGTATTTTCCATTATGGGGATAACATTTCACCATCTGTAGAAGTATAGAAATTATAACCCCAAACTCAAGGAATAGTTAGAGAGGAAGATCAGGAAGAGAAACTGCAAAACAGATCTCTGAACCAGGAAGAGGATTTCATAGAATATCGAAGTAAACTATCAATCAGTGAGGAAATTGCTACCCCTGAAGGCTTGCTGCAAGAGATACACGAGTCGCCAAATGAAAAGAGTGTGAGACAAGAGGATGCGAGTCAAGACAACAATGGTTCCAATTGCCAAGCTCTTTGGAAACAGAAGAAACATATTGTACAAGGTGAAAGATACGCAGTAGGTTTCAAAAACGTTCTGGAAAAATAAAGATGTTTAATGAATTTAACTAAATTAAAAAAAAAAAATTTTTAAAAAGTCTTCATCATGTTCAATACAAATAGTGAAAGTAATCATATAACAGTGACACATGCTCTGAAAAACATTTTGAATTCTAGTAATGTTACTAACATTATCATTATATCTGAGTTAAATGTTGAAATAAATCAAGCAATCAATAATAGAATTCACAAAAGAATTCGACTTAAAAAAAAGCGAATATCAACTGCTCAATTAGTTTCCATGTTGATTAAAAGAAACCAATGGAAAGTAAAACTGATACATTACAAAAGATTGGAAAATTGATTGCATGTACTAATAATGCTGAACCGATAGTATTAAAAACTGTTGACATCGATAGAGACATATTTTCAGTAGGCAGGGTGGAAGTGAACCCCAATTCAATTTTTTTTGTCCCTAATGAAAGTAATTCAATAATAAACAATAGCAATAGGCAAACTCACAGAAAAAAACAAACATATTGACTTTTCCACATCAAAATGTGAGATGTATAAGTAACAAAATTGTGCAATTAGATCTAATTTTTTATATGGAATATGTATGTGATTTTCTCCTTATCTCTGAACACTGGCAAAGTAAAGAACAGATATATGCACTTTAATTGAGTAGATCCAACAACAGTGTACAAATTATGATGAATGATGAACTTTCCCGTCAATGGGGTATCTAAAAAGTAGAGACCAATAATTTTGTTATCCAAAACACCAACCCAGACATTGTTGTCGAACCTCTATTGGAAGTTAGTATCTCTATGTGAATTAGCATTCTCCTGGTGCAAGGGATGATGAATATTCCATTGAACCATCCATATCTCACTAGCCATGTGCAAAATTCTGCCATTTTATTGTATTCATGTAGTCTGTTGAACCCAAATGATGTTTTTTCCTCACTCTGCAGAGCTTCAATTTTCCTGTTGACGCATGCGATATACCACTATCTTTCGCTATCTCTCTAAGAAAGACTTTCCACTTCTGTTTTTTTTTGTATTCCACGATTCCTGATTCAAATTATCATTATACTATGTGTAACATGGAACTTTGAAAAGACTTACCTAAACGTCGATTTCATTATCCCCAGCATTCCCAGTAATAGGGCAACTTTCATTCTTAGATTCCACAAATGAACCATGCTCTCGTAAACTTCTTTTTATACGTTGAAAAATTCTGGCATTGGGCTGACGACGTTCAGGATGCATTTGAGAGATCTGGTGCTATTTCTCAAACACCTCGAATACACTAACAGCCTACCCCCTTTCTCATCATTAGAAAACTCCATAGTTCTCGGTTCAACGTGTAAATAATCCACCCTTCAGATTTGAATTCGTTAATTGTTAATCTGTCATTCACTTTCTTCTATACCATGGCTCACTACATACTTCAAGTTTAAAACTTTCCATTTTCATTTGAAATAGGTCCGTTTGGGAATACGTATAGGACTCAGAAACAGACAAAATAATTGCCTATTGCCTAAGAATGGACATACAAGAAAAATGCTTCTCGGCTCTTTGACATAAAAAAATTGTTTAAAGTAAAAGTATCAATCGTTTTTCCTTGTTATTCCTCTGCTTTTTTCTTTTCTTCACATTGAATTTGATCTCGATTGGATTAATAGTTTGACTATTCATTCAAGGTACATTTATTTTTAATTTTATTCTCGCAACTTAAGCGAACAAAAATAAAATCAGGATGTAATTCCGCAGGGGACGATTCTCATTGTTTGGACCTTGACGATGGAATTTGTGGGCAGAAATGTAAAAACAAAAACCAGGTGAGATACATATCTGAACTCGGTAAGATAAGAACTACTTAAATTGATAAAAAAAAATACAGGTCCGTATTCGAAAAAAATGAGTTGAAGGAGGCCCACGAAGAACAAAACGTCGTAATTAAAATCAAAGCACAGCACATAGAAGCGAATTCAAACTCAGGATGAGAGTTCCCCAACACATATCCATATTCCCAAAGATAAAGGCGCCAGTGCATAGAAAAGAAAACAGGCAATTTCGGTTTTCTCCGTATATTTTAAAAACAGTTCGTGAAATTTTCGATTTGGAAACTTCGTTCCATCGTTCACTAAGACAGGCAACTTTTCTCCCATTTAACCAACATTTTCGAGATGGCAATAGTGGTACGACAAAAAAAATACGGACCGTAGATAATCATAATGATCAATCTGTTGATATATCTTGAACGTTTATGAAGACATTTTTTTTAGGGTAGATGAAATCCTTCATGGACACCTTGCGGTAGTGTGGGACTCCCTGAATCAGATATACCCACTGAAACCTCCACCTCGTAGACTAGTCTGGCCGTGACCAGATGACACTTGAGCTTCCTGGCTCATTGTATCTTACCTGATAGAGAATTGTTCTAGGAGATCTCAGTTGATCTGATATACAATAGCTCTCTGCTTGTTTTTTCTCGACCTCAGTTTCAACGTGTCGTACCCACGATTCCTGATTAGGTGCCAGTTCGAGGTCTCCCATAGCAGCTGCAGGTACTGCCGCGGCTACCTCACAGCTGGAAGTTCATCTGGAAAGCCCTTATCGTTTTGTTCAGTACCCTGAAGAGTTCTCTTCCGATCGTATAGTACAGTGAACTCGCCCTGGAAAGGACATCATTCAGCGAGAAGGCCAAGAGTTGTCCTCATTCCCTTTCGGTATTTTGGCTCAGTGGTCATTTGGTCCAACGAGTAAATGAAGGGGGGAGCCCTGTGGTGCCCCCTACACACGGCTAAGGCTGATTACTCTAAGATTTGGCCCTGTTTCTCGGAGGCTCCGTTCAGGCACCGTCGCCATGACACTCACAGCTTGGATTTAGATCTGTTTGCCAGAGCCTCGTTAATCGAGTCGTGGCAGCCCAAATGCCGTCCACAAACCGTCCCATTCGTTGCGTGGCCACGACCGCAGCCTGTTCACCCCACAACAAATGAAGGTGAAGTTGGACTCCAAGGTGCTGTGAAGACAGTCGGTTGGTTTTGAAAACATATTGAGGAGTTCATGTTCTTTGAAAATCAACCCACATCAACTGTTTTACTTAGATATTTGCATTTTCTCATGAACTCATCTCTTTTCTTTGTATTGATATTCATAACATGGCCCATACACTATCTAGAGTATGATGATTCAGGGAGCTCATGTAATATAAAATAGTTGGGCAGAGACATGTCATTGTGATGACACGTATGTACTGATAGATGTTCATATAATGAAGTAACTTCAGTTCTTTGAGTAGTTATTCAATATACAGTGCTTCTCAAAAGTCCTCTCCCCCTTTCATTTTTGGAACGATTATACATATTCAAGTGAAATTTGGAAACTGAATATTAAAGGTTGTTAACTTCCCTACTAGTGATGATGACGAAATCGTCGAAGATGACGTCACAAGGCCATTGTGACCAATAATTTTGAATGGAACCCTACGACAAGCGACACCTCTTTTGGAAGGTATCGAAGAAACCTATTCAATTATACTAATTTTGTTTGTGTTCATGGCAGTTTTGGCAACTCGCTTTTGAAAAACGCAAAGCTGTGATGAATTAAATCAGTTAATACCAAAATTCCAAATTCAAGCTACGCCTCTGGATAGTTGTCAAATAAGCTGACGTTTCTGTTAGTCTCCCCAAATCGACGTTTTTGTAATTGTCCAAGTTTTTGTACATTTAATAATTTGTGTATTGTTGATCGAACGTTCAACTGTTTTATCAGCTTTTGGTACTTTTAATATTTCTGTACATTTTAATAATTTGTTAAACTGTTGTGAGCCGAACGTTTGAGTGCTTCAAGGAGCGAAATGGTACGTGCTTCAGGTGATAAAGTAGCAGCGATCCTAATTCTTGGTGAAACTGGACCAAATATTCATGCAGCAGAACGCATTTTCAATGAGAGGTTTCTTGATCGCTCCGTTTCGAAGACCTATTCAAGGGAGCTTCTCCGTCAGTTTGAAACAACGGGTAGTATCAATGATGCGAAACGATCTAGCAGACCACAAATTTCTGATGAGAAAAAAATTGATATACTGGCAGAAGTAATAGTTAATCCTACTTCTTCAACAACTCACGTTGTATCTACTCGTGAAGTCAGTCGAAGTACAGTACCAATTCCATCCATACAAATTTAAAATGGTTCATCAACTCTCAGAAGACGACCCAGACCGAAGACTAGAATTTTGTGAAAATATGGAAACTAAAATCAACCAACAGCCAGACTATGTCAAAACAATTTGTTTCAGTGACGAAAGTACTTTTTATCTAAATGGAAATGTAAATACACAGAATGTGGGGTATTGAAGTGACGCAAATCCTCACCTGTTTCGTGAAACACATACCCAATTTCCCCAGAAGGTGAATGTTTGGGCAAGTATCCTGGGAAACCACATCGTTGGGCCTCTTTTTTTGAATACTAATTTAACTGGTGAGGTTTATCTGGAGCTGTTGCAAAACGCAATAGAACCGTTATTCCTTGAAATTTTAGAGGATAATCCAGATGAATTTGGCAATTTGGAAATAACATTTCAACAGGATGATGCTCCTCCACACTATTACGGTGCAGTAAGACGGTATTTGGATGAGGAGTATCGTGGTAGATGGATTGGACGACGAGGTTCAACGGAATGGCCAGCTCGATCACCGGACCTCACACCTTTGGATTTTTGTCGGTGGGGGTACCTTAAATCGAAGGCTTACGCCACTGAACCTGACAATATCGACGTTTTAAAATAACGTATTGTTGCAGAATGTGAGGCTGTTTCCGCAGACACATTTGCAAAAGTACGAGAAGAGTTTAAAAAAAGGATATTTCACTATCAAGAAGTGAATGGAGGTCACTTCGAGCAATTTCTTTGGGTAGATACTGATTCTCGAATCTGTAATTAATATCATACTGAATGGAATTTGAATTTTAATGTATAGTAATGAGCCATTAAAACTGCCATAAACACAAACAAAATTAGTTTCATTGAATAGGTTTTTTCGATACCTTCTGAAAGAGGTGTCGCTTGCCGTAGGGTTCCATTTGAAATTATTGGTCACAATGGCCTTGTGACGTCATCTTTTACGATTTCGTCATCTATCATCACTAGTAAGGAAGTTTACAATCTTTAATATTCAGTTTCAAAATTTCACTTGTTTATGTATAATCGTTCCAAAAATAAGAGGGGGGGAGGTGACTTCTGAGAAGCACTATATAGATACTGAATAACATAACATGGTGTCAGGTTTGTGAATACCTAAAAGTGGAACCGTAAAGTCAACGAGTCGAAGTTTGTCAAAGTCCGACCAAAGTCGTCAATCGGCAGTCATTAAGTCCAGTCTGAAGTAGTTCCGGAAAGAAGTCAAATGAAATGCCCAATACTTCTCCCGAGTCAACCAGCACTTCAATCATATCAAGAGCTTCGAAAATATCTATTAATAATAATATTCCTGTCTTGTCGCTAGAAGGTAACATAGCACACAATTGGGAAATGTGGTATCAACATTCCAAGATCTTCATGAGAGCGAGTTGTTCAGAAAATTCAGATGAGCAAAGAAAAGTAGCTTTATTTTTACATCACATTGGTAGCGAAGCACTGTCCATTTTCAATTCATTCGGTATAGACATGGATTCCTGTGAATATGATGAATTGGTTGCTAAATATAAGGCACATTGTGCTCCTAAAAAAAAATTTACAATAGAACGTCATAATTTTTTGACAAGACTTCAAAAGTCGAGTAAATGCATTGATGATTTTCTAACTGATCTAAAAATAAGAGTTTTTCTTGTGAACTGGAACGCTGCGAGGGAGTTCAGTTATGGATATGTTCATCGTGGGTCTGTCCAATCGAGCAATCAAAGAAAAACTTCTACAAGAAGAGTCCCTGAATCTGGATAAGGCAATAAAAATTGCAGGAGCTATTGAAATAACTCAGTTGCAGGCAAGAAATTTGAATAAAAGCACAGAAGCTGTCGTCGCAAAAGTCGGAAGATCATCAGCACAAAATTCAGCTAATTGTCAATCAACGAAACAGATCTCAAACCCAAAGTAATAGACTATCACAAATATAAAAAAGTTATGAAGGAGAGAAGAGATGAAATGGAATCGTATCATGATGAAGGTACTAAACCACTTTCACATTTGAAAATAGGAGATAATGTACATTGTAAAAAAAAACAACTTCTCCATGGTTTCCAGCTTCAATTATTCAAATAGGTCGTGAACCACGATCATTAGAACACTGGAAGGCGTTGATAGACAACATTCGATTAATCAAAAACAGAATGTTACTCCTAAATCTCCATCTTTGACTGAAAACTATCAGTGTCTCAATGATGTTGATAATGATAATGTCTCTAGTAATAGTCAGACAATTTTGTTTCCTAACACAACAGTTACTCGCAGTGGTAGACAAATAATTGAACCTCGTAGATTCACATTCTCTGAAACTGACGTTGGCTAGTAGTCTGATTGCAATTGTGAACAATTTCTTAAAAAAAAGGGCATGTAGTGATATTCATAACATGGCCCATATACTATCTAGAGTATGATGATTTGGGGAGCTCATGTAATATAAAATAGTTAGGCAGAGACATGTCATGTGATGTCACGTATGTACTGATAGATGTTTATATAATAAAGTTACTTCAGTTCTTTCAGTTCAATATATATATATACCGAATAACATAACATTCTTGACCTCCATGATCCATGTGTTGGAATTGTTCATTCTTCATTGATGTTAGTAAATTTCCCCAGCACCATTCTGTTATTTGGTTCACTGCCTGATTTATAGTTTGTATTGAACGTTCCGAGTTTGGGGAGGAAAAAATATCAGAGTGTCATCAGCAAACGAATGATTTCGCAGTTCAAAAATATCGTCCACATGAATCAAGAATAATAGTGGTCCGAAAACACTATCCTATGAGACCTCATTACCATTCTACATTTCAACAGATGATTTACCATGAATCCATAGTTTCCATTCTCTTCTTTCCAAATAATTGGCTGACCACTTCAATGGATTACCCTCGATACCAACGTATTTTAATCTTTGAAATTCAAATAACTTTCTTTGCCATCTTGGATAAATGTTATGGAAAAATGTTTTCATAACATTGAATTGGAGAGGATCATGTGCCTATGTATTCCACTCTGTTTTCTTTGATCCCCATAAAACCATCATGATCCTATTAGCGTCCTGAGAAACAGTAAGTGGTGTAAAATAACTCAATCAGAAACAGCAGGTATGAATTGTAAGATAATGTTACAATTTATTTAGTGTAGTTAATTGATGATGATAACTTAGTTATCGAAATGCGCAGATAGGGTGAGGTGAGTAAGTGTGGTGAAAGGGTTACTTGTGGAATTTTCTGATTGAGTGACATCAAAGCGTCTAGCCACTCTTTATATTCACTATATAGTTGGGATTTTGTAAATTCAAAGGCGACTCATTTTCTCATCACCATGAGGTAGACTAAACTGCGCAATCGTTGAAATTGTGGTATGGTTTCCTCAGTAGGCCTTATCCGCAGATGTTCTTTTTTTTCAATTGAGCACGACTCTAATTCTGCAATATATTTCCCCGAGAATATTTCTATCATTTTCTTTATTTCGATGGTCCTGGTCGGTTAATGTTGAAGTCTTCATAATCGTCTTCGTTGTCAGTGTTATCCTCTAACCCATTTTCCTCACTAAGAATCTGAGCTTTCATCCATGTCATTGACAGATCAATGACATGGATGAAAGCTCAGAGTGCACCAGAGTGCACTCTCGCATGATTCACTCATGCAGAATACGCATTCAATAGAGTACTCGATCCCACTTCTTCTGCAGCCCCATGCTCTACCGAATCCTTTTTTGCAATTGCATGAAATTATATTCAATATGCTATCTGGGGCAAGTTTCTTTGACACTGATCCTGAAGTGAGCCCATTGGTACCAACATTCCAAACCAAGTTGGTTGTTTTTTTTATGATTCACCATTTTTGGATATAGTGGTAGGTTCTCAATGCATGGTACTGTACAGCTTCCTTCGAAGGTGGTGGAGTAGCTAGGTGGAATTTGCTTTCCATTGTCGATTCTGCGAAAAGTTGGTAGCGGATTTCTTCCAAGATTTTCTCTTCCATGTTGCCACCATAACAAACAAAGAGGAAGCGATGTCTCTTAGTTTGGCATTCTGATCTTTGGAAATACCAATAACGGCATTGTGTTCTTCCTTTGTTTTTGAACAAGCAGAAAAAACTATTTCGTTGGTTGAAGAAGGATGATGTTGTATCACAGCCGCTAACCGCATTCAAAAACAGGATGTTTTCGGATGCTTCTTTCACTTTCAAATTATTCGCGGAATACATTCTTTGAGCAGTTTTGCTTTTTTCTGGTTTGCGAAAGTAGATGTTGGTTTTGGATGATCCTAACGCTGTCAGCAGAACTGAAGGATCGACGTTTTCGCCAATGATAAAAACAGCGTCAAATAACGAGCAGAAGGAAATCGCTGTATTGACAATCAAAACAACAGTGACTTCTTCAGCCTGTTCAACAGTGAAATCAACCTGTTCGATTTTTTTTCCAAATCAGATAGGCTTTATTTTTTTCATTAGTCAAAAGTCGTTCTTGAGAAATTTGAACCGCTATTGTCTCATAGAAGTACACTTCCGCAGACATCTGTTTCTTCGTTCGGTGAAGTATTCTTGCTCTCTCTTTATTTTTTTTGTCACCATCAGATGGATATCCATCGAAAACAACAACTACATTTGGATCGTGGTGATTCCGTACTTATTGAACAAATTGACTGGAGAGAATCATAACGATGCCAGACAACTCTGTGTAACCTCCTATCCACAACACCGATTTTGTTATTTCTGAGTTATTAATTCATGCTACACTGGAAGAAGATGAATGTATACGCAACAACAGAATTCACTTCAATTTAAAAAAGATTTGTAACCGACGAAAAAAGGAGGAGGTTCTCTAGTCGACGCGTTCCTTATTATTTTCAAGTATTACAACGCATAACTTTTCACAGAGTAATCCAGTTCTGATGATTATTTTCTTATTGGATAGGGTTAACCTCAAAAATAACTCCCAAAGGTAGGGAAATAGGAAATTATTGTTAGTTCACACACTGAATTTCCACTCGTGAACCAATTCTACCACAACTTCGTACTGGGTTACCTGATTCTGATGTTTTTTTTTATATGAGATATACTTCGAAGTTGGTCCTATTGAAAAAATAGGGAAGGATTTATTGATTTCTCACCTATGAACCGATTATGTCGAAACTTGGAACACATATGAATATGTCTGATGACACTACAACATAATGGAGGCCCAGACACAAATAATTACCCGTCGTGACTAACTGACACACTGACATACAATTAACGCCCAGACAAAACCGCTATACCAAGAGAGTTGAAATTTTGAAATCGTATTTTTTCATATTCCATCCCGAAATAGGTGAGAAGGTGGGTCGCCGGGGGCTGAAAGTGAATGTACACTTGGTTTTGTAGTTAGAGTCAAGGAAATTAGTATATAGGGGTCTTCTTCACAAATAAAAGTAAACGAATACCAGGGTTTTTTGAACTTCGGAAGGGGTGAACTGGGGGTTCAAAGTATGTATAGCTAGTTTTGAAGTTAGTTTCATGAAAATTGGTATTCGAGGTGTTTGTTACAAATAAAAAAAAATCTGTATTTTTGGAATTCAACCACTTAAGGTGTGAAATGGGGGTTGGATTGGGAAAAATTTGTATAGGGATTCCGTTAGTCTTTGAGTTGAGGTCATAAAAATAGGTATTTGAAGTCAAATAAATTTTCATATCTAAATGGACTCTCACATAAAATTAAAAATGTTTATCAACTGATTCTCACAAGTTTGCTTTTTACAATTTGAAAACTACAGAAAAATTATTCACGCAGTTGAAAGATGAGATACCAGCTAAATCAGATTCATGTGTAATATGTAGTATTCGCTGTGAATGTGGAAAATGTTATATAGGGCAAACTAAACACTACCTAAAAACCAGAATATATCAACACAAATATGACTGCTATGTATAGAATAGAAAAAAAGAGAGAAAAACAGCACTTGCTGCACATCATTTTGGATAATCGTGCAATTTTGATTTCGATTCAGTAAAAATTTGAAAAAAAAATGACTTGTCCAAAGAGATTATTGGGGGACATGATTCAAATCAATATCCATGATAATTGCGTGAACCAAAAAAGTGATAGATGAAATCTGACAGAAATATACACCCACATTTTCGAAAGGTTCAAAAGTAAAACAGATTTATCGGTTCTTCATCTATAGAGCACTGGAATATTTCAGGTTGGATAATCAGTTGCATATTGACCATACACGGTTGTGTGTTGTTTCATTTTAACGTGTCTATATTTGTTTATATACAATTCTAAAGTTTTGGGAGTTTTCAATGTATGATTTGTGCCAATCGACCAGAGTTTGTATCGACTACTAAACAGTTTTTTAGTTGAATCCATGAGCAGAAAAAACTTAGTTTTGAAGGTGGGTCAATGATATGTTCGTTGTTTCAATTTATACGTGGATATTGTCATTTCAGCTTTAGAAAAGGAATAAATTAATCCCAAACGTCAACGATAAAAAAATTATTTTACTTCCTGGTCCTAATTCCCGTTAAATCTAACTATGATAAATATTTTTGGTCAAAAATGAAGGGAGTTCAATTTAACGGAAATGTTTGTCATAGGATCAACCGTTGAGGAGTTATTTGTACCTTTATCCAAGATGCCGGACCGCGACGACCCCATCCCCGCACTTCAAAGTCAATAACTTGCATTTTTCAACCGACGAAAAAAAAAATGAGGAGGTTTTCTTGTCGACGCATATATTTTTGTTAGGTATCAACTTTTCACAGAGTTGTCCAATTTTGATGATTCTTCTTTCAATGAATAGAGTTAACTTCAATGTCTGTCCCAATTGGGTTTGAATGGAAAATTCCACTTCCGAGGGTGGGAAAATGGGGGATGATTGTTGGTTCCCCCACCGAATTTCTACCGCTCAACCGATTTCACAAGACATAACCTTGTACTGGGTTATCCAATTCAGAATTTGTTTTTCATTATATATGGTATGCTTCAAAATTGGTCCTATATGAATTTGAGAATGAAATTACACCTCTATGTGTAGAAAAATAGGGCATGATTTATTGATTTTACACCTAAGAAATGATTTTGTTGAAATTTGGCACACATATGTAGTTCTGAAAATACTACAACATAATGGAGGCCCGAAGTTGATTTGATGATGGAGACGGAAGACAGTCGAAGAATCTCCTCAACGGTTTACAGCAGCTCCACGTGTTTGGGGTAATATGAACATATATAATTACATGTCCTGACTAATTGACTCATTGAATCAGTTATATAAGATCAACGCCCAGACGGAACCGCTGGTCCTAGGAGCATACATTTTGACAGCATATTTTCCTGATATTCCTTCCCTGAAGGAGTGAAAATGTGGGTGAGAAGGGGAGTGGTAGTGAAAGCACTATTGGTTTTGAAATTAATGTCATGGAAATTGGTATTTGGGCTCTTCCCCACAAATGAAGATGAATTTGTTTCAGGGTTCTCGAAAAATCAACTTTCAAGGGGTAAATTGGGGGTTTGAAGTCTGTATAGTTAGTTCTCAAGTCGGATCATAAAAATTAGTATTTGGAGTCTTTGTTATAAATAAAAAAAATGTATTTTCGGAATTCAACCCCCTAAGGGGTGAAATGGGGGTCATGAAAATCAGTATTTGAGGTCATTGTGAAGGATACAGGAATATAGGTCTCAGTGTTTTTATAAATGCCATCCCTAGGGGGGGTCAAAGTTTGTGTAAGGGTTTCGTTAGTTTCGAAGTAAGGGTCATAAAAATTGATATTTGATTCTATGTTACAAAGAAAGAAATGAGCGTTTCAGTATTTTTAGAAATTCCGTCCCTGAAGGAGGGAGCAAATTTGTCCTAGTTGTCACAGAATCAAAGTTCAACGCAGACGAAGTCGCTGGTACCAGCTCGTTATAGTATATAACAATTAATAGTTGAAGTGAGGTGGGTAAGTGAGTATTTTAGAAGTAATGCAAATTAAGTAGGTAGCAATTGGTAGATTTCAGCCAGAAAAAATTAAGAATAATTACCGACGAAAAAAGAAACTGAAAATAAAATGAACCTTTTCAGTCTTAAAAACTAAGCTCCTAAACTAATGTAACTAGCTCATTTTGAGTCGGCGCCCTACAAACAATCAACGAAGATACGAAAAATAACATAAAAAAAAATTAAGAGGTGTCAAAGGACACCCGGATGGAACGAAGTTCCTTTCGATTGATTAGTGAAGGAATTGTGATTTTTTTTTTTTTTTAAGTTATAATAATCTTCTTTTTATTATTAACAAATATAATGTGATATAAACTTAATCAGTAGCCTCAATTTTAGTACATACGCATTGATATTGTAATATTAAAATATAATTTGCTTTTAAATTTATTAAAGGTATGACGCGTACACATGCTAAACACACAATAATGGAGAGATTATAACGCGTATGACTTGGTTAGCACAATAGTAAAGAGAGGTTATAATACGTACTTGCTAAAAATACACAAGCATTCATTATTGTCTGTATAAAATCTCTACTTACCTAACTCCATCAGCAATATCCGGAACTTGTGCAGAAACACTGTCAGGATTCATTATTGTCATTATTTTTCATTATTCATTATGTACAAAAAACCTCTATACACTCAACAAAAATAATCGTCGCGACACCACACTGTTCAATGCGAAATAGAAAGACGAAACGAAAATAACTGGCTTGCTTTCTATGAGAGAGAGAGAGAGAGGGAGAGAGAGAGAGACAGACAGAGAAACACGCGCACGCCGCACGGCTTACAACTATAGCAAAAATTGTCGTTACAACTTTTGGTCTTAATTTATTCCGTCTAGCCCCCTTTCGCAATGCGCGATAAGGAACTTCGTTCCAAAAATGCAACGTGAAATCTAAAGCGATAAACAATAATATTCCAGAAATGCGCTCTCCGCATGACCACTCGCAACGACAAGTGCCCTCACGTGTGTGCTCGTTCGGGTAGCTGTCTCGCTGATATTGACTTCTAGAACGTTCGGAAATTTCCTGCAAAGGGATGCGCCGCCACCGCGCAACCCGCTGTCATCATTTTATGCTTTACGAAATCAATTTGCTTGTTCGTCTGTTTGGCGCCGACTCAAGATTTGTTACTTACATTAGTTTGGGAGCTTAGTTATCAAGACCAATAAGGTTCATTTTATTTTCCGTTTTTCAGTTTCGTTTTTCGTTTTATTTTTTATTGAAAAGTTTTTTCATCGGGGTCTGGAACTATCTAACATATTGTCAAGTATGGAAAATATTACCCGATATAAATATAGCAATCATTTCTTTTTCGTAATTCTGAATTGATTTACCAGACTTGAAAATAAATTTCAAACATAATTGAACTCAAAGTGGAAAAATCCGTAGTTCATATATTTTACAGTAATTTATCATCTAGTTCAACATTCATTGAAATACAGTATTTCCTGCAAATTCAAAGTTCAATGCCAGTCATTTACTAGGGATTGGGTTTCAGTCCCGTATTGCATTCATCAATAGCAAGAACCCTGATTCTGCAAGTCAGCGATATATTTCCTATAAATGAAAATGTTTGTTTTTAATCGGGCACTCTTTAGTTTTCATGCTGCTGGTCCACGGTGTCACATCTCCTTCCCTTGGTTTTTATTATAATGTAAGTGTTATTTTTATTTACTTGTTATGGTCATTGTTCACTTCACTATTTTTGTATTGACCATCATGTTATTTTTTGCCCTTTTATAATTTTCAATAAACCATAATAGTTTTCACTTCACTTTTTTTATTTCACTATACCAGGGTGGTCACAAGTCACAATCACAGAATTAAAATGTTTTAACCTCTCGCAAGCCAAGCAAGTTAATTAGTGGGCACTCTAAACAGTTAGGGGGCCAGAGTTCCACAGGGTCTCCCAAAGTAGGGCGTGACAATATATCAGAATCATTTCTACCCACCTCTTGTAGGGTAGAGGCCCTTCTTAGTCCCCATTGACTGGAGTATGGTTCTCATTCCTTCTCATGAGAAATACTCGAAATTCACCCCGATAAAAGGATTTAGGATAGAATGGAACGGATTCCAGTCATTCAAATTGATGCCATCTTTTGACGCAGCTTTTCATAGGGATGAAAACTTCAGAGCTATGCTCCTGAACATAAAACTTCGGATGAGGTAGATTTAACTCGATTTTATCTGAAGGATTCTCCAGCTCAAATACTGGGATTCACGAGTCTGTTACTTTTTGTCGCGAGAGAACGTCTTGAACAAAAACTAAATACAATGTTTTGAAAAAACATCGAGTTCCATTCAAACTGCAGAAAAATTGAGAAACAAGTATGGTGATCAGTACTGAGGGAATTATTCTTCGCAGAACTAGAACAATGTGCTGTACTCCTATATGGAGGGGGTGTTCCTTCATCTAAGATCTTAATTTTCCCAACTAATTTTAAATTCTTTTTTTTACTCGTGTCAAGTCACGTTGCTTCGACAGCTCAATTGTTATCAGAACATCATGAAATAATAACAAGGATTTAGGTAAGGATGTACTTTCCAAAACGAACTCACCTTATCCTGACTCTGATAGAAATCAATGTGATTTGTATGTTGATGCGAGTATCACTGAAAGACTCAATCACTTCCAAATCTAATTCTTATCAAAACTATCATCTTCCAGCAGATCGCAAATAATTCGACTGGTATTTGTGGACTTATGGAGTATAATGATCAGGACTTGTACTAAAATAATCAATATTAGACATGTCCATTCACTAATCGATCACTTCATCAAACAGATAACTATTCGAAAACATGATATCATAACATAATAACATCATTCGTTCAACTTCTCCAAATCGTGCTACTAATATGTTAGCTGGAAAAACCAATACCTACAAGCTGTTGGAGCCTAACCTCAACTTGACCTGGTTTGGAGTGAACTGGCCGTGGCCACACTGCGAATGAAACGATTTGTGACAATCATATGGGTCGCTGCAGCTCGACTGATGATGTTCTGGTGAATAGATCTGAATCCAAGCTGTGAGCACTATGGCGACGGATAAGTGGAACTCGGTTTTAAAAGAGATGGTGCCGCAATTGGGCCCTCAAAACAGTGCGAAATTTTGGAGTAATCAGCCGTAGTCCTTCGTAGGGTGCACCGTAGGGGCCGAACCAACCACTTCCCCTCTCTTGTGGAAACAAATGGGACCAATGAGCCCAAAAAAACAGAAGAATTGGAAGGCAATTCCTGGCCTTCTTGGTTGGTGATGTTTTTCTGATTGCCCTGGAAAGAATGCAATTCCAAGCATACTACGAGGCCCTAAGAAAATTTTTTCAGGATACTGGACAAACAACAATTTATTCATGAATTTCCACTACAAGGTCCCATCAGTTTGTGCCCTAGGTGATGCATCTGTGGAAAAGGCGACATGCCGATTTCGTGTTGATGGAAGTGAATCATTCAGGTGAGTAGAGATGTTTCACATATTTCTTGAGTCTTTTTTGTTATTCCAAAGACAAACAAAATCACCGTTAGCTCTCCACGAATAAGTACTGTTATTGTCATTTCGACTAGAGCCATAAATCATTAAACGAAAATAATCAAAAATGACATAGATGGGAAAAACTGAGAACTGAGGAGCTGAACACGCAAAAAGAGAAAACAAATCAAGATTTAAGTATTTAATAGACTAAAAACAAAGTTATTATAAGAAAGAAACTACTACAAACCTAACAGTTGTC
Organism: Gonioctena quinquepunctata; assembly: GCA_018342105.1. Classification (NCBI taxonomy): domain Eukaryota; kingdom Metazoa; phylum Arthropoda; class Insecta; order Coleoptera; family Chrysomelidae; genus Gonioctena; species Gonioctena quinquepunctata. The sequence goes on from JAFIRS010000412.1 coordinate 46,057, forward strand.
AAATTTATCATTCCTAGAAACCTTTAAGTGGTTTTCAATATTTTTCCCACGAAGAAACTCAAGCGGTCCTGCTGGTTATAGAATTATTTTTGGCAAATAAACGATTGGGAGCCCTTTCCGGTGGAGATATCAATGCAGTTTTCGATAATAATCGGTATATTACTTCAAAATCGAAGGGAATTGGTCTCGACTTGAACTACAATGAATATGCATTATTTTCCTCAGATTCAAAATCACATCTTAAAATTCTCAGCAAATTCAATTCCGTTGTCTCAGGAATGGAAGTTACTGTGGAAACAAAATTGATCCATCTAGGTTTACTTAAAAAAAAATATGCTATATCTTCCTGTTCCGAAAAGTAATTGATTTTGTTCTATAAAATAACATCGCGTTTCACAGAACTTACAGCAAAAGTGATATTTCACTCATTGATCGACATCTAGCCATTTCAAAATCAACCTATGTATTGAGAAGGAATCCATGTTGAAAAATATATTGCTTTTGAACAAATTTAACAATGCATCGCACGAGGCTCTATGTACTTGGATCACCTTTGTAAGTGGCGCCGCAGTAGTGGAATCGGACGAGTTACTCCAGATAGCGCAAATTTATCATATTTGCCACATTGGTAAATAGAGTTGCAGTTGCGTTGTGATCCGGCATGTATAACATTTGAATTAAATTGAGCCCCGATTTTGGAAATCACCCTAGTAATGCGTAAAATGCGGATTGAACCGATTAGACTACGAATCGTATTTGAACCACTGAACACGTGCACTGAGAATACGTAATTGGCCTGTGATCGACATGTTAACGTGATGGATCAAGTGGTTGCAACTGGGTTTTTACTCATTTCAAGCCACATCGTGTTCAAGAATCAGTCTGTGGAAATGGAGCAGCATTGGTACGATCGGGTCATGTGTGTGAGGTGCGGGAAATAGAAAAAAATATCATTCCAGCATACATGAGAAAGTGAGTAGCCAAGCAGCACAGACAACAAATCAGTACTCTATCGAATTAGAGGTGAATGAATATCCTCACAAACAATTGATGGAATTTAATTGAAACTTACATATCTGATGTGGGATAAATTCCAAAAGAAATATTTAAGAAATATGAATGAATATGGAGGAAATTAAAAAAATATATTGAAAATATTGTTTTCTTTTCTACATACATACATTTTCACATATTTTTCATATTGTTCGTTCACTGTCAGAATTTGACTGAAAAAATCAATTTGATCATGTATTACATGAATAATAATAGGTTTCACGCATATTCTTCAGATAACTGTAATTATTAGTATGAACATATTCAATTGTTTATATCATTATGAAAATTGAACTTGCAAAATTTGGCAATTGACCTTTTTTCCTTTCGTAGATTGATTGTAACAGAGAAGTTTCAAAAACTCCCTGCACTTGCAGAACGAATGCTTGTGGTGACTGTGAACACATAAACGAAGTATCTTCATAGATAGATGAGTTTATTTTTCAGAATAAAATTCACAGTTGGTATTCTACATATTTTAACAAATATACATTCAGATTCTAAATAGCATAAAGCATCAAGGAAGTGTAGGGGTGTGGTGAATAAACGCAAAAGTGAGAAAAGACAAAAAAAAATAGAAATACATATACATATATACACACCTATATACATATATTCGAACATATATACAGATATATACATAAAAAGTGATTCTTATTCTAATTTTTTGAGAAAAAAATCGTCTAAATGATAAAAAACATGGTTATGTAGTAATTTTTTTTAGCAGTGTTTTGAAAAAATATTTGCTTGGAGTTGGTATTTCTCTCGATTTCACTTGAAGTGCGGAAGTATGATCTAGCCATTTGAACTTGTAGTCAATGTTTATTCCTAGGAATTTTGTTGTGTTCACGAAATCAATGGAGTTTTGATTGAGGTGTAAAGTGATATCATCAATATCTTCATACAATCTAGATAATATATTATTCGATATAGAGAAGTTGAGAGACATTGAGTTTGCCAGGAACTAGCCTGAAACACCTTCCATTATTTCTTCGGACGATATAGTGAGGAAATCAGTGTTTTTATCGTGAATTGGTATACTTGTGTTGTCTAAAAAAATTGTAAAGGTAACTGTAGGGAAGCTACAAACAATATCATCTACATATATGAGAATTAATGTGGGGCCTAACACTGATCCCTGAGGAACACCAGCCTGAATTTAAGTATTTAATGAGTCATGAAGCGACACATTACCTAACGTTTCATGTTTCACTCAAGAAATAGAAATAGAAATAGATTTATTTGAAATAGATATCCTAATATAAGTAAAGAAGATACAAATATATAAATTATAACAAAACTTATGAGACATAAAGAATGGTATAGATTTGAAATGTATGTAGTATAAAGTAGTAGTAAATGATAAAAATGGTAAAAAATGATGACCAACTCAGTTGGAAACACAGTGCGCTTGGAGATATTGAGCTGAGGAGTGTTTGAAGAGGTGGAGGGAGTTAATTTGTTCAATTCTATTAGGAAGATTATCATAGTCCAAGAGCCCTCTGTGGAATAAAGAGTTCATTGTTCTCACAAGGTTAGTTCGTGTGACAATCGGGTCATTTCTACCTCTTGTAGCATAATTGTGAATTTGGTAATTATAGGTAATGAATTCATTTAAGTAAGATGATGTTCTTCCAGTGAGTATTTTGAATCTGAAGATCATTGAAAAATAGTGTAGTCTATCCTCTACTGTCATCCAATTCAAAAGATTAATCATCGATAAAATAGGAGTATACCTATTACATTTTAACAACGAACGCATTCCTCTGTTCTGTAACTTTTGAAGAATTGAAATACTGTTACCATCTAGCAATGATATTAAACTTGCACAATAGTCAAAGTGTGGTTGTATTATCGATTTATAAACTGTCAAATTTGATTGGAGTGTTAGTTGTCTACTAATTCTTGTAAAGAAAAACATTTTTTTCGAAATCTTATTACACAGAAGTGTTTTTTCAAGTTCAAAGTGTTATCAACGATGAAGCCCAGGTATTTGAATTCTTCAACGATTTCAATAGTGTCACCGTATATCTCAATATTCATGGAGTTATTATCAATTAGATTAAATTCATATCGAGTTGTCATTATCATAGCTTTAGTTTCAGTGGTATTTAGTTTGAGTTTGTTCATGATCAAGAACTTCGACACATTGTCTAATTTCAGATTAATTTTACGTACAGCACTATGAATGTCAACAGCGCTAGCTACGATGAGAGTATCATCTGCAAAGAGGTTGATGAATTCACAATCCCTAATAAAATTGATATCATTCAGATATAGAATAAATAAAACAGGACCAAGTACACTTCCTTGAGGGACTCCTGTGCCAATTGCTTTTAGATTTGAAAGGACATTGTTGATTTTAGTACACTGGGAACTGTTGAGTAAATAGCTTCTGAACCATTGCAACACACTACCAGATATTCCATAATACTCTAATTTTGAAAGCAAAATTAATATATCTATAGTCTCAAAAGCTCTTTTGAAATCCAAGAATACAGCATCTACATATTTATTGTCATCAATTGACAGTTTCCATTTGGACAAGGTAAGTTGGAGAGCAGTTTCACAGGAGTGTTTAGATCTGAAACCTGATTGATAATCCATCAATAAAATGTTGTCTGCAATGTATGTGCAAATTTGGTTATAAACGGCTGATTCTAAAACTTTTTCTAAAGGTGGTAAAGTGTTAAGTGGACGAAAGTTGACGGCTTCGTTTGTATTGTTCAATTCAGGCACAGGGACTACTGTACTAATTTTGAGTTGATCGGGGAATTGCTCATTTATCAAAGAAGTATTGACAAAATCAAGAATACCGTGACCCAGAACAGAAAATATGTTCTTGAGAACCTTGTTCTTCATTATACTAGTGTACCAAACGGTAAATAATTGATTTCAATTCCTTCAGGGACAAACTTCTGGAATCAGACAAATTGCATTCAATCGTTTGAAGATTTTCATTTGACCAATATGGGGAAACCGGAATTGTTGCTTCAATATCAAGAATACTTTCAATGAAAAAATTGTTGAAGTTTTCGGCTTTATCTTGATCAGATGTCACTCTCAGCGCATCAAATATAACTACATCAGGAATAGGACTATTATTTGGTTTAATAAGCGTTCTCAGGGTTTTCTACATTTTTTTTGAATCATGTGAACAATCATCAATCTTCCGTTTGTAGTAATCAGATTTTTTTATTTTCAACAAATTAACAACCTCGTTTTAATAACTTTTATGAATGGCCCAATTGAGTTGTTCATCATTCACATTTTTACTATTTTTGCAACTTTTGTAAGCTTTATCCCTATTCCTTGTTGCAACGAAAACTTCGTTATCATACCAAGGCAATTGGTTTTTATATTGTTTGAATGATTTCAAAGGACTAATAATATCAACTTGTGTCCGCTGATGTTCATAACAATATTAGTATATATCGTATCAGCATCATTCGAGTTCATATTCCAAGTGCAATCGGTTAATTCTTCATTTAAAAGTTCAAATTTTGTTTTACTAAAATCCCTATATAATTTTACAGTGCTAGAGTACTGTTGCTGAATGGATTTGATCGAAACAGTTATTATATTATGATCGGTAATCTTGGGAATTCCATGGACTGAACACTGATTTAAGGTCAACGAACTTAAGCCAAAATCAATCAATGTACTACTATTATTGGTGACTCTTGTTGGTTCTTGAATCAGTTGCTCGACTCCCATATTTGCAATAAAATCCTTGAATTTTCTCACCGAACTATCATTCCCATCAAAGATGTTCAAATTAAAATCATCTATCAAAATGCATTTGTATTGTTGAGTGAAAATATTTTCTGCCCAATTTTCAAAATGATCAAAAAATGCATCAAACTTAGAACTTGGAGAACGATATAAACAGCCAACCAATAAATTTTCATCATAAAACCTAAACTAAAACCAAACACCAATAGACAGAGTCAACAATAACTTTTTTGACAATCTGGAAACTATAGTCATCACGAAGGTATATCACTACTCCTCCTGTATGGCGGTTTGCAGCATCACACCTTATAACTTTATAGTCATCACTGGCAATTTCGAAATCATCCATATCATCAGTAGTTCGGGTTTCACTTAGAAGTAACATTGACGGATGGTAGCAAACAAGATCATGATAACACACATTGATCTTCGTGATAGGTAAGATTTGAACCAATCATTAGACAGACCTCTGATACCATATGAGTTGAATTTCTCTGAGAGTGAATTGAGATATACGCAATCGAATATTCCGAGTGGGTATTGTTTCGATTCCAAAAACTCTTGTATTTTCTTATCATTTGGAAAGTAGCATCCGTAGTATTTAAATTTTGTCTGAATCCGAATTGCGATTTTGTGAGAATTTGTTGTGTGCTCAAAAATGATAGTATTTGCTTGTTAACATTCTACTTCAATAGTTTTGAGAAACTTGAGAGTGATGGAATGCCGCGGGATCTGTTTTATCTCCTTTTCTAAAGAGAGGTATGATGATAGATTTTTTGTATGAATCCGGAAATATACCAGAAGAGAGTAAGAGGTCGAACAAAAAGACAAGTGGCTTTTTCAGAGCTTCACTGTGTCTTTTCATTGGAGTCATTGGTGGGTTATCTATTTCAGTGGATAACTTAGGTTTTTGAGCAGCTATACTTTGTGAGATTCACTTTCGGTGAGCGGAGAGAAAAAAAAGAATTTTTGTTGTTGGATTTGCAATTGTGCAGGTATTTTGAAGGATAAGTACGACTGTTCGAGTAAGGAATTGCTTTTGTACTTATTTGCTCAAATTGATTTCTGTTTTCTTCTGCGATCTCTCTAGGTTCAGTTATTAAATTGACTTTTTCATTCGTTAATTTGATATTCTCAATTTTATGCAGCTTTCCGGTGAAGTATGATACCATATTCCATGTCAATTTTATTTTATTTGAAGAGTTGTTCAGGTGTTTTTCATAATACAAATTTCAAGATGTCTCAATTATATAACTAAGAATTTTACAGTTTTTCTGTATATACTCGAGAATAATAGGATTTGTTGTAAATCGCTTCAGATATAGTAGAGACCTTTTATTTCTGGAAGATTGTCGAATACCTTTTGTGATTTATTCTTTATAACCTGTTTTTTCGTTGTTTTTTTTTTCTCAGAGGGAAATACTTTTCAAACTGAGATTTGAATATAGTCTTGAAATGATCATATGCATTACTAGTGATATTGCGTATAGCTGTGCCCAATCAATAGTTTGCAAATGCAGTTCCAATTTTTTATGGTAACTTTCGGAATATGTCCTGCACAATTGTTGTTTGCCGATATTTCCAGTGAAGTTATAGAGATTCAAAAGCAGAAACTGTGCATTGTGGTAAGAAACACTTATATCCAACGTGGAAGTGGAGTAATCATATTCTGTGCTTACAAGAATGTTATCGAAAGTAGTAGCTGACTTTGTTGTAACCCTTGTGGATTTGTTTATCGTGATATTTGAGTCGAATGATCTTATTGTATTTCTGAAACTAGTTACTTCTGTATCATCTGAACTGGAGTCCAGATTGAAATTTCCACACACTATTGAATTATACTTGTTGAATTTCATATATATTCCGTTGGAGAGCTGAGAAAATATATCATTAAATATATGAAATTACCCTAGTGGGCTCCTATATAAGCAGATAATTATAAGTTCATTTTTCTAACAAGTTCCTAAGCAAAATTCGAAAGTTTTCTCTATCATTAAAGTTTCAATATTATTAGGAGGTATTACATTCGAACATTTTCCCGCAAAAATTGCTACTCCACCTTTTATAAATTGTTTTTTTCAAAAACTATTGTTTAAATGATAATTGTTCAGAATATACTGATTTTTCTCGTCCTCATGCATCCAATGTTCTGAAGAACATATGATCTGAATATAATTTCAGTTCTTGTTATCATCAAATAGAATATTAATTTCATCAATTTTATTCCGCAGAGATTGGACATTGTGATGCATACACAAACGCTCATCGGGAGATGTCCAAACATTTGATTTGAGGTTATTTGAGGCCGTATCGTTCATGTATTATACGCACAATTTCGACAGTGTGCCTCTCTTTGAAATTGAAATTGTTTAATGAAATAGGAATCCTAATATACATACATTTTTTTTACAAGTCCAAATTAAACATAACTATGAATAATTACGAATTACGAACAAAGTGAATTGTCTAGAATTTTTCCAAAAAAATTTTTGGGAAACAATAAGTAGAAACATACTGAATAAACAAATGAACCATATAGGTATAAATACAATAATAATAATAACCAAATTGAAATAATAATAATAATATCCAAATAGAAATTATATGAGATTATTCTAGTAAGTAATAAGGTAAATATCAAGGTAAATATCAAGTGGTACACTGTTGAAGTTGACCTTATCTATTATTTTGATTTCAAATACTCAACCAAAACATCCTTAAATTTTCTCACCGAAAAAGACTGCTTTATTTCTGATGGAAGCTTATTAAATTCAAGCAAACCTCGATGGAAGATGGAGTTCATAGATTGGGAATACCGTGTACGAGAAACATAAAGATTGGTACTGCCTCGCGTAGGATAATCGTGAATTTCACTGGTGAATGTGATAAACTGATTGAAATAAGCAGATGCTTCGCCACATAAAATTTCGAAAATGAAAATCATAGAGGAATAGAAAATTATATCCTTAACTGGGAGCCAATCCAAAACTTGATGCATAATTGTGATGGGTGTGAATCTGTTGCATTTCAAAATAGTTCGCATTCCTCTATTTTGCAACTTCTGCAAAGATGCAATACTATTACCATCAAATAATGATAACAGGCTGGCACAGTAAACGTAGTGGGGTTGGATTATTGTGTTATAGACCCTTATACACGTTGAGAAGCTGAGATGGCTACTGACACGAGCGAAGAAAAATAATGTTTTTGCTATTTTACTGTGGATGTATTGACAATGATCTTTGAAGTTTAATGTGTTATCGATCATAAAACCAAGGTATTTGATTTTCTGAACAATCTCAATGGGCTCATCATAAATTTTAATTATAACTGAGTCGATGTCAATTTGATTAATTTAATTTTTTGTGGAAATAATCATTGCTTCAGTTTTAGAACAATTGAGTTTGAGTTTATTTGTGTTGAGAAAAAAAGATATTTTATTCAAAATATGATTGACTTTCATAACAGCTTGAGATAATTGTTTATCACTTACAGCCAACAGAGTTTCATCGGCAAACAAATTCAGATACTCACAGTCTTCAATGTATTGTATGTCATTCAGATAGAGTATAAAAAGAAGAGGTCCGAATACACTCCCTTGTGGAATGCCTGTTTTAACATATATCGCACCTGAGAGTGTACCGTTAACTTTGGTTTGTTGGGACCGATCAGACAAGTAACTCTTGAACCAATCAAGAACCTTCCCTGTTATACCGTAATACTCTAATTTAGAGAGCAAAACTGGAATATCAATTGTTTCGAATGCCCTTTTTTGAAGTCCAAGAAAATGGCAACTATGTATTCATCTTCATCGACAATTTTTTTCCATTTTGAAACCGTGAGCTGCAGAGCTGTTTCACAAGAATGCTTATTTCTAAATCCTGATTGTAAATCCATGAAGAGTTTATTTTTCTCAATGTATTCACGTATTTGATCGTATACTACTAGTTCAATGACTTTTCCAACCGGAGGAAGGGTATTAATAGATCTGAAATTAACAGCTTCATTTGTGTTATTGATTTTTGAGATAGGAATAACTATACTAGCTTTCAGCTCATGCGGAAAACAAGCTGTTGACAGTGAACTATTGACCAATTGGTTTACAACTTAAAAATCTATTATTCATGAAGTCAGAATTACATCTATTATCAAGGTTGTTGATCACAATCCTCAAATCTTTTGAAGTGACTAATTTGAATTCAGATATGGAGCTGTTAACGACTGGAAGACTGTGATTAGACCAATCAACCGATTGTGGTATAGTTGCTTTGATATCTAATATACTTTCAACAAAAAACGAATTGAACCGCTCAGCTATGTCTACATCCGTATTTGCTCTGATAATTGACTGTTGGTCTTGAAATAGTATTTCATTTGGTATATTATTATGAGAAGGTTTCAACAACGTTTTCAATGTTGTCCACATTTGTTTTGCATCACGAGAACAATTATCAATTTTCCTTTCATAATATTCGATTTTTTTTGTTTTTAACAAGTTTACCATTTCGTTTCTATATTTCTTGTATAAGGCCCAGCTAACCACTTCATCATATTCTGTTATGCATCTTCTGAATTCTTTATAGGCATGTGTCCCTATATTTTCTTAAGGATATCACCTCAAAGTCATACCAAGGCAATTAATTTTCGCGAGTAGTAAAAGATTTTAACGGGGATATTAATTCTACCTGTGTTTTTACATTGTGTATAATGTTAGAATATTTCAAATCAACATTATTGGTGTTCAAATTCCATACAGCAGGAATCAATTGTTCATTCAAGAGATTAAGGCTGTTTTGGCTGAAATTTCTGTATGATTAACTAATCATATTACGTGCAGGCACCGACTTAATTGATATTGTTAATATAGCATGATCTGTAATTTTTGGAACATCATGAACTTTATGAATGATATTGCTTTTATTACTCAAAATATAATCAATCAGTGTACTACTTTTATTTGTGATTCTAGTGTGCTCATTGACTAATTGCTCAATGCCTGCAGTAGTGAGGAAATTTTTAAATTGATTCACAAACCTATTGTTGGTATCCAGGAAATTCAAATTGAAGTCACCTATAAGAATACATTTCGTGCTTTCAGCGAAAAAATTTTCAGACCAGTTTTCAAAGTGATCCATAAAACTACGATAATCTGAACTAGGGGAACGTTATAAACAACCTATGAAATAATATTGACCATTAACCTTAATTTTTAACACTGAACACCGATACACCTTGTCGACTACTAGTTCCTTATGAATTTCAAAGTTATAATCGTTACGTGCATAAATCACCACTTCTCCTGTATGTCTGCTTGATGAATCACATCTGACTACTTTATAACCATGGATGTCTACTTCAAAGTCTAAGATATCTGCAGTTGTACGAGATTCACTCAAAGGATGATTGAGGGTTGGTAAGGTACTATGTCATGTATTAGTTGGTTATGATTCGCAAATAGACTCTGGATGTTCATATAGATGATATCGGAGTTAAAAGGTGTATCATGTTGGATCATCAGTTTTTTCCCCTTGATGTTTTGTCCACTATGGTTGGTATACCATTAATAAATTTAATTGTTTTGTTCATTCCACCATAGTTTGTGAGCTCGATGAGTTCAGCTTCAATGGATAAGTAGTAATAATTCTGCATAATGGTTTGGTGTCCAAAAATCACTATACCAGGGATATAAATTCTTGTTTTATTCTTCAATACATGAATGGCTTCATCGTTGTTACTCAGTATAACTTCAATGGGTCTGTTTTTGCCAGTATATTTTCCAAGTCTGAATGTTTTTTTAATAGTCACCTCATCAGCAAGATCGGCGAGAATCTTTTCCACATTTTTCTTATCATCCTTGGCTCGTCCTAAATGGTTTTTCTCGTTGGATTCTTGTACATTGCACACTATTATGTTGGATGCTCTTACTTTCCTTTCATTTATTTCGTGTACAATACTGTATTACAATCACTGTTCAGCTCCATTTTTGACAACTTTTCTTTCATTAATTTATTCTCCTCCATTGAAACTTTATTCATTTCTATAACTTCATTCAGCTTTTGAATAACTAGTGGTACCATTTTGAAACGCTCTCTGCATTCAGGACAAAAATAAATTAGATTGCGTTTTTTTATTATGATTCAATTCAGAACCGGATAGTTCCGAGCATTTTTCGTGTATAACTGTAGTACAACAATCACAAATCGCCACTGGATCATTTTCTGAAATAGCATGGTTACATTTACAACATATCACTTTTTCAGGCATTATGATCAACACGGTAAGTAGAAAATTAAACTCAGTCCGGCCCTGTAAAAGTCTTATCACGAATAAAAACAACGAGGACCAGTAAAAAACGAATTCGGAACTATGAACTCAGTTCTGCAGTTTTTGTAGAAATAATAGCAAAAAAGTTAAATCGACGTTCGTTCCTTTTATGCACTGGTTTAGTTGCACTTTGAAGTTTATATATTCAAATGCTTTTTATCACACTCGATTCCTCATATACAGATGCACTCACAAAAGCAAACATCACAAACTTTGGTCCATTATTACTTATATGGTTAGCACAAATCTGTTGTCACATTCATTTTAGCTGTTGAGTTGTTGACGTTTCACTAACACATGATACGAAGCTTTCACCCGCCGAATCACAATACCAATACCGTTTTGACGTTTGCTACAGAAAAATTTGAACTATCGCACTTTGTATTTATCCTCTTTCTCACAGCTGTACACTGGAATAAGTGATACTTTTTGGCCAGTTTGTCCGATTACGCTACTGCGGCGCTGCACGTTCGTAAATGATAATCAACAACCCAATGTATGATAAGTCTTGGCTGAAAGCATCCCTTCCTGTTGCCTATGGTGTATTGAATATTCGCATGACTACGTCTTCAGCATCTCCAGAATTTATCTGTTCTAGCTAAAGTATATTCGATTTTGTTGTGTCCATTCTTCCAGCAGATTTTTCAGTTGATCGCCCAGAAAATGAAGGGGAGAATTGTGGGTCGATGAAACAGATTTTTTTTCAACTTGCCCAGCATAGATTAGCAACGTGCTTGGTATATTTCTCTTGGAATCGTAGCAAAAAAATTATTCGAGTCTATGGATTAATTTCATAGTTACATATTGCTTTGTTGGTGTCGGTAGTTCAAGAGAAAATACATATATGCCTTCTTGGGTGTTCATTCACTCGAAAAAATATAATAACAGAAAAATATAATATTATAATAACTTGATTTGGGAAAGCTATGATAACTCTCAATATAATTCGTCGTCTTTAGAATAACATGAGATATTGTTATTTTCATTATTGTCTCCACTGTTATCACAGCGTCATCAATATCACCATGGTTAAGAACCTGGTGGGTCGATATTCCAACAAATCTACTGCTTCTTGAGGAAGGTATTGCAATTTCTTTTTCTGTAACTTCCGCTTGCTCGTGATAACAGGATCGGAAGTGGATGTATTTTCATTGTTTCATTCGGGTTCGTAGACATTATCCATTGCCTGCTTGACCTTCCCTGTACTGATGAGGAACAAATTCTCCGGAACCAGTCTACAGGTGGTCGACCCGAGTGAAGTGCTCAATATTTACTCATTACCAACAAACATTTTCAAAGTAACTTCATAGATGTTTGCATGATTAACCATCCGATGTAATTCAACGTCAGTCGAAGCATTAGCAAGGAAAGTAGAAGTTTTCTGATTGATCGACCAAAATACACCTATTCCATAGGTATTTGTAGTCAACTGTCTTGAGAAAGAAGTCGTTTTTAATTTTCAATAAAATTATAGCTACTGATGTGTTACAGACTTCTGTCTTGTATTGTATTCTCCTTCGCTTTTAGTCGCTTAGTAGTTACGATAGTGCCTTCGCAGCCCTTGGTTCGGAAAGCACTAGTCGCTGTTTGAAACCAATTTTGTGTTGAATATCTCTTTTTCAACGTTTACCTTTTTGGACAATTGAAGATTCACTTCACCCGATGCTTTTAATGAAAATTGAAAATGCAGGTTACAAGTGACAAACATGGAATGGTCGAAATACATATCTCAGATAATTCATAACAATAAACAAATAATAAAGGTATTGAAGTTCGTTCGTTGATCTTCGGTTTAAAAGATAATTCACGGTGGAGGCTCAATCAGCAAAGATAAATCTCGGTAGGAGCTTGGTCAGCAATTTGTCTAGTCGCCATGACGTCTGGGTGGCAGGGCCGGACTCAGGAACGCAACTCCTTCCTCCTTGAGATGAAGACTGGGGTAGGTCTGGTTGGCCGGGCTTCATGTCCTCCATATGGGTTGGTTGTTGGCATCGCTCAGAACGGTTATACTGCCATGGAGTATATGGGTAGCAATTTTTGTAGTAGAATGCTACTCCAAAGGAAATGATAATGTATAAAAGAATGCAAATGAGGATAATAATCCATACAGGTAAAGAGCTAACTTGTGGTTCATTAGGGAGTTGGAACTGATGGTGAGATTGTATTATTGAGGTAAGATGTTTGATTTCATCTCGGTTCATTTTTGGAATAGAAATTGGGGTTGATCTAGAAAGTAATTGAGAAAAATTCAAAGAGGGCAATTGGATAATTTCTGTTGGTGAAAGTTCGGCAGGTCCATGTTGGAATTTTTCGCCATTGATGATAAAATGACAGTATTCAGGTATGGAAACAATATAACTTCCAGGCTGGATCTCGTGGTGGTTTTCCATGGTACAGTTCTCAGTGATGACGTTGGTTGCAGTAGAAAACAGGATTGTTCCTGGAGTCAATTGGTTTGCCAATATTTTTTCGAAGTGCACATCATACATGGATCAATTAGCAGGTTCATTCTTGATAATTATGTTTTCTTCTTTTTGTAGGTTATTCTTGTAGTAGAAGGTGTTCTCGATCTCTTCATAGGGTTCTTCTTCATACCAGTAAAGCTCTCCACTCTCATTGAGGATTAGGTGAGGTTTTGAGGGTTATATAATTTCGTTTTGGATAGGTATAGGGTAAATAAAGTAGGTTTCAAAAGAAATAGGTTTCAATATTGGAAACTGGATGGGAAAAATAATTTTCCCTCCAGTAAATACTGTTTGTATTCCTAAGAAATTATAATAACTATGTTGATTTTTAAACCTAACCAACTGATTTTGAGAATAAAGAATATTCATTTTATTAATAATTGAATATAAATACGTCAGAGAGAAGAAAGTAGGGTGAACCTTATTAATATTTGATAAAGTAATGGCATAAATAATTTGGTTTAGTTTACTTTGGAAAGTTATTAGAGAATCTATTATCAGATCCAAAGCATTTATTTCATTAACTTGATTTTGAAATGTTTTGATCAGTTGAAAACATGTTGATACATTGAATTTGATTTGGTTAAGGGTTTTATTTGTTTTTGGCATCATTTCTTTCGCGAAACAAAGTTGTTCATTCAGTTCGTCTCGAATTAGTTGATCATTTTAATTCAAATTTTGGAGCATTGAATTTATCCTTTCACCATCTTCATCTTAAGTACCAAAAAGCCATTTGTGTATTTTTCCACCTAAGTTCATAAGTCCTCTTTTTTGAATGACATGTGGTTGTATAATTTGTAATTAATGGTCAACTTGTAACAACAATGTGTGTGCCTGTTGCATGAGTAAATTTGATTGAGTGCTCAGTGCATTTTATTTACTGAGAAACTCAATTTGAAATTATAATTTATTTCTAGTATCAACTGATTCAGTTATATTCATATAACTTGGAAAAGTGTGTTTACTAGTGATCATCCTAGTTAACTTCATTTCTATAGGTACTATAGGATTAGTTAACTTGTTAATGGACCCATTTATTGGATTCATTAATAAAACTAATAATGAAATTATTATTTTTGGCGTTTCTTCATATTATGTTTGGAATATTTTGAAGTTTCAGTCCTAATTTTATTTTGTGTTTGGGCTACCGGTTGAATGTTAGTGAAACGGGGAGCCAATTTGTCACGAGTTTGTTCCTTGTGGTAAACTGTATCATTTGTTGTTGAAATGAGGGGTTCGTGTCGGATCTTATTGATTTTATCAACTTCTCTAGTTTTTTAATATTTATTTCTTCATTGATTTGTTGAAATTTTGTATTCATTGTTTCTTTGTGATTTTAAACATACTTCAATATATTGTCTTTTTCAAATATGTCAAATGGATCTTTTGAAGAGAGATGTCCAGAAATTACTCCAAATGGTGTGTATCCAGTAGAAGAATGAATACAATTATGATAATGTAATATTGAGTATTTCATTAAATTCTGTGAAGATTGAGATGGATTTTGTCCTGTCTGAGTTCTAACGTGTTCAATTATGGTTGAGTGAAACCTTTCAATTTGGATTTTTGGGTGTGGTAAAATGAATATTTATTTCATGTCAGTTACAAAAATCTTCAAAGTTCTGATTATAAAATTCAGATCCTCCATCACATACTATTATGTGTGGTATTGCATAGTGTGAAATAAAAGTTGAAAGTCCGTCAAGTATATTGATTCCGTTTATTCCTGGTATAGGGTACGCTTGTTCAAATTTTGAAAATGTATCGATTACTGTAAGGAATTTTTCTTTTGAGATAGAAAGAGCATCTATGTGAATTCTTCCGAAACACTTGGTTTCTATAGAAATGGGTTGAAACTTAAATTCATCAGGTTGTCGTTCATATTTAGTTTTTTGGCAAAAATAACAATTATTTATATAATTTTTCACATCTCACATATTATTGGCCCAATCAATAATAATTTATTTTAAGTGATTCTAGAGTTGTTGTGATTCCATGCTGACCAGTTTTGTGAATATGATAATTAATTTTGTCAAATTGGTTCATGTTATTTTTCAATATCTTCAAGTATATTTGAACATCTAAGTATTTTTGAATTTATTCTTATTATTTTATCTTGAGTTATTTAAAAAAATAGTTTTCATGTTGTTAATTAATTTCAACTGACATATT
Organism: Gonioctena quinquepunctata; assembly: GCA_018342105.1. Taxonomy (NCBI): domain Eukaryota; kingdom Metazoa; phylum Arthropoda; class Insecta; order Coleoptera; family Chrysomelidae; genus Gonioctena; species Gonioctena quinquepunctata. The sequence continues at coordinate 61,806 of JAFIRS010000412.1, forward strand.
AAAATCTGTGTTACTCAAATTTAAATTTGAAAACTTTTGAAAAAGTGAATTGAGATCGAAATTTTCTTTATTTTCGGAAATTGAGTTATAATTTTGTTCTCCTAGAATAGCTCTTTGTTGACGTAATTCACGATTTATTTGTGAGATATCCCTAAATGCGTTAAACATTAATATTAAAATTAATATTTACAGGAGAAAATCTTTCTTAGTGTAGGGAAGGGAAATGGTTATAGGAATGAGAGTGATTTACGGCTGAGTTTTCTTGTTTCCTCTTAATTCTAAACCAATCTTGGGGATGCTATCCTTCGGATGGTTGTCAGTGGTCCTCTGATTCGTTCCTGTTGCTGGATATTCAGATTCTCACCCTGTTTCTTCTTTTTTCTCAATCCTAAGCCAATCTTGGGATGAACTGTAATTCGAATGGTTGTCAGTGGTCCTGTGATTCATTTCTGTTGTTGGATATTCAAATTATCACCCTGTTTCTGGTAGTGGTTTTTGAATTTGGGTTTTCCAAAATCCGTCGCCAACCGCGCCAGTTACGATAGTGCCTTCGTAGCCCTTGGTTCGGAGAGCACTCCTCGTTGTTTGAAACCAATTATGTGTCGAATAACTCTTTTTCAACGTTCACCTTTTTGCACAATTAAAGATTAACTTAACTCGATGCTTTTCATGAAAATTGAAAATGCAGATTACAAGTGACAAAAATGGAATGGTAAAAATACATATCTTAGATGATTTATAACAATGAACAAATAATAAAGGTATTATACTTCTTTAGTTGATCTTTGGTTTACGAGATAATTCACGGTGGAAGCTCAATCAGCAAAGATAAATCTCGGTAGAATCTTGGTCAGCAATTTGTCCAGCCGCCATGAGGTCTGGCTGGCAGGGCCGGACTCAGGAACGTAGCTTAGTTCGCTCAGAACTCGATTCAAAATTAATATTTGGGTGGCTCTTCTCAGGTGTTTTCAGTTCTTCTCAAGTTTGAAATGATATTGGGGTATCCAGCCATTCAGCATTATTTTTGGGAAACATGTCTTCAATCCTAAATTACTTTATCCAATGCGATTCGTACTATTATTTGGAATATGACAAAAATGTGATTTGAGTTCTTCAAAAACCCTCCATTACATTTTGTTTGTTTCTTGATGCGTTATCCCAAACCATTAAATTGCTTTTAGATTTCCTCGTTTCTCATAATATCAAGAAGTTCCCTTCTCATTATAAACATAGTGTTCGAACACGTTACTGAAATAAAATAAAATTTATAATTTTTTTATATAAGAACAGTATATTATGGAATAGGTGGAGGAAGCTCGTATTATAGCCAAGCTTATATTTCACTGCCGAGGAGCTAGCCGTGGCAGTTGAATGTGTGCAAGACAGTTTATGAGTTTTCGCCACCGTGTTTTGTATAAAATTTTTTTCATGCGTTAAGCGTTATTAGGATGTTTCTTGGAGATTTTCCGATTCTCAGGTTAGGTTTAGATGACAGATTGAATTGGATGACATTCAATTCATTTCAGCTCCGCCGTTCTTTTTTATATAGAATTATAATTGTTATATGAGAATTGTTATACGCTTAAAGAAACACTGGTATGTTTAATTTGCTAACTTCTAAAAGTGTGAATGAGTGCACACGAAATGGACGACTCTGAAAAGAACAAACAATATCTATTATGAAAAATACAAAACTAAAACTTTGACTGACTTGGAACACAACTAATAGCCCTCATATTCCTGAGAATCATTTCATTCAAAAAAACATTCAATCTTATTATTATAAGATTACATAAATTTTTATGTAACTCTTCATTTATTTTAATGTTAATACATACGTGAACTCGAAGGTTCCATGGCAAAATATTGAAAAAAAAATCAGAATACATCTCACACACAGCACAAAACAGGTTGAAAGGTATGCAATAAAGTAGAAGGGCTATGGCGATTCTGGCGCAACCCCTATTTAGGGGTGGGTTTTGGCGAGTGGGTGGGGGGGTGGTTTTCAGGTGGGGGTAGGGATGATGGTGGCGGTCATGGGCGGTTCGTTGTGGGAGGGGTTTGTGGGAAAATGGCGGTAGAGAGGGGTGGGGGTGGTTGTATGTGGGTAGGGGTGGGGGATGAGTGGCCTGTGATTGGTCGGAATGGTGGCAGCCATGTTGTGTATGGGAGTGTGTGATTGAGAGGGGGGGTGGGGAGAGCTGTGATAGGTCGTGGAAGTGGTGATAGCCGCCGTCCGCTATCCAATAGCTGAGCAGCATATTGAAATGGGGGTGTCAACCAATATCCGTCAACGGCATTGGTCGGACGGAAAACTGAATGACAGAAGTGTAACGTGATCAGTGAATGGCGGCGGCCATTTTGGAAAGTGGGAGGAGCCAGCAGTGATGATGCGGCCATGACTCAACCGACAAGTCTTTGCAGGAATATTATCTACGTCAGCACTTTCCTCTAGTTGTTTATTTAAGCAACCGGATATCGGCATCCTTTGTTTACATTAACTGAGATAAGATATCGGCGGCATCCTTTGAAAGAGTTTGTTTACATTAACAAGATAAGAGAGTATGCAGCTGCACGCTAGAACCGTGGGATAACTTCATTCAAAGTCATATGATTACTATTCGTATTTGTATCTGAGCTGGCTAAGGCACTGTCGGCGACATGGAAGCGGTTCACCAAATATACAGGGTGGATCGGAAGAGTGTTTAGAGGAGGAGAAGAACAAAACAAGTATATAGTGGAGTTTTTTGTTGAAATGACGTCAGTTGAGGTTATGTTGTCGATGACAGAGGAGTATACACGGAAATTGGAACAGTTCCATCGAAAAGTCAGAGCTCTGAACGAAGAGTTGCAGTTTTATGAAGAGAAACGAAACGTCACAAGAAAATTGAAAAAGTTGAATCTCTGCACGACACAACCATCAACATCGAAATATGATTCAAATGATACTAGTGACTTTGATTCTGAACACCATCTTATACGTAGACATACCGTATGATGATGATGTACGAGGAGTAGCGGTTTCTTTCAAAGATGGCGATCAGTCTTGGATTCCAATGAATCGAACAGCAGGACTTCGAAGGTTATTCTACACCACAGACCTGCCACCCCACCTCGAAGACGATAACAACAACACCATAATCGAGAAATATCAGCTCAAGTTTGAAATGAATGATTCAACAAGTACAGTGATGCCATGGAGAAGGCTTCCAACGGCAGCAGTAGCGATGACGTCACCAACGCCGCCACCACCACCACCAATACTACCACCCTTGGAACATGAAATATATAAGATTTTTGTACTCTCATGTGTTGTTATAACCATAATGTTTTTTGCTTTGGCGAAATTCCTATTCAAAACTGTGAAAAGAAGCTTGGAATCGTCATGTTATATCAAAATAAATGAATAGAGACTCTAACCTGACTTTTATTTCACAAACGGTGTACGTGACGTGAGCCACGTATACCATGTGTGGGTGTGAGAGAGAGAGATACCTCTGACGGTTTCCCCTCTTTGTTTTTCATTTCAATCTCGGCTTTTTTTTCAACTTTTTTCTCAATTATTTTTTTTCAATTTTTTTTTTCAAGTATTTTCAACTTTTTTTCTCAAATATTTTTTCAACTTTTTTTCTCAACTTTTTTTCTCAACTTTTTTCAACTTTTTTTCTCAATCTTATTTATTTCAATTGGGAACTCAACCCCACCTGAAATAGACAAAGGGAGAAAGGAGAGATGGACAGAAACACTGAAATACACACATACATATTTATTTCCTAAAAAAAACAATTCTAAAATAAACTTAATTCGGTAAGATATATGTACACAGCCATTGGTGAAGATATTGGGTGTTCCTCTGGGCACACATGAACTTCCCGGTGTTGTGGTAGGGGCAGTGGTCCAGGGTAGGCTCGAATTTGTCTGTCGACCAATGGCTTGAATCATAGAAGGCCACATCGTAGATATCCACTTGGTACGACAATCCCATTTCCAACAATTTTTCTTTGAGGAAATCGTATTTTTGGTTCCCTCTCACATAAATCCGATCAGCCTGGTAGAATAGGTGTCTCAGTAGGATATCGTCAATTTCTTCATAAGCTATGTAGCCGGTGTCGTATGGAATGCCATGCATCGATTTTTCCAAATATCTTACGGTGCGACGGTCTTGGGCATCCAGGTTGGTATACGACACAGGTGTCTTGAACAAAAAGTTGTGTCGCTGACTGCCGACGATTATGGACACCTCCTTTGGATAGAAGATGCCATTGACTTGGAAGGCTTGAATGTCAACGAATGCGATACGCATGATGGCTAGATGATGAATGAACGCCGCCGCCGCGCCGAAGCGATCTATGTCAGACTTCTCATCGTTTCGGAGAGGGGATGATATTCCATCATACAATCGTGAATGATGATGCAATAGACACGAGTTCGATCGGGGAATCCCGCGCTCGATTCGATATCCAATCGTACGTCAACCGTACCGGATTTCATAGTTTCTTCCAATCGATGACGAATAAGGCGCGATATTTGAAACCGAGGTAATCCAAAAGAGCGGATTTTTTCATGGAATTCGTATAGCTGCCGAGAAATTCCGTATAGTCAAATGCGCTTCGGTATAGTGATTATTAGCGAAATTCAGGTGTAGACGTTCGTTGGGCCAATATTCACCGTTCAAAGACAAACGTATATTTTGAATGTTGACATGTTGGAAGGTGGTAGAATCGACGGAAACGTTATCTCGTACATTATTTTGGAAACACACGATGACATAGCGTGGCCTTTCAACACTGGTACTCGTCTTAACCGACCATATTTCACGTTGAGCATTTTGCGCGATCGAAGGCAATTCGTTCAATTCCTATTTTCGGAACGGTTTCACTATCGGTCTGTCTGTCTGTATAGACCTCATCAATTTTTCATTTATTTCCGCATTAGGAAAAATGTGTTTGACTTTCAATTCAATACTATCAATCACAATTCGAGCCGTAGTCGTTCCCACCGCATTATTACCTGCCTCACGTATAATGACACAATCATTATCATTCCGGGCTCTGACAAATCGTAGAGTTTGACGTCCACACGTAATCAGCGGGTAATCGTTGAAAACATTGAGAATATGACGGAGCGGTACGAGAAGGCTGAAAGAATTGTCATCTCCATTCAAAAAAGGCGAATTGGGGTAATTCCAACCGCCTATAGCCAAATGCTGAGAATCCATAGGTTCGTAAGATAATAGACCTCTAATGGTACTCACAATTCCCGGATCTCGAACCGATTCAATTTCCCGAGCACTCTCGCTATAAGTGCAAGAATCGAAGAGGAAAGTACCCACATTAGGGGCCAATGTAACGTTACCTCCCCCATTATTTAATTCAAGTCTACCTTTAATCAGTAGCAGAGATTAACTCATGGCAAAAAACGAGTCCACCTGATTGATGCAAAATTCCACGATATCGTTGCAATTGAATGCCTTCACGAACGGAGTATAAGTTCTGTATTCGGCTTTACGAATGGACTCGTCAGATTTCGGAGACCGATACAAATCGAACATGGGCGCTGAGATGAAAAGCATCATCGTTGTCTCTTCTTCTTTTGAAGTTCATTCTGATGAATCAGTTTTAAATCGATGAAACGGAGAAAGGATTCATTCGAAGAGGTTAACTGCTGCTGCTGCCGCACGACCCGCTCGCTTGAAGGTTTCTGCAATATTGACGTCGTGACGTCACTCGCACCCCTTTTATTACTACCGCTGCCTCTGCTGCTGCCACTGTCTATTATTAATCCCATTTGGTTCTCGCGACTCTGAGTTCCAAAACCAAAGTACTTTTTTCCCCTTGAAAATCCACAGGCCTACCATCTTGATCGACCACCAACACCGTTATGTTGTGGATTTCACGTTGCGGTATTACAGGTAGATAGAGTTAATTCGAAGGTTTTCGTCTATCGCGTAACCGGGGTCGGAAGCTATGGGAAATTCATAGATCGTGTGCGCAGGCGTGTCACCATCGAAGGCTCCCGAAGTAACACTGCACTCGAATCGTAATGTCGACACCTTTATAATGTTTACAGGTAGATCGGAATAATGTATTTCGTTCGGTTGAAGCACCCTCGGAGAAAATCCCAATGTAACGCCTATGCTATCCATATCCACGAATGAAATGGCAAAGTATTCACTGAAAATCTCACACTTTAACGTATTATTGTTGGGTTTGAGAGAGAAGGCGGCTTTGATTTTTTCAAGAAGAGTCCATAGCCACCCTTGGCATTCTTCCTCACGTACAACCCCTTGCCTATGGATTCCATGGCCTTGTGATGACGCTTATTGTGTTGCCGGGTGTTGCCGGGTGTTGCCGGGTGTTGAGGAGGTTTCTATAAACATGACTGATGTGACAGCGAGTGTCAGTTGCGGTTCAGACGTCGAAGAGTAAACATGTCCCTGCTACCTGATATTGACTGTTATGGCATTACTTTGAACGGATTGAAGTATTTCATAGGCAGAGAGCCTATAGAAATTGAAGACACGACATTGAAGCTGGGAAGTGATTCCTTTGAACTGACTGACGGGTTGAAGGAACTCCTCATCAAAAAGCAACACTCAAATTTCACAGATCGAGATATGTTCAATTATAAGACCATTCTGATGCCAACCAATGCACACAAGAGAACTGATGGAAAAATTAACACAAACAAATCATGGAAATATAGAAATATAATATCCAAAATATTTCCACAGAAGAGGAAAAGGAGTCCAAAGAAGGGTAAAGGACTGAAAAGGACAATCAACCAAGAGAAGATAAATAACGATCACCCTGTAGATTGCGATCAAAACATGGAGATCGTTCAGCAAGAGCACACGCTTCCCATCGACAACTTCGACGTTTACGATGTGGGGCATAGAGGCGGTGGTGATGGAGAGGGAAGTATACATGGCAGCCTATTCCCAAATTCCTTTCGAGCTGTTATCTGTGGTCCTAGCGGATCAGGAAAAACGAACCTCATGCTATCGCTACTGATGCATAAAAACGGACCCAAATTCGCAAATGTCTACGTCTATTCGAAATCCTTGTATCAGCCCAAGTATCAATTACTCGAAGAAGTGCTGAATGGTATGGATGAAATTGACTATTTCCCATACAGAGACAACGATGACATAATCTCTATGGAAGATGCTCGATCTCACTCTATATTCATCTTTGACGATGTGGCCTGCGATGGGCAGCAGAAAATTCGCGAATATTTCTCAATGTGTAGACACAAACACATCGATGCCATCTATCTCTGTCAGACTTACTCGAAAGTACCCAAACAGCTGATACGTGACAATTGCAATATGTAATTGAAGGTTTGGACGATCTATGGCAAATGGACTTGGCCGAAATGAGAATGTTTTCTTCGGATAATGGGGGTTTTGAAATGATTATGGTCGTCATCGACTGTTTTTCCAAATCTTTGTGGACTCGTCCTCTAAAATCCAAAACGGAGGAGGAAATCACCAAAACTTTCAATGATATATTGAATCATACGAAACGGTGTCCGAAAAATCTACAAACCGATCAAGGTACGGAATTTTTCAATGCTAAATTTCAAAGTTTATTGGAAAAACGCGAAATCAATCACTACAATACGTTTACGGTGATGAAAGCGGCCATACCCGAGCGTGTAATCAGAACGTTGAAGTCCCAATCGTACAAATATTTTAGTTTGAACGGTACATACAAATGGATTGACATTCTGCCGGAAATCACGAAAAATTACAATGACACCGAACATACAAAAATTAAATTCAAACCGAATGAGGAAAACAAACAGAACGAAAGCCGTATTCTACAGCGAATTTATCGAGCGAATCGTTGGGGAAAATGCGTCGAACCGCGAAAATTCAAAGTGGGGGACATTGTTCGCATTTCCAAGACAAAGCATATTTTTCAAAAAGGTTATACGCCCAATTGGACGACGGAATTATTCAAAATAGCTCGTGTTCAAATAGGTTATCCAAATACGTATATGCTAGAAGATATATACGGTACACCCATTAAGGGGGCTTTTTACGAACAAGAATTGCAAAAAACCGCGAATCCCGATATCTATCTCGTGGAAAAAGTATTGAAAAGACAAGGAAAGAAGATGTACATCAAATGGCTCGGTTCCTATAACACGCACAACAGCTGGATAGAGGATGATGCAATAGTTTAGCATTGGCGACGGCGGCTACAAGCTATGACATGTCTGGCGTGGGTGGTGGTGGGGGAAACCTTATTTATTCATTTCACGGCAACGAGACGGCGTCAGTCATCAGTCGTCATCGTCTTCACCATGAGTCAAGACAGTGGTTATTGTTCGAGCGATTTGTCAACCATAACGTTCGCCAGCCCCGTTCCACCGCTATCACCGCTATCACCTGAAAATTACAATCAGCATATAGATGACATGTGCGACGGTTTCGAAATGGCAGCAAAATTGGAGGACCACTTCCTATTGGAAACCTCCTTTCCCATGACTGGCTATGTGCTGAGAATTGGATTGTCACCTGCAAGAACCTTTGGCGTAGCCATATTTCTAAGTCCGTTGTACCAGTTCAAGAAAATATCGTTCAGCACCGAAGAATGGGGCCTGTTCACCGAACGATTGGCAACCCTTAGGGATGACTTCTTTTGGAGCCCGCTTCCCTATATCCTCCCGATCTAAACGATGATGTGGAATACCTGTGTGGAGACTATTGCAAAGTTACCAATCGTTTGGAAAGATTGCAAATATGTTCAAGTTGAAAAACACGGAGTGCACTTTCTTCTCAACGAGGACGAAGTCGAACGGCTGATACAGCCACCGGAGCTTGGTGTCCGATCGAGTGACCATGTTGGAGATATAAACTTTTGTGTTAATTATAAAAATATAATTGAGGTTATAAATACATTTTTCATCAATCAACCGCAAGTATGTTTCGGGAGATTGGAACTTTTCCAAAAATTATGTGAACTTTCAACAGAAGATATGATGACTAATGCATTGAAAGAATTCCTTTTCTATTATCGAATGAAAGTTGTGAATGATTTATGTATTCAATAAATGTATGTGTGTATTTCAGTGTTTCTGTCCAACTCTCCTTTCCCCCTTTTTCTCTTTCAGGTGGGGTTGAGTTCCCAAATGAAAAAATAAAATTAAAAAAAATTGAGAAAAAAAGTTGAAAATACTTGAGAAAAAAACTAAAAAATAAAGTTGATAAAAAAAGTTGAAAAGAGAAAAAGTTGAAAAAAAAAATCTGAAAAAATGAAAAATAATCAAAGTGACAACAGTCGTTTTTCATTCAATAATCAAAGTGGTTGTGACGTCACGACTTGGTCTGTCACATTTTTCATAGATGGCAGCACTATCACATAGAATTCAAAAACTGTCATAGGTGTCAGAACTGTCAAATGTCATCCTAGATGGCAGCACTGGCACAAAACGTTACATGTCACATACTATTGACAGCTGACAGTTGGGTGTTTAAACAGAGCTGTTCCGTCATTCGAAGTTTGACTCTTGTTCGATATGGATGTGTATGAAGACAGATTAGCGACATTTCAAAATTTGCATCACCCATATCCCAAAGAAAGATTGGCCAGAGCTGGATTCATTTACACCCAGAGAGAAGACATTGTTGTGTGTCTGAAATGTCAGAGTTGAAGGATTCAGTGGCAGTTGGAAGATGATGCTCAACTTGATCACTTCAGTTGGAGTCCACATTGTGAGTTTTTCACAGAAGAAGAAGCTGCCACTCTGAGGAGACGTATGCAGCTCATAGATTGTCTTTTACCCAGAGACGAGGTAACAACGAACACACCTACCACCAGCAGCAGCGTCCACGAAGATACATCACCATCCTCCTCATCAATGACATGCAAAGTATGTTTGGAAAAGGATATGAACGTGGTTTTCATGCCGTGCAAACACTTGGCCTGCTGTGCGGAATGCTCAATGAAATTGGACAATTGTGTGTGTGCAGAGCTCCAATTCAATACTATTTGAAAGTGTTTGTATCTTAGAGAGATGATTCAATATATAGAATGTGAAAATCAACTTGTGTATTTTGTCTCATCCCACATACCTTTGAGGTTATGTTTGAAAAAGTAAGGTTAGAATCCCCACCTCATTTGAATTTTGAGGTTATGTTTCCTCTAAAAGTGAGGTTATGTCACTCACACACAAAGAACGCTGATGTTCGAGGGTGAGACTGAATGACGTCATCGTTTCTTCGACTTGTTCAGACAAGTTTAGACAAGTTTGAACTTGTCTGGACTGGTCTCTCTATCCAATTCAGGAAACCATTGAATGAAGTGATGACACAGAGCTGCCATTATTTTATTCAAAGTTTTTCTGTATAATAAATAAAAATCAAAGTCTTTATACACTCATTTTATTGATACATATTTTTTGAGTATGAACAATAGATTAATTGTATGGATATAATAATATATTGACTGATTCGATATATACAATGGCTATGTGAGAGAGAGAGAGTGATGGAGAAAAAAAAGCATTCATTTTTCGGTTATCACGCTAACACAATAAATGGAAATTTGGAGAAAGATTATTAAATACAAGTTGGTTGGGGTGGAGGTTGGCTATTCATTCATGATGCTATAATGGCCCCAAGCAAGTGTATCGTTCGATCCGGGATGAGTGTTCTTTATCGTCGAATGGACTTAGAGCGATTTTGTTTTGTTCAACACTAAAAACATTATGGGCATATGAACGGATGCATCGTTGACTAGTCGATTTTTCCTCTGATTTCTAAGACAATCGACATAGTCTTCGAAGGAAATTTTATTTTCCACAACATTATATCGGACTCCTTTGGATTTTTTAACACATTTTCCACCCTGAATTTCATAAGTGTATAATTTTGAACGGAGTCCGACGAAATCTGTCATGATGCACCCGTTCGCTTCATCTTTCATCAAACCTGGAATTTTTTTGTTTACCTGCCGAATACCGTACGAGTTTTCGCATGGGTAGTCGCTCGTATCGAATTTTTCCAAGTTCTCCCCGATTAAATCTCTATACACATCATCGCATTTAATTTCGTATATGAGAGAATCCGTATCCGTGTACATCAACTTACACTGATTGGTCTCGAATTTTTTCAACATGAATTTATAGTGAAAATCGTAAACGCAAATTATGGATATATCTAGAATAGCCATACCGATATAGAGGGGTTTATTGAATAGCAGTTCAGACCAGTTCATTTCGATAGCCATCAAGTTTTCATCGAAGATGGTTCGATTGTGGAATTTCGGGTTACTTATCGATTTGCAAATTTTTTTTAATTCAATGTAGGGCTCAGCCATGCTTCCAATTTTTCCATGGTCTTGCCGAAAATTCTGTTTACAGCCAATTTATAGTTGATTTCTCCGTAAGTGGTTTAGCTTGGGCGCGTAATTTTGTATTTAATTCAATGTAGGGCTGCAGCCATGCCGATTGTTCAAACTGCAACACTCTGTGAACTTTTCTGAGAATAAGACCGTTTTCTAAAGCTTGTTTCAATATTCGATAATGTACGACATAGTTTTCTTTGTTGTACAGGGTGGTCAATAATTTTGGTAATTTTGAACCTGGAGGAGTTCGATGTTCCGCACAAAGTGGAAAATCTTTATGTTCGTCATGTATTCCTTCAGGGTATTCCAAATCGACTTCAAGGATACAGCCTGTATCAGAAGTATCCGACACCTCCATAACGTTCAAATTATCGAAATCTTCGACCCATTTGAACCCTCCAATATCTTTGCGCACCTATTTGCTGGAAATTCCACTCTGGATTCATCGGGAAAACAACCCCCGAACATTACACCTATTGACAGTCACATGCCCGAGATCACCTTTCGCCAACGTACTATCAGAAAGATTTTGCTGGGTCTCAACACCAACAAAGCCTGTGGATCTGACGGAATCCCGCCGATTGTTCTCAAGAAATGTGCCCCCGAACTAACACCTGTTCTTTGCAAGTTGTTCAACCACTCTTACAATTTGGGGGTATTTCCGTCCAATTGGAAAATTGCAAGAGTACAGCCAGTCCCTAAAAAAGGCAAAAAGGCCCTACCTAGCAACTACAGACCTATCGCACTGCTATTTATTATTTCAAAGGTCATGGAAAAAGCCATCAACATCGAGCTCATGAAATATCTGGAAGACTCAGGAATTGTCAACGATAGGCAATATGGCTTCCGCCATCAGAGATCAACTGGTGACCTGCTCGCTTATGTTTCACATATATGGCAGCTATCTATTGAAAAGTATGGAGAAACTTTAGCTGTGGCATTAGATATCTCCGAGGCGTTCGATCGAGTTTGGCACCAGGGACTTCTCGCCAAGCTTCCGTCTTATGGCTTGCCCCCTCAGCTGTGTTCTCTGCTTGCTAGTTTTCTCTCAAACAGGTCTCTCCATGTAGTGGTCGATGGAGTTTCATCTGACACTCTACTCATAAATGCTGGTGTTCCGCAAGGATCTATTCTCGCACCAACACTATTTCTACTTCACATCAACGACCTGTTGAAAGCAACTTCATGTCCAGTACACAGCTTTGCCGATGATAGTACCCTCCATACCGCTTTCTCTTCCAGGGCCCCTATATCAGCCCGTGAAACCAGAAATGAACGAGGAAGGAATGTTAATAATATAAATATGGACTTAGCAACAATTCTCGAGTGGGGATCTAATAACAAACAAAACACAAGCATGTCTTTTCTCTAGAAAAGCCGATCTCACTGTGCCTAACATAACTTTGTCAGGAGTAACCATACCACTGAAGTCATCCATATCGATGCTTGGTATTACTATCAGCAATAACCTTTCCTGGGAAAATCACGTGAGGTCCATTGCCAAAGTGCATCACAAAACGTGGTTTTGTTATTTCGTGCCAAGAGCTAGTTCACCCCACCCAGCTGCTTATGATCTATAAGGCACAGATCCGACCTGTCCTGGAATACTGTTCCCATATTTGGAGCGCGGCACCTAAACATATCCTGAGGCTATTGGATTCTGTCCAAAAAAGGGCAATTCGTCTCGTCGGTGATGCCTCGCTTACAAACTCGCTCACTTGTCTGGAACACCGTAGAAAAGTTGGCGATTTGTCTCTATTTTATAGATATTTTCATGGGCGATGCTCTTCTGAAATATCAACAATCGTTCCTGCTTTGGCAGTCTCTTCGAGACTAACCCGTCAAGTTCAGTCATCACACCCCTTCGTGGTCACTTTGGAGACCTGCAGAACATCACTTTCCAAAGACTCGTTCATCCAACGAACAGCGAGGCTTTGGAACTCATTGCCTAGGGAGGTGTTCCCCGAGGCATACAACCTCCAGAAATTTAAGAAGAACACCAACTCCTACCTTCTTCCCCTTGGTTCCCACGATGTTCTCTGAACATTACAGGATATCCCTTTTCGTGGGAACCAGAACATAAAAAAAAAAAATACTCCCTCATAGCCCATCCATAGAGGTTGTTTACATCCAAGTATAATAAATATTTGGAGGGTTGTTGAGGATCATACCTCTCCCCCATATATTTATTATTCGCTTGGGAGAATCGGTTACAACACTGACTTATACCGCCCCGAATCCCTTTTTCCACAAACAAAAGCATGTCGACATCTTTGATAATCTCCAGCTTGCACTTTGTGTACTTCAACATGCATGACCACGAATAGCCAGGCATGGTATAGTACCAAGCGGGGTCGAGTCCATAAGTATCGTGACCTAATTGGCGGAAATTTTCAAAGACATCACATAACAAAAGAATATCGGTTTTCATGTATAAGTCAGAGTAGTCGCCCAGTGTTGCCAAATCGAACGATTGCCACACCTTCTGGGCATGTTGGTATTCATGTTCGGAGATATCGCAATCGTTCAGCTGATTGTGGAATTTAACGATATCTGGCAACGCTGTAATCTCAAGTTTCTCCATGGAATCCACAAAGTCGTAGGGGAATACCCCTTTGCGCGTGATTAGTGAAAATTGTTCATCTTTTAAATTTTGAAATTCGCGCTTTGTATTACAGAGATCTTCCACTCTGAGCGTGCGCACCAACTCAACCAGGCTTGCGCCCATGAATCGAAAAGAATCAATGAAACGGAATTTAATGTCTGTCTGTTCGTCGTATTGTGTGAAAGATATATATATTTCTCTTTGTTTATTGGAAGAAGACTCACCCTGCCTCGTCTCGCGATATCTCGAATAATGAAATGGCTATCATAGCCGCTAAGATTATGGAAAACAATGGGGAGCACAAAGGATTTTTTATAGTTGAGATTGCATGGGGTTTGATGTGCCCATCTTCTAAATGCACCTGTGAAATGATTATGGTCGGCTACAATCATTTGATCTTTTTGGAAGGATTTCAATTGTTCCGCAAACCATTCATCGAATCCAAACGGGTGGTTTCAATTTTCGCGAACATTCCATCGAACCAAACCTCGATGGCTCTAATATGACAGAGTGTCATCATAATTACATTTGAAATATAAGCCTGCGCTATAGGGAATATGTTTTTGGTATTTCGCCGTTTTGGACTTGGTTTCATCATCAGTGAACGGTTCCAAAATCGATTCAAAATCGGCATATATCACGAATGGAACCATTTCTTTGTGAACAAAGTCCTTGAACTCGACATGGTCATATTTTGGGAAGGAAATTTTGTAATGATTGGCTTTTTCACAATCAACAGTATGATTGTCTAATTTCTCCTGACTACCAAAATAATTTAAACATCTATCGCAAATGAATTTTTATGGTCATTCTTACTTATTTGTGAGCTAACCAATCGGGAAAGATCTTCAATCCAGCAATAATGGAATTTAATGTCTGTCTGTTCGTCTTCGTCAATTTCCGGCGGGCCTCGTAATCATTTAATTTAACTGAATATTTATTTTGAATCATGAGTAGGTTGACATGTCGAGCCAATTTTTCTTTTGTAAGTCTCGTCGGTACAGTTGTGAAAAATGTATGTCCGTCGTCATCGTTATTCGCTGATGATTTAACCAACTCCAAAATATAAACATTTACCGAAATACCGTTAAGTTTTTCGAATTTTGAAATTTGGCCGAGAGTTATGGGAAATTCCAACCCCTCCATATTCAGTACGGTCGACCAATGAGGGTATTTTGATGTACGTTCTGTATTTTTTTCTACAGGATACAAAGCTGACACGACTGCCCATCCGAAACAATTGTTGTCGTCGGTATTTCGCACGTTAATACAAGCCTTTTTTGTAGCAATGGCTTGTGGAAGTTCGATGAAAGATGAACCCCTTTGCCCAGACCTGATTGATTGATATTAACTTCCAGATTTATGATTTTTTGTAATGCCCACCCGCTTTCTTCCACAAAATTCCTCCAATTTATGCCCCAATTTATCTACAACAAATTCCTGGAACCACCCCTGTAAATCTGTTCCCCTATCAATCACTTCGTTTTTAGTATTGAGATATTTTAAATCGAGTTTTTTCCCATCCAAGCCCATTTTGACGAATTCCCCGCAAAAACATGTATTAACCTTCAGCATGGGGAATGTTTTCAACATGTTGTTGATTCTACGTTTGAAAAGGCTGAAGACGTCTTTGAAAAATTGAATGGTATCTTTATGTGTCAAATTTATGATTACCCCTGTACGAACTCGTCCCCGGAACGTCGACTTTAAATCTTCCCAAATGACTCTGCTTTTTAGATTTTTTCTGACAGCCAACCCCTGACCCTCCACCCCTAAATTTTTAATGAAATTACGACATGTTTTTAAATGCCCCAAATTTGTTTCCAATTTTCTCAATATTCCGATGGAACTGTTGGCAGAAATTTTGATACCCTTTGTACAAAGCCGAATACTATAAGTTAAATGTTTTAGCCATGATTCGCGTTCCATCGGACTGGATTTTTGTTTGAGAAGTTTTTGAGCCTCCCTGTATTTAATAATCATCTCATCGCTGAGAGCGGCAATTTGTTCAGAATTCATGGTTATTTAAAAAAAACGAGAAGAATGAATGCTTTTTCACAAACAAAATACAGATATAGTTTTTTCTCTCTCTCTCACCTTGATTTAATGGGGAATCGAATACAGCCGTCCCAGTTGTCGTCGTCGTCGTGGTGGATGGGGCCTTAGTTTTTGTTGATGCTAAATGGTCTAGTTTTTGATGAATTCAAAGACTGGTATCTTCGTCGTGGATAGTTTTATGATAATCGAATATTCTCGAGGTTTGAACTCGTCGATTTTCGGTTGTAACACCTCGAATACCTTCCTTGGTAGGAAGACTGATTTGGTTTCCAAATCGGCTACTATTGTGTCCCCGTACTTCGTTTTAACTGCTCTCAATTTCTCGATTAGCATAGGCTTCTTTGGCGGCAATGTTGATAGAGCTACGGTTTCCCTATAGCTACTGCTCGCAACAGCGTTTATTTCTGCAAGATTCATCTATAATAAATAAACAATCCCTTAAAATGTTTGAAGAAAAAAAACAATCCCTCCCCGTAAACAAATAGAAAAAACCCCCACCCTCGATGTATGAAGAAAAAAACTCAAAGTACCCTTTTGGCATACAAAAAAAAGGATTTTGAAAAAAAGTAAAACAATAAAATAAAAACTTACGTTTTTTAGATGTTTGGTAGATGCACAAAACACACACAAACTTGGAGAGCGGGAGCACTGAATAGAACGATGTTTACAGTTCAGAGGACAGATGAAGAATGAAGCTGACGGTGGGGATCGGTCACCCACATCAATTTCCTACTGCGCAATTCGAAAACTGCCAACTCGACAAAATTCTCAGAACTGGATGATGCAATCATTTGACCGATCTCACACGTCCCGCTTCCATGTTGCCGACAGTGCCTTAGCCAGCTTAGATACAAATACGAATGGTAATCATATGACTTTGAATGAAGTTATCCCACGGTTCGAGCGTGCAACTGCATACTCTCTTGTCTTGTTAATGTAAACAAACTCTTTCAAAGGATGCCGCCGATATCTTATCTCAGTTAAGGTAAACAAAGGATGCCGCCGATATCCGGTCGCTTAAATAAACAACTAGAGGAAAGTGCTGACGTAGATAATATTCCTGCAAAGACTTGTCGGTTGAGTCATGGCCGCATCATCACTGCTGACTCCTCCCACTTTCCAAAATGGCCGCCGCCATTCACTGATCACGTGACACTTCTGTCATTCAGTTTTCCGTCCGACCAATACCGTTGACGAAGGCAGGACACACCCACACCCATTCAGTCTTCTGTCCGACCAATGCCGTTGACGAATATTGGTTGACACCCCCCATTTCAATATGCTGCTCGGCTATTGGATAGCGGCCGGCGGCTATCACCACTCCCACGACCTATCACAGCTCTCTCCACCCCCACTTTCAATCACACACTCCCATACACAACATGGCTGCCACCATTCCGACCAATCACAGGCCACTCATCCCCCCCCTTTTCCCTACCCACAACAACCACCACCCCCCCCTCTCACCGCCATTTTTCCACAAACCCCCCCCAACGAACCGCCCTGACCGCCACCATCATCCCTACCCCCACCTTTCCAAAAACCACCCCCTCACCCAGTCGCCAAAACCCACCCTTAAAATAGGGGATGAGTTAGAACCGGCATAGCATTACTACTAGCATTAATAACGAGTGACGTAAAGCGCCGGACGAATATTTTCTGAGCGAAAGTGATTAAATCTATCATCATCCATTTCTTTTCAATTTTGTGTTTTCGAGACATGATAATAAAACATTGTTTACAATATACTTTTTTAATTCAATACAAAACTAAAAATATTGAACACTAAGGCCCGGTTGTTCAATCAAGGATGACCAAATGATTGGGCTTAAACCAGGATTACCAATTTTGTCTCAGTTGTTCAATACGGGTTTATGAGATAAACCTAGTTTAACAATGGTTTACGTTAATCTCATGAATTCGGGGGTTTAAGGAGATAATCTGCCGATTCTAACCTATTTGATTGACATTTCAATAAACATTGACTATTCTGAAAATTATTATTGTGTTGAAGATGCAAAGATGTTCGAATATATAACAGACATAACAGACATAAGATTTTTTTGTTTTTGATATTATTGTCCCAAGAAGAAAGAGACCTACCTGTATTTAGACAACGTACCGTGATTTCGAGTGATTTTGGCTCATTTTGATAAATAGACATTATTAATTATAAAATTTAAATATTTTTTATCAGATTGATTTTTCGTTATTCTTTCTATTGTATATGGGTATATTATACCTATATAATATGTATACGTATACGTGCAACACTGTATTCCATTCAAGAGTACATTGCAACCAAATTCAACTTACATAAAATTTGTCTGTAACTAGCAATATGTGTTTTTACTTATTTATGTTGATTAAAAACGAAATAATTTTTTATGGACAAATTTATTTTGCTTTTTTTTCCGTTGGGTTACTTTGGCCTATGTACATGATATAAAGAGAAAATCACGCAAAATATAAGCCATGGGTCAAAGCCAGCCCTCAAAATGCGGGTGACTTTGCACGCCATGATTTTTTATATATATCCACGTACAAAGTCTTAATCCCAATTTGACTTAGCTAATTTGAAAGAGTGGTCAAAGATCAATATTTTGGTATATAATAAAATCAATTTATTTTTACAAATTCATCGTAGACATTCTTTGACTTTACGTAAGCCAAAGTCACCCGAAATTACGGTACCTAGAAACCATTTGGAAGAATGAACAGAAAAATAATTTTTGAATAGATTTCGCTTGCCGAAAGAAAGCGTCTGCACTAACAAAAATACAAAGAATCGCCCCTCAAATGACTACAAAGGCAAAATCGTAACAAAAAATAAACTTCCAAATAAAAATCAAATCTTGATATTTTATACCAAAAACATTTGTCATAAATAACTAAAATTAAATCATCACAAATGCAAAATGAAAAACTACATGATCTGTTCTCAGGAATCTCAAGCAAATGTTGATTTATTGTTGGTTGATGAGTTATGTTTCGAAAATAATGTTTGTTTATATATCTCAATCATATTGGTTTTCTCTAGATTCCACTCCTCCCTCTTTAGTTCCAAGAAAAGTTGGTGTTTTTTTTTCATGTGTATTAATATCAACTTGTGTTCTTCCAATGATCGTTTTTGTAAATGTACAAGATCTGCTTTGGACAGAGCCCAAGTAGAAATTTTGTCGTTTATTGTAAAGGTGCTATTTCTTTTTTTGGGACCTCCGCAGATGGTATTCTATTTATTACTTATTATAGTCCATGCCTTGAATTTTTGCGAATTAGTAACTGCATCCGTTTTTTACATTCTACAATATCTTGGTATGAAGAATGTTTTCCTCACCTTCATTGAAATTATGAGTAATTTTTTTCTTAAGAGATGCCTAACAATTAATAGAATAGGTACACTTGGCTTTTTCGATCAATTTTTCTGTATACTTTTGACAAAACTATGAATTCTTAGGTTAAGTTTGATTCATTGTTGATGTTTCGGAACGGTCCGAATGATGGTACAAGCGAAAAAATGTATTGCCAACATATGAAAACAATGAATTAAGGAATCCAGGATTAGTTTTTCATTGAAAAATGCATATCTTTCTAATCCATAGTTAATCAATAATCCGAGTTTAGATCATCAACGGTTTAAACTCGCATTGAACAACCGGGCCTAAACAATGGCATTTTCTTCAATCCAAGAATTTTCATCAAGGAATCCTAACCACTCGACTCTTCTCTTTAGTATCTTGTCGACAAGGTAAACATCAGGATGTAATTCAGCCTCATAGAAGCAAAAATGTAAGTCGGAGGATATGTGCTGTTGACTTCTACAATTTTAAATAATTCCATGATGAAATTAGCTTCATATCCTTCTTCGAATAAATGTTTATATTTGCTAATTCGTATTATGTCGTTCACTCGATATTTGGGATTCATAATTTTCATTTTCTTCTTCTTTTTGATCATTTTCGGTTTTATGCCTATTGTTATATCTTCTTGTTATGATTGGAAAGATATCTAACAATTTGTTATGTCCATTCATTGAAAACTCTATGTAGATCCACGTTTTTATTATTCGAATAACTCTTTGCGCAATGGACTCCATCAATGATGAAAACATACCATTGAAAATGTCCTTATCTTTTTTTGGAGAATACTTGGCATCTTTCGTTATCATTTTCATGGCACCAGTTATTGCCTTTGCCTGGTCGGCATTCTCCATAGATATTTCGAAAAACAATCAATAAAAATCAAAATATAACGTTGACCTTCATTACTTCTGGCATAGGGTGAAATTCGGCGAGATCAATTTGCCTCCACTCGTTCCTAGCACAATTTGTTTTTCCACTACCTGAAAAAAAAGTGGCTTATATCATAATTGGATTATCGAGTAGTTGAATTTCACCGTAAAATAATACTTTCCATTCCTGGGTTTTATTTAATTTGTTTTTCCACTACCTGAAAAAAAAGTAGCTTATATCATAATTGGATTATCGAGTAGTTGAATTTCACCGTAAAATAATACTTTCCATTCCTGGGTTTTATTTAATTTCCAAAGAATAATACTACACTGAGACATTTCTATCATTTTGTAAATAACTGTAAATAACTGTAAATAACACTCCAATGTATTTTATTAAAAAAAAACGATAACAGATAAAACAAACCCGATACCAGCAATCTGAGACATTAAACAACGTTCATTCAATTATGAAACATGAAATGAAATGAAAGAATAATAGTTGAATTATATTGTAAGTTTTTAATGTCTCTTTTAATTTTTAAACGTATTTGATGTTATGTAACGTATTATGTTTTTAACCTTTACATGTTTTACATTATTTTAAAGTTACCTGAAGATGACATAAACAATGTCGAAACGTCAAATGAAATAAAAAATATATAGACTGACTAAGGCCCTTATTCCGAGAAAATAAAGAATATATATGCATATATATATATATATATATATATATATATATATAGTGCTTCTCAAAAGTCCCCTCCCCCCCTCCTATTTTTGGAACGATTATACATAAACAAGTTGAATTTGGAAACTGAATATTAAAGGTTGTAAACTTCCCTACTAGTGATGATAGATGACGAAATCGTCAAAGATGACGTCACAAGGCCATTGTGACCAATAATTTTAAATGGAACCCTACGGCAAGCGACACCTCTTTTAAAAGGTATCGAAAAAACCTATTCAATGATACTAATTTTGTTTGTGTTTATGGAAGTTTTAATGGCTCATTAGTAAACATTAAAATTTAAATTCCATTCAGTATGATATTAATTACAGATTTAAGAATCAGTATCTACTTAAAGAAATTGCTCGAAGTGACCTCCATTTACTTCCTGACAGTGAAATATCCTATTTTTAAACTCTTCTCGTACTTTTGCAAATGTGTCTGCGGAAACAGCCTCACATTCTGCAACAATACGTTATTTTAAAACGTCAATATTGTCAGGTTCAGTGGCGTAAACCTTCGATTTGAGGTACCCCCACAGAAAAAATCCAAAGGTGTGAGGTCCGGTGATCGAGCTGGCCATTCCGTTGAACCTCGTCGTCCTATCCATCTACCACGATACTCCTCATCCAACTACCGTCTTACTGCACCGTAATAGTGTGGAGGAGCACCATCCTGTTGGAATGTTATTTCCAAATTGCCGAATTCATCTGGATTATCTTCCAAAATTTCAAGGATTAACGGTTCTATTGCGTTTTGCAACAGCTCCAGATAAACCTCACCAGTTGAATTAGTATTTAAAAAAACTTTTTAACAAAAAATTAAACCGACGAAAAAATTAACTGAAAAGCAAAAAATAAAATAAACCTTCTTAGTCTAAATGATAATTGAGCTCCTAAACTAATGTAAGTAACTGATTTTGAGTCGGCGCCAAACAAACAATTATCGAAGATCATTATCTATGAAAGAAGTCATCAAAACGCAGCCGTGCATCTCGCTGCCATCATTTTACGCTTCACCTAATTCAATTGCTAGTTTGTTTGGCGCCGACTCAAAATCAGTTACTTACATTAGTTTAGGAGCTCAATTATCATTTAGACTAAGAAGGTTTATTTTATTTTTTAGTTTTCAGTTCCGTATTTCGTCGGTTTGATTTTTTGTTAAAAAGTTTTTATTTTTCAATTTTTTGTGGCTAAAATCTACCAATTACTACCTACTTGTTTTTTGATTACTTCCAAAATACTTACTTACCCACCTTACTTCAACTATTACCAGTTAAATAATATATTTTTTTTTTTATGTTCTGGTTCCCACGAAAAGGGATATCCTGTAATGTTCAGAGAACATCGTGGGAACCTAGGGAAAGAAGGTAGGAGTTGGTGTTCTTAAATTTCTGAAGGTTGTATGCCTCGGGGAACACCTCCCTAGGCAATGAGTTCCAAAGCCTCGCTGTTCGTTGGATGAACGAGTCTTTGGAAAGTGATGTTCTGCAGGTCTCCAAAGTGACCACGAAGGGGTGTGATGACTGAACTTGACGGGTTAATCTCGAAGAGACTGCCAAAGCAGGAACGATTGTTGATATTTCAGAAGAGCATCGCCCATGAAAATATCTATAAAATAGAGACAAATCGCCAACTTTTCTACGGTGTTCCAGACAAGTGAGCGAGTTTGTAAGCGAGGCATCACCGACGAGACGAATTGCCCTTTTTTGGACAGAATCCAATAGCCTCAGGATATGTTTAGGTGCCGCACTCCAAATATGGGAACAGTATTCCAGGACAGGTCGGATCTGTGCCTTATAGATCATAAGCAGCTGACTGGGGGTGAAATAGCTCTTGGCACGAAACAGAAAACCAAGTTTTTGGGATGCACTTTTGGCAATGGACCTCACGTGATTTTCCCAGGAAAGGTTATTGCTGATAGTAATACCAAGCATCGATATGGATGGCTTCAGTGGTATTTGTTGTAATATGAATTATTTTCGTTGTTCTGGTTAGTTTATTTCATTACTTTGTATATCATTCCATCCTCTCATAAAATATACTGATTTTGACGGATGTGGAACAAGAATAATGTCAGTAGCGATCTGTCATTGTCAACTACGTATGTGTGTGCCAATGTTCACTAGAGAAAAATCAATTATCCCCTATTTTTCTAACCGTAAGGGTGGCTAATTCCTTTCGAAATCCAAATATAAGGTATACCCTATCTATTAAAAAAAGAATCATCCAAATCGAAGAACCCAGTACAAAGTTATGCCTGATAGAATCGGTTAACGGACCAGAATTCAGAGGGTGAGTGATCAATATCCTTCATTTCGCTACCCTTAGGGGTGGATTTCATCTTTTAAATTCAAATGGGACCAAATTCGAAGTACACCCTATCCACTGAAAAAAGAATTATCGGAATCGGACGCCTCAGTAAAAAGTTATGCGTGATCATACATAAAAAAATATTATGGAAAAACATAAAATATACGGGTCGAATAGAGAACCTCCTCCTTTTTGGTTTCGTCGGTTGAAAAAGAGGCCCAACGATGTGGTTTCCCAGGATACCTGCCCAAACATTCACCTTCTGGGGAAATTGGGTATGTGTTTCACGAAACAGGTGAGGATTTGCGTCACTCCAATACCTCACATTCTGTGTATTTACATTTCCATTTAGATAGAAAGTACTTTCGTCACTAAAACAAATTGTTTTGACATAGTCTGGCTGTTGGTTAATTTTAGTTTCCATATTTTCACAAAATTCTAGTCTTCGGTCTGGGTCGTCGTCTGAGAGTTGATGAACCATTATTAATTTGTATGGATAAAATTTGTTTTTTTTTCAACACCCTGTGTACTGTACTTCGACTGACTTCACAGGTAGATGCAACGTGAGTTGTTGAAGAAGTAGGATTAACTATTACTTCTGCCAGTATATCAATTTTTTTCTCATCATCTCATCAGAAATTTGTCTGCCAGATCGTTTCGCATCATTAATACTACCCGTTGTTTCAAACTTACGAAGGAGCTCCCTTAAATAAGTCCTCGAAACGGGGCGATCGAGCAACCTCTCATTAAAAATGCGTTCTGCTGCATGAATATTTTGTCCAGTTTCACCAAGAATTAGGATCGCTGCTACTTTATCACCTAAAGCAAGTACCATTTCGCTTCTCGAATCACTTAAACGTTCGGCTCACAACAGTTTAACAAATTATTAAAATGTACAAAAATATTAAAAGTACCAAAAGCTGCTAAAACAGTTAAACGTTCGATCAACAATACACAAATTATTATATGAACAAAAACTTGGACAATTACAAAAACGTCGAATTAGCTAGACTAACAAAAACGTCAGCTTATTTGAGAACTATCCAGAGGCGGAGCTTGAATTTGGAATTTTAGTATTAACTGATTTAATTCATCACAGCTTTGCGTTTTTCAAAAAAGAGTTGCCAAAACTGCCATAAACACAAACAAAATTAGTATCATTGAATAGGTTTTTTCGATACCTTTTAAAAGAGGTGTCGCTTGCCGTAGGGTTCCATTTAAAATTATTGGTCACAATGGCCTTGTGACGTCATCTTTGACGATTTCGTCATCTATCATCACTAGTAGGGAAGTTTACAACCTTTAATATTCAGTTTCCAAATTTAACTTTTTTATGTATAATCGTTCCAAAATTAAGAAGGGGGGGACTTTTGATCATATTAGAGCAAAATTTCTTCAGATTCGTGATCAGGACCTCCAACCTACTACGAATACACCTTTTTCATGAAAAAAGATCATTCCTGAAAAATCCGAATTTGTCTCATTTTTCGTGGAACCACCCCCGTAACTTCCGTAATTATCTAAGTAGAATAATGAAACTCTCAGGACCGATGGAAATGCTGAAAATGCACCTACCGGCACACCAACAGAGATGAAATTACCGACAACAAATCTTGGAATATAATTCTTCTGGGAAAATTTGAATTCTGGAGAAAGTTTCGACCCAATCATAACACCAAACACCTTTCAGGAATCTCAATAATTTGTGATCACAATTGAATTCAAATCCATCTTGACATGACATATCCAACGAGAAAACAAGAAATTATACTACCACATTACAACTATACCAGAATTCGCAAGTCCCCTTTGTATACTGGAATGAAATTATACAATCATCTTCCCGAAATACTGAAGTTAATGTCCAATGGCAAATTCAAAACTGAACTGAAAAAAATTCTTCATCAATATGTATTTTATAGCACAGCGAATACTTTCAAACAGACTGCATGAAAACGTAAATCAAATAATTAATTTTCCTTAGTGGAATTTGTGTCTGCGCCGTTTACTACTTCCTCATGCCCAGTGCTTTTGGCGTATATCTAGAAATATAATTATACATAATTATTACATTACATTGTTAAAATATAATTATTACATTGTTAATATTCGCCTGTGGGAAATACATCTACCTATCTATTTATCATTTTGTACATTAACATTTGGATTTATTCATCATAATAAGAGAATGCCATTACTCAAGAGTGGTTTGCGACATTCAACAAAGATAAAAAAATGGTTGTTCATATTTGTCTTTGTAAAAATTTATTTTCACTTGTCGAATATTTTTTCCATAATCACCAACTTTCAAAACGGAAATATCTGATTTATATTGAACATTTGTCTTCTTGATTATCAAAATTAAAATTATTTTGTTCTTTGGAAGTCATGCAACAATTGGAAAATAACTGCAAAAATATAAATTTTATAAAGTTAATGAAATATAATTCATCTAAAGTCAACTCAACATACTGAAGTTTCAGTATTAAGAAAAAATTAAGAAATTGCAAATAGTTGAAGATATCTCCTGACTAGTTTTCCACGTATAATACCAGTTTCAACAATAAATGATTTCCAAATCACAATTATTCAAAAAAGACAAGAAACATTTTACATTGACTCGGATTCAAAAAATTTAAAAAAATTGTTCCTTCTATGAGTTATCTCTCGAAAAGAATAAATTTTCCTATTCGTTTTCTATTATTCATAACTACTTTTCTCAGTTCCCCAGGTGTCACTTCTTGGCATGCCTTAATTATTCTCGTGAGGAGATCTTCACGAGAAGTGGGCCTATTCCTATACACTTTATTTTTTAAGGTTCCACATAAATAAAAGTCTAGGGGGTTAGATCAGGGGAACGAGGGGGCCACATCACCAGAGGGCTATCAGGTTCTATCCGTTTTCTATTCAGCCATACTCTTCTTATCTGTAGTTGTGAACGGATGAACCGTCCAACTGGAGAATCAATTTATTCCTCAAATCCAGGGGCAATTCTTCCAGAAAGTTACATGAATTCATTCTACAAAAAATAATTATCCATTCAGATTTCGTTAAAAAAAATCTACATTCAGATTTCGTTAACTTATTCAATATCCCACACCACACATTCACTTTTCGGGATATTTGATCTCGACAATTCACCACCCAGGGCGGATTTTGGTCACCCCAATATCTCATATCCTGAGAAGATGCCACACCGTTAGTGGTGAAAGTCGCCTCGTCAAACAGTTTTCCATTCTTCTTTGTTCGTCTGCACCGTGTGGAGAAATTTATGTTTGAGGGCATGCATTTTATGCCTTTTCAAATTTTACTTCGGCTCATCTTGAGTTGAAATGACAAATTTCTTAAACTTGTATGAGGATTGGCTCGATATGCCGCCAAAATGGTATCATCATCAACATGATTTTTTTCAAATTTCCTCACCTTTATTACTTGGCCGATTCTTCTGAACTGGTTGTAAAATTTGGAAACTGTTCCAGAGTTTATAGGAGTATCAAGTGGGTGTTTTCTATTGATAAGACAATAAGACCTCGCACCTTCTCCAATCCTCAATTTTTTCTAGCATAGTTCGTCGGGCCATGTTTAAGACTAATATATTCGATATAAAAATCAACAGGTATCAATAAAAACAGAAACTTACAGGAACACACAAACAACAGGATCAATAGGATCAACAGGGATAACAGAAACAACAACAAAAAACAAGAACAATAATAAAAGTGAGACAAATTCGGATTTTCCAGGACTGAAATTTTTCCACGACAAAGGTGTGGTGAGTTGGGGATCTTGATCACGAATCTGACGGAATTTAGAGCCTATTTTGTCCCCTAATATGATTAACCGTAAAAATGGGTAGTTCCATCGCGACTGGCGGGCAGTGTATATTACTTAGGCCAACCCCCCCAAGTCAATAGGTGTTTTTTCAGCATTTTCATCAGTCCTGAGAGTTCATTCTACCTCGATAATTACGGGGGTGCTTCCATGAAAAGTGAGACACATTCGGATTTTTCAGAACTGAAATTTTTCAAGGAAAAAAATGTATTGGTAGTAAGTAGGGGGTAATGATCATGAATCTGGAATTTTGAGCCTATTTTGCCCGGTAATATGATTCATCGTAATAATGGGTAGTTCCATCGCGACTGGCGGGCAGTATGATTACGGAAGTTACGGGGGTGCTTCCATGAAAAGTGAGACAAATTCGGATTTTTCAGGACTGATTTTTTTTCAGGAAAAAGGTGTATTAGCAGTAAGTTGGGAGTCCTGATTACGAATCTGAAGGAATTTGAACCTATTCTGCCCCCTAAGATTTACCGCAAAAATCGCCATCGCGACTGGCGGGTAGTGAAAAGTGAGACAAATTCGGATTTTTCATGATTTAAATTTTTGTCTAGAAAAGGTGTATTGGTAGTGAGTTGGGAGTCCTGATAACGAAACTGAAGGAAACGACCCCCCACCATTGCCCCCTATTATGATTAAATGTAAAAATGGGTAGTTCCATCGCGACTGGCGGACTGTGAAAAATAAGACAAATTAGGATTTTTCAGGAAAAAGGTGTATTGATAGTAAGTTGGGAGTCCTGATAACGAAACTGAAGAAACGACCCCGCACCATCCTTATGGAAAATGGCTTTCGATGAAATTTCCTGAATTTTTGGTATGTTGTAGATTTTGACTTTTTAGGCAAAAGTGTCCATGGGCACTAAAAAATCCACCGACTAGTTTTCGAGATACAGGGTGTGAAAGATGAAAAGTGAAGCTTTCTGCTCAGAATTTTTTACAATTCCGATAATTGACAAAACGCCTATTTATTCTGGGAATACCATGCCTCAATGATGTACAATGTCACTTTGATCTCGTTTCCAATACACTTTTTCGTTTTGTGCTCTATAACAGGGTGAACAAGAAAAATCCAATTCGATTAATTTTAAACCAACCAGTGTGAGTTCTCTGATGAAAATTGAAGATTCAATTCAGCCTGGATAAACTCCCTCAATCTGGATCGAAGTTAATTGACATTATTTGTTTTTATACAGGGGGGTTCGAAAATAGGGGTTCGTTTTTCAGTTCGGATAGGAGAGATCATGTCATATATATATATATATATATATATATATATATATATATATATTATCAAACATCCTTCAATGTTAAGAACGTCGTATAGTCATTCCATGTATAGAGGGTGAGTAAAAAGATACAGTCCAAGTTTCTTAGAAAAATGCGTTTTTTTCAATAAATACCCTGTATTTCGAGAAAAAATTGGTTAATATTCTTGAATTTTTTATATAATGTACTGTTTGAGGAGTCCGATATATTGTCATCAATATCAGCATAGGTCTCCGGACTCGTTTGTCGGCTACATACTTTGGAATGTTCGGATTTTATTGATACCCATATTCTCCAGAAGAGACCAAAGTGGACTATTTTCAAGCAATTCTTCTTGTTGAAAAATATTCGGTGTAGATTAGTGCGGTAACTATTCCAAAAATGCAATACCTTATATATGGTCAATGGAATGTCTTTCATTTGAGAGCCCTTTTTCCAAAGAAACTAGAGAAAATTGAACTGTATCAGAAGTAATAACCCTCTCAAGGTTGGAACTAATTTCCCATTGTTTGAAAGCTAATTCAATTTGAATGGGGGGGGGGGGGGGTATTATACCTCCCAAAATTCTACAAGAAAGTCCGCGATAGTAAAATATCTACGTTTTGTGAATATTTATTCAATAAACTAATTTTGAAATATATTTCAATATATTTTACAAAAAAAATATGAATAAATATAAAAACTTTTGAAGACAAGCTTATTGAAATGCGCTAAAAAGAAAAAAAAATCTTTAGGGGTGTCACATTATTCTGTGAGTAATAGATTCAAAAATTTTTGTATTCAAACTGAAAACATTGCGCGGCAAGCTTTTGAATCTGTTACTCTCAGAATAGCGTGAAACCTCTGAAGAAATCATTTTTTCCTTTGTAGTGCAATTTAATAAAATCTTCTCTTCAAAAAGTTTTTTTATTATATTTGACAAAACAGTTATGATTTCTGACCCCACAAATTCTTACATACCAATTTTGAATGGAATCGAATCATAATTCACAAAACTCGTCCGCCATTTTGAATTTTCTAATTTGGACAAGAAAAGCATGATTTCTGACTCCAAATATCTATTTTGATTAGAATCACGCCATAAATTCCTCGGCCATTTTGGCCGCCATCTTGTTTTTTATATGAAAATGTCATAATGCATTGTCAACGGAATGATGAAGACCTGCCAAATTCAAGTCGATTGGACATTGTGTGAAATGTTCGTGCTTTATAAATAATTCATGTTAATGATAATTATTGAAGTTATATAGAAAGCTTCTGTGCCAATGGAGAATATATATCACTTCGGAAAAGATTAATTTTGGAAGATTGGTCAGTGAATGACAACCTTGCATTCTCCTAATTCAGTGTACTGTTTTTTTTTTTAAATGGGGTCGAGAAACTTACGAAAGATAAAATTATCACTTTAGCAGAGAGAGGCTTTGGGAACAAAATAATTTTCCAATGTTTACATGTTAGAACTGTCAGTTTTTATCGATTGATAGGTGTGTTTGGAAGAGTTTTTCATCAAGAACGTCTGAATCTTTCTAGTCGGGCTATCAGTTCTTCATTTTTTCATTATGCCGATTCCTAATAGAACCATTTGTTACGTGTGTGACAGACAATTTCCCCGCAGACAAATGTGTCGAATTCTTGGAGACAATAATATTCCTGTTCAGGAGTTGGCTGTTGCTAGGCGAGATGCAGCAGGAAGACCTCAAGAAGACATCACTGCCAACACTAGGTTGTGTTTCAATTGTAATTTGTCAATTCAAAATGAAATTCAAGCCTTAGAAAATGACCCAGGTTGTCTCCGATTGAATGTATTAACTCAAACTTCGAGCAATTCTTGTTTCATATGTAATTCTCTACATAACATACAGCGGGTATCTATAGAGGGTAGAGTGAATATTTATGTATCGATCGATATTTTTGTGCCTGAAAATGTGAGGGTATGCCCTCATCACCTGAATGAAAATGTTTAGATGTTCTACATACAGGCTTGAGGTACCTCAACAGACCATATATTCTGAAAGGACTGCAGCTCCAACAATTTATGGGAGGTCTGAGAAAGGCGGCAATGAAGAATTCATATCTCTTACTTCATTGAGTAAAGTGCAGTTCAAAATATGAATTTTGTGATCCTATTGTGCGAGGTCATGTGAGATACATTACCAGAAAACATTTGTTAACGTTTCTCGTAAAATTGCGTCAGTGTATTTCTGATGATTTTCTCAAAGTGATATTTCAATATCCCACCCGCCAGGACACCAGTCTTATTATTTCTAACGTCAGGATTTCATTGACCCAAAGATTTGTACCAAACATTTGGGCTTTAATGCTATAACCAGAGCAAACTATATCACAAGACACGTCACAGAATTTGTCAATGAACTCTATAACCCCAACCCTAACCAACCAAATGCAACAGCTTATATTGATTGTACTTATAGTAAAATCGAAAGAAAATAGTAATTTCAGAATTCTCAGGTAATCCTATTGTTTTCATAAAAAAGACCATATGGTGAAACCGGAAGTGGTTGTTGCTTCAGACGGATATATCTTGGCCACTCAAGGACCCTATTTCTCAGACGTTAAATGCCCCCATTTCTGTCACGAGGTCAAAGACAATTCACTACCGAGGAAGCGAATAGTTCCAGGTTAATTACCAAAACAAGGTAGATAGTGGAATCCAGAAATGAACATTTCAAATCAATTTTTAAATTCTTTAAAGGGACAATATCCACAACACATGTTGTGAACTTGGGTGACTTATATCGCATAGCTGGTGCTTTGATGAATCGATTGCATCGACTGATAACAATGCCAGGGACCGATATTCAGTTTGCTAGACGAATATTAGAGCGCTTCAATGAAGTTAATGTCATTCAAGCCAAAATTGAAGCTGAAAACTTACAAAATAGGATTGGTCGATGGGTGCAATTGGACCACACCCACGTTCGAAACTTTCCGCGCCTGACGATGGAGTATTTGAAGGAACTGACTATTGGGGTGTATCAGATACAGTTATCTCCACCTTATATTCAGGACAAACTACAGAGGCAAGAAGAAGATATATTGGAATTGGATGTTTTGGAATAAGAAAGCCTTAAAATATATGTTATGGATTGCCTACAACTCAGAATTAAATGACGACGATCCTCCCATTATGGGTTATTACTGTACATGCAAATCTGGTTCAAGAACATTAGGAACTTATGCACATGTTGCTAGTGTTTTGTGGTTCTTGGGATATGCAAGATACCAGCGTGATGTTCATTTTCCTTCGACGTGTCTTTTTGGTTTCATTTACGATGCTGCTCTAGAAGAGCTCCAGATGATGTTGGTATTCAAATCATAGAACAATGAACATTTTCGGAGAATACATTTTGGAATATTAGGGAAACTTGTTTACCGTATTTTCTCCATACATAGTAGAATAGGCCTACAGGGAATACCACTAAAAAAACGCACCGGCAACTCTACCTCTGAGGTGGGGTGGAAACGAGTTAATTCATATCGTATACTTTGAAAAAATGAAAAATAATGTCAATTAACTTCGATCCAGATTGAGGGAGTTTATCCAGGCTAAATTGAATCTTCAATTTTCATCAGAGAACTCACACTGGTTGGTTTAAAACTAATCGAATTGGATTTTTTTTTTGGTCACCCTGTTATAGAGCACAAAACGAAAAAGTATAATGGAAACGAGATCAACGTGACATTGTACATCATTGAGGCATGGTATTCCTAGAATAAATAGGCGTTTTGTCAATTATCAGAATTGTAAAAAATTCTGAGCAGAAAGCTTCACTTTTCATATTTCACACTCTGTATCTCGAAAACTAGTCGGTGGATTTTTTAGTGCCCATGGACACTTTTGCCGAAAAAGTCAAAATCTACAACATACCAAGAATTCAGAAAATTAAACCGAAAGCCATTTTCCATAAGGATTGTGCGGGGTCCTTTAGAATCTATTTTGCCGCCTAATATGATTTACCATAAAAATGGGTAGTTCCATCGCGACTGGCAGACAGTGAAAAGTGAGACAAATTCGGATTTTTCAGGAAAAAGGTGTATTGGTAGTAAGTTGGGAGCCTGACACAAAAGGAATTTAACCTATTTTGCCCCTAATATGATTTACCGTAAAAATGGGTAGTTCCATCGCGACTGGCGGGCAATGTATATTGCTTAGGCCAACGCCATCAAGTCAGTAGGTGTATTTTCAGCATTTCCATCAGTCCTGAGAGTTTCAGACAGTGAGAAGTGAGACAAATTAGGATTTTTCTGGGAAAAAGGTGTATTTGTAGTACGTTGAAGGTCCTGATCACGAATCTGAAGGAGTTTTGAGCCTATTATGCCCCCTAATATGATTTACCGTAAAATGGGTAGTTCCACGCGACTGGCGTGCAGTGTATTTTACTCAGGCCAACGCCATCAAATCAGTAAGTGTATTTTCAGCATTCCCATTATTCCTGAGGGTTTCATCATTCTACCTCGATAATTACCCAAGTTACGGGGGTGCTTCCATGACAAGTGAGGAAAAAGGTGTATTGGCAGTAAGTTGGGAGTCCTGATCACGAATCTGAAGGAATTTTGAACCAATTTTGCCCCCTAATATGATTTACCGCAAAAATGGGTAGTTCCAACGCGACTGGCGGGCAGTGAAAGGTGAGATAAATTCGGATTTTTCAGGAAAACGGTGTATTGGTAGTGACACCTATAATCTGTGCACAGATTATAAGGTGTCACTATCTATAATTTGATGCTTTTCACATTTTCGTACTTGCCGGTAGGTATTAGCACTATGAGATATTTGATACGAATTTGAAAAGCTGTCCTGATGATTGGGAAACCATGAAACAGCTGTTGGAGGATGGTATCGTAACAAATTTATCTTTATCTAGTTGTTTGTTTTGCGTTACTCTGAACGCACTAGGAGTACGACTATTGGTGTCGTGGGTTGGCCTATGCTGACATCTGTTGGTGACCTATTAATGTGCATGAAATTTCGTGCCATTAAAATTCCACGACATCAGGTCTAAGCGTCACCGCTCAGATTATAGGTGTCACTATCTATAATTTGATGCTGCTTTTCACATTTTCGTACTTGCCGGTAGGTATTAGCACTATGAGATATTTGATACGAATTTGAAAGAGACCACAAGCCGTCCTGATGATTGGGAAACCATGAAACAGCTGTTGGCGGATGGTGGTGCTCTCTTGGATTCGTAACAAATTTCTCTTTATCTAGTTATTTGTTATGCGTTACTCTGAACGCACTAGGAGTACGACTATTGGTGTCGTGGGTTGGCCTATGCTGACATCTGTTGGTGACCTATTAATGTGCATGAAATTTCGTGCCATTAAAATTCCACGACATCAGGTCTAAGCGTCACCGCTCAGATTATAGGTGTCACTATCTATAATTTGATGCTGCTTTTCACATTTTCGTACTTGCCGGTAGGTATTAGCACTATGAGATATTTGATACGAATTTGAAAGAGACCACAAGCCGTCCTGATGATTGGGAAACCATGAAACAGCTGTTGGCGGATGGTGGTGCTCTCTTGGATTCGTAACAAATTTCTCTTTATCTAGTTATTTGTTTTGCGTTACTCTGAACGCACTAGGAGTACGACTATTGGTGTCGTGGGTTGGCCTATGCTGACATCTGTTGGTGACCTATTAATGTGCACGAAATTTCGTGCCATTAAAATTCCGCGACATTAGGTCTCTAAGCTTCACCGAACAGATTATAGGTGTCACTATCTAGAATTCGATGCTTTTCATATATATATATATATATATATATATATATATATATATATATATATATCATAAGAGCGTCCATACCCATACATTATCGATTTCCATTCAGTAGGGGGTCCACGGAAATAGAGGGTCCGTATACGGGCATCCCTAGATGTGAAAATTTGTTAGATGACTCTTGACTTGTAGAAAACCATTATTACAAAATTTGGCTGGACTCCTTTTTGATGACCCAAGGAAAGAAAAGTAAACAGCTGCCTTATATTATTAGGTGGTTCATATATTCGTTCGATTGCCAGGCGTCGTTAGATACGACAACAGTGCATTCCATAACAACTTCCGGACAGTAACATTGAATTAGAAAATTCATTCTCAGGAATATGACACAGTCGGTGTGAAAGCTCTGAAGGTATTATCGCTTCCAAACAACTTCTGGTTCATACGATCTATGTATTTAGTTTTTTCATTTGATAATATCCATGATTTGTCTCAGAAATATATAAGTATAATTCCACTAGAGAATTAGTCAAGGTGGCATCGTCAACCAAACAGACGACCACACATGGGAACAGTATTCCAGAACGGGGCAAATCTGAGCTGCATAAATAGTGAGCCGCTGTTGAGGCGTGAAGTGATTCTTAGCACGGAAGAGGAAGCCAAGTTTTTGTGAAGATGATTTCGATATAGTTCTGACGTGATCGTTCCATGAAAGAGTTTTACTCCAAACATACATATTGACGATTGATGGGCACCGGTGGCTGGTCAGGTTGACGAGAGTCTATCGATATCTGAAGTCAAGCAACATCGAGCGCGGCTAGTACTTGGATAGGTGACCCCATGACAAGGAAGGTGCGCGTTAAAAATACCCTAACAACTGTAGCGTAGTAGCATATTCGCAGCTGCAGGCGTCTTATCAATGAGCACGAAATAAGACGATAGACTTCGGAGGGGAAGTTATGTGGGTCCCGAGTTCATAGATGTTGAGCTCGTTAAAGAACCCTACCTCTGAAACAACAGAGGATTCGTCAAAATTTCCGGTTGGGAGGAGTGTGCTCACCGACGTCGGTGTTTAGCCCTGGTTAAATAAAGCAATACAAAAAAAATCCTCGTTCATAGTTACCACATGCCTGATTCGTGCAATTTGAGTTTTCTGGGATGTCATAGATGATTTAGAGGAGAAGTTCGTATGAAGTGTGCTATCGTCTTCAAAAAATTAACAGAATTGTTGATGAATTTCAATATGTTGTTAATATGTAGAAGATTAACCAGAGTTGAGCCTGGAGGAACACCTGCGTTGGTGGGGAAAGTGTAAGTCGACACTCCATCTACATTTATCAACCTACACCTTGTTAATTCAACCAAATTTATTTGGTCACTCTCATTGGCTTGACCCGACTAAATAAAATTAATCCCAAAACACAGGTGTATTCGATTAATGAAATCATTATACTGCGGTGACAAAATGGATTTCTCGATGTAATGATAACATTTCTTTGATTTGAATATTTGTTCAACAATCTCCAACTCATATTGAATGAAAATTTGTACACAAATATGATATTTATTTGAATCAAACAACGGAAATAGATTAATTTAAATAGAAGAATATTATATTGGTGGAATTATATGCGTTAGATGGCGAAGCTTTCGCACAACTGACCCAGACATAGATAATGTTACCAAATAGCAAAGCCAACTTATCATCGTTGCGATGTCTGGACTTATATGTCTAGTGTAGGCTCTCATGCTCGGTTGCCTTATTTGTCAATTCAGTGGATTAACAAAATGATTACTCATTTGAATAATTTTTTTTCTGTGTAAGGGAACTATATCGAGCATAGCATAATTATGATGGAAGTTTAGAAGTGATATCTTGGTGCCTTAATGTAGAAAGCCTAGGAGATATCTAGGACTACAGATTTTCAATTGAAACATGTGATGTAGGCAAGCAAATTCCCTGTGGTTATACCTGATCGTTCAAGATATCTCAAGCTCGATATTGATGGTTATTTCTATCACTTTTGAGATGACAGGCAATAGAATTAAAGGCGTTTAGTATTTTAAAGTGTATTGTTTCCTTTTTTAGGAATGGTCTATACTCGAGCTGCTTTCCAGTTACATGGAAAAGTGTCGAGATTGTACAATAACATGAAGATTCGGTACATTTATAGGACCATTGTTGAAACGTAGGTGATACTTCCCCTTGTGGAAAATTTCGACTAATAGGTTGGTTATTTCCTCAGGAATGGTAGCGGTGTTTCATCACTTAAGGGGGAAAAGAGAAGTGGTATTGAAATTCATTTCTATTGCCTTCACAAATAACAAAAATGAACGAAAGGCGTCAAGAAGTCTTCAATTTTGGATATTATTTTGGTATTATGCCCCGCTGTCGATGAACTGATTGCCTCGTTCTACATGTTTATTGCTTCATTGTCTCCAAGCACAAATCTCTTCGCCAGCGATGAAATGCTATCTATTTTATCATTACAGAACCCCTTTTTGAACCAATATATTCCAGAGGCTTGGATCTTGGGGCAATGAAATATTTAAGTTTTCATTCCCAGCGAAATATCTCTGATTGAATGAAAGCACAAGCATCAATGGTAGTGGAAAAATATTCGTAGAAAATATTCAGAGACTATTCTAGTCGGCCGCGTGCCAAACAACCCGCGACCGTGATTATTTGGAGTTGAAGAAACAAATGGGATGGATTTGCGAATGAGTTCATGGTCATGGTTCTAAGTGGCTATGCTGTAAGGATCAGGATTTCTAGCAAGACATAGATCGAGGACACTGGCATAATGGCTATTAATATCTGGAACACGGGTGACATTTTTGATCAAATGTTCGAAGCCATAGGTCTAGATGTAGATCTCAATGGAAACGATACCTACAGCGGAGATGAGATCCAACCTTTTCTTGGAGAATTGAAAGTTTTTTTTTTTCATCACCAGGGAATAGTCGAGATCTATCAGACAAGGTACAATATTAGTTCCTTTCAAAAAATAGTTTGAAAATCGTACAAAAAATATGGCTTTAGAGAAGCAACACAATATTTCTAAATAATTATCACAAGGTACCACACATGGAGTTGCTTAAACTAAATTTTAAGAGTCCTTATAATTCCTCAATTATATCAGAAAGAGTGGATACTCTTCGATTTTCACTTCGGGTAATAAAATCTTAATGATGATGGGTTAGGTTCTTTTTCAGTGTTGCGACAGCAGCCCCTTCCACTGTGACCTTCTCAGATCTATTGTGGCTCAATCCAAATTAGATTGGAGTTCACCTTCTTCTCCCGCACTTATGAAGTCGATGATGACGTTCGGTCCAATTGCCCATGGCCCAGATAGAGGTCCAGTCCGTTGCATCTGCACAATATGTGCTTTGCTGTTTCTTCTTCGTGAAGAAGAAGACTGGCAGAAACGACGATCTGCACTCTGAGCAGATATAATTTTATGAAGATGCTTTCGCAGTCTACAGTGGCCTGTTATGATTCTCATATTTCTCCTTATCAGTTCACTGTTTCATACTAGTACAAGCCTTTTTTCCGCTCGGTCCAGTCTGAGAAAAGTTCTTGGGCTATCCCCTTGATCTTCTTCATAGTGCCTTCTTCCGGCGTTCTCATATCCTTTGAAGCCTTTGTGTAAAGGGACCCATAGCAGAGTTATTACATTGTCCCTATCTAGGCTACTGTGTGCCAACGGTCTAGCAACGGGTTTTTTCATGGTCATTTATGAAATTTGTTGGTTTTAGAATTGAAAATGGCTGTTGCTGGGAATAATTAGGCATCTTATTGACAAGTTCGATGACACGAATTAATTTGGGATCCCCTAGTTACTCCAATAATTCACTTCTAATTGAAAGGTGGAAATAGTCATGATATAAACAGATACTGGTGATTTCATACCATTACATTATTTCGAACCTGCGCTACACGTTACATACAGTTAAATAATTTGGACCCAGGAACTACCCCTCATCACTCTTGCAGAACTCTTAAAAAATCAAAAATAGTTAAAACAGTTGTTACTGGATGTATTTCAAGAGGATAGTAACTTTTAAGGCCTCTGACATGAAATAATTTGTTAGCTACCCCAATATCACACCCCAAAATTGACATATTTTAGAAATTAATCAATCCATTATTAGGAACTTGGTCTACGCGCTCCATATAGTGAAATAATTTGTGACCCTAAAAGTACTCATTGACCACCCTTCTACTACCCTCTGAGCTGAAAAATGCGAAAATAGAACAATTAAGGTCTTCTCGTTATGATTGGTACCATGTGACGACACCAGCAGCGTTTGATTTGTTCTATTTACAAATATTTCAATTTGGGGGTAAGATATTGGGGTAGCTGGGGGTCACAAATTATTTGATACCACCTGTCGTATCGAAAAAAACCCTAAAACATACTACCCACCGAGCACAAACATCCCTGAGAGGTTTTGGGATGTTTTCATAACGTTGGCATAAGGATATGTTTATTTGAGACGCAATATGCACTTCCCAAAGGGAACTTTAAAGGATGTTGGATGTATTGTATTTGTTCTTCTGTGGCATTTCTTTGTATGTATGCCTAGTGAGAGGTACTGGCGAAGTCAAAAAAATTTTAATTTGTTTCTAGACATAACATAGTTCGCCTTGAGAGGTTCCTCTTAGATATTGGATATACATTTATTGTCCAGTTTAATAATAGTTCTCAAAAAATTTTTTCAATAACTTGATCAAAAAGTAAAAAAAAATATGTGAATTAAATCTTAAAATATTTATATTTTTCGACCCCTCACTTTCAAAACTATTTATTTCATTTTCTGTTCCTTCATTTTGATAGCAATACCTCCTATTTTACACAAGACAGAAGCAACATACTTATATTTTCATAAGAAGATGAAACCAATATTATTCATTATAATAAAAACCTATGTCCAAATGACCTATCCACTCATTTTTTGCTTTTATTTTGAAATTCCCGCCAATTTGGCCATTCAGTGTGGTACACCTGATAAACCTCGCAGAATAACACTGGACTGTATGGCACATAGAACACTGTGAAGCGTTGGTTTTGTTTCAATTTTAACTGAGAAAAACGTGGAAAGTGATGAATGTTCGTGTAGTGAACATTACCAATTATATAATAGATATTTTTGTAAATGAAGTAAGTATTAGCATAGTCCAGAAACATAATATAACCTCAAAAGCATACAATGTGTATTTTTTGTGTTCGAATCTGTAAAGACATTGTCAAACTGTATCATTAAAGATTCTTGAAAAAAAACGATCCGTTTTCGTTATACATTTTTTCATTAGTTTCCAGATTATGGGGAGTTGAAAAATAAAAAACAACTCCTCGTGTTTTCCAACAGACTTAAGCAAACTGAAGTGTATTGACTCTTCAAATAGAATAATTTGTTTTGTGATAAAACTGAAGAATCACTGTAAAAATTAATATTTTTCTAAATATAATTTCAACTAAATCTTCCTTCTTAGAGATACAATTGAAATTATATATCAGAAAATATTTAATTATGCAATTATTTTTAAAATTGGTGGTTAGTATATTTCACATCGGATCTGTTTCATTAGATGAAATCTTAATTTCAGTACCCTAAGAAATATAAAAGCCTTGGAAGTTATAAAAAAACTATTTTTATTTTTCAACATAAACACTATCATCCTAACAGAATAAATTAAAAAATTTCCTCAGAATGTGACAAGTTCGTTTTTTAGATTACATGATAAACATCCTAAAAGAGGGATGCATTCCTAGTGGTATTAAAATTGAAAAAAAACTCCATTTCAAATAGAATGTGACACCTTCAAATATCTAAATAAATAGCAAAAGGCTTCAGAAAGTAATCTCCAAAAATGTTTTATTTGCAGCGATTCAATGTGCGCAAAACGTTTTGGGAATGTTCTGTCGTGTCTATGAAAGCTATCAAAAAAACTTAGGGCAAGTTCTTTTTGTGACATCCCAGGGACATCTTGAAATTCGCCACCTGCGGCGGACATTGGCTGTTCTATTCATGTATAAACAGAATATCGCAGTAGATATTCAATGTCTCAAAATCTCGTACTTTTAACATCTCTGAGATGTTTTTGTGCTCGCTGGGTATTATCTCAAAATACCTTCAGTACGAGTATCCCTGCAATTTTTTAGATTTGATGACAGTAGGAGGTTGGTCTAGGGGTAGTTATTGGGTCACAAATCATTTCACTATATGGGGTGTAGAGAAAGTTCAATTTCGGGGGTTACAAATTATTTCATGGTACCGGTCGTATCGAGAAGATCTCAAAACATTCTATCGTTTCGAAATACCTCCAGCAAAGCTTGTTCTATTTTCGATTTTTTTTAAGCTCAGAATGGTTGACGGGTAGTTTTTGGGTCACAAATCATTTCACTATATGGAATGTGTATAACAACTTTCCAATAACGGATTTGCATGGAAAAATCAATAGCAACCATCAATTTATTCTATTTGTGAATATGTCAATTTGGGGGTGGAATATTGGGATAGCTATGGGTCAGAAATTTTTTAATGCCACCTATCGTGTCGAAAATACCCTAAAACATACCACTATCCCAAAATACTTTCAGCAACAACTATTCTTGTAATTTTTTAGATTTGATGGTAGTAAAAGGGTGATCAAAGGGGTAGTTTTTGGGTTACAAACTATTTCACTATAAGGAACATGTAGAACAATCTCCTAATGATGGATTTCAATAAAAAAAATCAACAGTCATGATGAATTTGTTCTATTTAAGAATATTTCAATTTGGGGGTGGAATATTGGGGTAGCTAGGGATCACAAATAATATCGTGCTATCTAAATGGCCTTAAAACATACTCAAACTCATCATCTCAAAATCCTCCAGCAACAATTGTTTTATTTTTTTAAGTATTCTAGAACAGATGAGAGGTAGTTCCTTGTTTTACAAATTATTTCACTGTATGTAGCGTGTAGAGCAAATCAAAATAATGTAATAGTATTCCGAAACTGGGGTTCGTTTATTCCAATATTCCGATAAATTCGATGTCGACACAATACAATACTTGGGTCATTGGGACACCATAATAGGGGTTCGGTCTTTCGAGATGAACAACCTTCATCTTAATCCTAGGGCTGCCCTGGATTCTGTAAACCACGTCGTTGATCCTCTTTATTTGCCTCGTACGGTCCTTCCCAAAACGGTGTTAGTTTGAAGGATACACCTTTCTTCCGCCGTTTATCTGCATAGTCATGTACATATCTCTTAGGTGCCTCGTGATTCGAACACCAAGTCACAGGGCAATCGAAGTTCCCTTCCGAAGATAATACTAGTCGAGGTGAGCTTGGTGAGTCATGGACGGTTGTTCTGTATGCCATCAGAAATAGTGGAAGGTATCTGTCCCAGACCTTTTGATATTTTTCCACTACCTTGGAAAGATGCTCTTCCATAGTTTGATTGAATCTTTCAACCACGCCATCTGACTGGGGGTGAAGCGCCGCCGTGGTTCTGGTCTTGTTGATACCCATCAGCTCGCAAACTTTCTTGAATAACTTCGACTCGAAATTCCTTCTTTGGTCGGAATGTAGTTCCATCGGATGCTTCCTGGTCTGGAATGGCATAGGCTTCCACCCATTTGCTGAAATAGTCCATAGCAACTAGGATGTATTTGTTGCCATCGTCCTCAAAGGAAAAGGTGCACCTATATCGTATTCCTTCATTTCACCCCCCTGGACCTTGTCTTGGGGCCCTTAGTAGCGCCGCACTCTGGACATCTGCAACAGCTTTCCAGATCGACTCGACATTGAACTCAGTAAAACCTCTGCCTGATCTTGTCCAAGGTCTTATTGACTCTCAGATGTCCTCCTGATTTTCCTTAGTGAATTTCGTTCAAGACTTCACTTATCCTCTTCCTGGGCAGAACCAATTGGGAAACTGATGACCTCCCATCAGCTGACGCCCATGGCCATTTAAGTAGTCCATTTTCCACAATCAGAGAATCCCATTGTGCCCACATTGGCTTGAAGATGGAATCTCTGCCCAAAATATCTCTCCAAGAGGGTATGCCAGTTCCGTCCTATTTCCAATGTAGAAAGTATCCAATGTATAGATCGGTTT
Source organism: Gonioctena quinquepunctata (assembly GCA_018342105.1). Lineage (NCBI taxonomy): Eukaryota > Metazoa > Arthropoda > Insecta > Coleoptera > Chrysomelidae > Gonioctena > Gonioctena quinquepunctata. The sequence goes on from JAFIRS010000412.1 coordinate 104,066, forward strand.
CCTGGTCCTGTGTAAGTTAGCTATTTGTCCTTCTGGGTTTTTCATTTCCAGTAGTCACTTCAGGGTCGCATGATCGGTCCTAATGAGAAACTCCCTTCCATATAAGTATTTGTAGAAGTGATCTAGTGCCCTGACTATTGCTAGAAGTTCCTTCCTGGTGACACAGTAACTGCTTTCAACCTTGCACCTGTGATAACACACCTTCGCTTCGTATTACTCGCATCGGTGTCCAGAATACTGTGGGTATGCCAAGATTGAACAGAGCGCTGCCTTCAACTTGCGGAAAGCTTGATCACATTCGATAGACCAATAGAAGTTGACTCGATCTCCTGTCACTTATGTAGGGGAGCTGCGATGTCTGCAAATCCTTCCACATAACGCCGGTAATAGGTATACAGACCTAGGAAGCTCCGTACTTCGTGCTTATCCTTTGATTTCGGTCAGTCTCGAATTGCTTGTATTTTCGATTCGTTCGTTTGAATCCCTTCTGCCGAGTCTGTGTGGCCTAAGAAATCAACTTTCTTCTGGATTAGGGAACACTTCTGAAGATTCAGCTTGAGGTTGGCATTCCTTAAACGTCCGAAAATTCCGCGCAGGTTGGCCAGATGTTCTTGGAAATTCCTTCCCATACCCATGACATCATCCAGATACACCAGGCAAGTTTGCCAAGTGACTACACGAAGTATCTGCTCCATCAATCTCTCGAAGGTCGCTGGAGCATTACAGAGACCAAAATGCATAACGTTAAACTGATACAGTCCGCTACCAGTAGTAAACGTAGTCTTTTCCTTGCCGTCTCCATGATGCCCACTTGCCAGTATCCGCTCTTCAGGTCCAGCGTTGAAAAGCATTGCGAGCCTGCTAATGTGGTCATTGTGTCGTGCGGAGTAATGGGTAGCTGTCCTCCTTCGTGACATCATTGAGTTTCCTATAATCCACACAGAATCTTGTGAATCCATCCTTTTTGAAAACCAGTACCACCGGAGTGGACCACGGATTCGATGAATCTTCGATAACGCCATCTTTGTTCATTTTCTCGACAAGCTCTTCAACCTCCTGTTGATTGGCAGATGGTAAACTTCTTGGTGGTTGTCGAATTGGGTTGGCTTGACCGGTATCTATCCTATGAGGTACTAGGTTGGTTCCTCCTCTTGGTGACCCTGCGGACTCGTATATGTCACTTTCATTGGCAATACATTTCATGGCGGCTTCGTATTCCGTCAGTGACAAATGTTCCAAGAATTTCTTTATAGTTCTTAGAATATCATCAGTCGTGCCTCTTTTATCATGATATCCGCTTTTTTGCAGTTTGTTACCCACTTAACTGGCTCGCATAATCCTATGATGTATCCTTTCCGTGCTGTTATTCCATCAGAAAATACATTGACATTTCTTACAGGGATGCCTTGTTTTGTTATAATGAGAGCTCGTGCAAGTCATAATTTGCAGAGAGATTCTTCACATGCCTGTACTATTCCAACGCAGCACCCAGGGTCTTCTTCTAGTCGGGCCTCAACGATCTTCTCAGATGAACAGATGACAATTTTGGCTATCCGCAACTTCACGGAACGCCCCCTTTCGGATGGTATTGTTAAAATACATTCTTCCCCTCTTTCATGGTTTTCTATTCAACATCGAAAGAAAATCCATAGTCACTGATCAGAACCATCCCAATAATGAACCCGTCTTCTATATCGGCCACAAAAACTCTTTTGATTATTCGCAGTCTCCGGAGGGTTAGTGTGATGTTAGCTTCTCTTCTTATAGGTGCATTCTCTCCAGAGACCGTTCGTAGGGACGAAATATGAAAGCGGTCTTACGCTGTCTGGTTCTAAGATACCGCTGCGGACCAGGGAGACTGAGGCACACCAGTGTCTATAGGGCATATGACGTCTCTTTCGTTCACCTTTCTTCTGATGGTCAAACTATCTGTGGTTCTTCTTATCCTGTTGATGTGAATGACCCTGGGGGCTCCGCTATCACTAGCCAGCATGCGCCCCGATGTGATATGTCCGCTTCTACCACATCTGAAGCAGTTTCCTGTTGATTGGTTAGTAGGGCTGATATTTTTTGCTTCCAGATTTTCTATTATTATGTCCAGCATATGCATTATTTTGTCACTTTGTGTAACTTCTTGAGGTAGCTCTTCGTTCGATACCGCTCTCAAGCTCAGCCTCGAGGTATTGGAAGCCGCTTCCACTTCCGAGAAACGAACACTGCATTTTTCGAAGCAGAGTAATCTTAGGATCCTCTATATTTCGATATTCATCAGTCCATCAATAAATACTTGCACCTGCCTCCGGGGCATCTGGGTAGACAAGCTGGATACGTTTTTGTACGTCTGCTTCAAACTCCTGTAGACTTTCACCGGATTTCTGTACGCGTGTTTTCAACTGTGCCCGATATAGCTGCTCTCGATGTTGGTTGCCGTATCTCAATTCAAAAGCAGCAATATAAGATATTCATACTTGCGATTCGGGTCTTCTGGGATGGTCTGTAACAATGCCAAAGCAGTTCTCCTCAAAGTCAGTTTAAGTGCGTCGCCTTTTCTTTATCATCCCATCCATTGGCCATTGCCGCCGCTTCAAATTGTTTCCTCATCCTCTTGCTTTTGCTCGGCGAACTGATTCTTGATCATTTCCAATTCCATCTCGTCGTAGGGTGTATTTCTCGTATTCACCATTAATTGTTTTTGAATAGTCACTAAAAATCCTCACTTTCGACACCAACTGTTACGACACTGGGGTTAATTTATTGCAATAAAAAATATTCCAATAAATTCGATGTCCGTTTATACCACTTTGAAACAAAACACAATAATACACTTTGACAATACAATACTTGTTTACAACTAAAATGTACTGCACTAAATAATCTTCGCTAATATGTACTACTTTGTTTCTCTGCACAGCAATATTCACCGAAACTGTCGCCTCCGCTCTTCGCCGACGTATTGGGGTAACTAGGGGGTCCCAAACTAGTTCGTTTCATCGAATTGGTCAAGAAGATGCCCAAATATAGTTACTCATCAAAACATTCCCAGCAACGGCCATTTTCCATTTGAATACCAACAAATTTCATAAATGACGATGAAAAAACTGTTGCTACTGTAACACCCGTCATGATTTTGATTGATTTTTACTATTTCAGTTCAGCATTTTTTGTACGCAGAGTTCGATTGCATGTCTGCCTGAAATATTGTGGTGTACTCCCAGACTAAGTTTCAATTCTGCCTATACTCGGTTTCTGAATATACTCACTCTTGTTTATTTCTCCAGGCGACTGTACATCAGAGGAATGTAGATGAGGGGTAATGAACATTGCCCCTGTTATTATCAAACATGCTTGTCTCTGGAGATTGTTAAGCTGCTCCCGTGCATTCTTCTGTGCTCCTTTCAGAAATATTTCTTTAGCATATTGCGCACCTCATGTTGACGAAATTGTATTGATGATATGCATTCAATTTTCAAAAGAAATACATAACATTTTCTACACACGAACGATATTTCATTCAGAAACTTCAAGATTTCCACTCGCCAATTCATCAAGTTGGAGAGAATCCTCAACGAAAAATTCGAATTGTCCTGGCGGGCGGAGAAAATCCTTCAGGGGTATCCTTTGGTGGTGTACAAGTTTCTGACACCTCTGCCTCAGTTCAACCTACTGAAAACTCCACCTCCTAGGCTCGTCTCGCCGTGGCCTCCCTTGCACCATTGTATTTCACCTGTCGCTTTCTCTTACAGTACCTATATTTGTGCCTTGTACGCGTTTGTGCAGGTCATTTACTGAATGTGAGCTTTAGAGTTTCGGTTCGCCAATAGGTTGTCCAAAAATTCAACAGCCTTTTGCGTTCCAAAGCTTCATAGTTACATAGTGTGGCATTTTTTCTGGTTCCTTGCCGCATAAACTGCAGGTTGGGTTGCCATTATACAGCCATTTTGTTGGGGTACCCTTCTACTAGCGCATGTCTACTCATGAGCTCTGCTATAATTTTTATTTGCCGCTCTTCTTTCATAACATAGTCCCTTGATGTATTCTCTTCCGTGTCCGTTTCCTGTCCGTTTCCATCATAGTAGTTTTTGTGCTTTTCTAGGGTACAGTCTTCTACAGACGATGATACTGTTCGTTTTGGTACCCCTAGGGCCTATAGCTCAGGCGTTTCCAAACCTCTTATAGCAAGTTCATCGTTACCTGTAGATCAGTTTGACGGGGTTTCTTTGTCAGCACTTGATTGCATGCATATCAGTTAGGAAGTTGTCTCTTGGTTTCTTAATAACAAAAATAATATCAGTATGTGCTTCGATTGTTCGGGTTTCTGTCTGAAGTTGGCAAGAAGTGTCAGAACAAGAGGATTCATTTTCGCCTGTCTACAGCGATTGGCTTTTAGGGGAAGAAAGAAGATGTCCACAACTTTACACGTTTAACGGAACTTTCATCCTGCCATTTGGATATACGAGGAACATCAGAGAGTTCTTCAAAGATATTTTTTCGCATCTTATCATCTAGGAATCTCCAAATCCGCGATTTTCTGCAAGTTCTGAGAAGCTACTTCAAGGCTGAAAGAAGACTTCGAGAATTTTTCCTTCGTCGCTCTCTATGAGGTATTAAGTCAATAAAAGGGGCACACGAATCTAGAGGTTAGTTTGTCCCGGGGCAGGTTAGTTACCACGAGTCTATATTTATAGAGCTTAAAGACTCCTTCCCTGTCAAGACTTCATTAGGGACTCCTTGAGAGTACCTGACCAAAGTGCACCCCTTTGGAACTGGAGCAACAATTCGCGTTCCTACTTACCACCAAAACCTGTATCGATTGGGAACCTTCCTGTGTTGTGTGTTTGGGATAACGAGTTGAAGTTAAACTTCCAAGTTGGACGCGATTCACTACGCTCGTTATCCACCCTAGTTAAAAAAAATGTGATCCTTCCTCCAGTCCTCCCAGGCGGTATTTTTTCGGTAGTTTTGGAATAACATTGCACATCGTTATTCCTCGCCAAACTCAAAACTTATGACTGAAATTCCACACCTATGTTAGGCGACGAAAAATCATTTTCAATTGTAAATTTTCACTGGGATTCGCTATTTGCAGTCATTGAAGAATCCACGAAACAAATCGACGCGTTTCAAACACGTTTTTCTATCATCTGAACTCCAGTAGGCACGAATAGCCAGAATAGCTTGCCTACAGACAGACAGAATTCGCAGCGAATCTGTCTAATGAATTAATAATTATTAGATTTTGCAGGCTTTCCAAAATACATTTCCGTAGCCGGAAATTTATTCGGCTTTTGAAAATAATGATAGCCCAAAGAACCATTCAACTCCGCGCAAATATATGTATGTTTTCTGGTAAATATTTGTATACAAACGAAATGGGATAGCGAGAGGAGAGTCCACAGAGATGGAAAAATCTTCTTTGAGATAATTTCATGATTTGAAAACCAAAAAACTCACTTTTTCAATAATTTTAAACAAAAAGTCATTTTGGTCTAGACTCTGTTCCCCCCGAGAGGGCTAGCAAATTGAGGTTTGATTTGACACAAATTAGCATTGATGTTTTTCATGATTTTTAACTGACTAAAAAAAAGTCTCTAATCGACGCGTAGATTTTTTTTTATGTATGACCACGCATAACTTTTCACACAGTAGTACGATTTTGATTATTCTTTTTTCAATGGATAGGGTATACCTCGTAGTTGGTCCCATTTGGATTTGAAAAAAAAATCTCCTCCTAAGAATAGGAAAATGGGGGATGATTGTTGGTTCACCCACTGAATTTTTACTTCTTAACCGATTCTACCATGCATAACTTTGTACTGGGTTATCCGATTTAGATTATTCTTTTTTTATTGTATAGGGTATGCTTATAAGTTGGTCCCATTTGCATTTGAAAAGAAAGAAATTACACCCCCAAGGGTAGGGGATGACTTATTGATTTTACACCTGTTAACCGATTCCATTGAAACTTAGCATACATATGTAGTTCTGATGACACTACAACCTAATGGAGGCCCGGAATTAATCTGATGAGACACTCGAGGGATCTCCTCAACAGTGCACAGCAGCTACCTCGGGTTTGGGGTAATATGTACATATATAATTACATGTCCTGGCTAACTGACTCACTCATTGACTGATATACGATCAACGCCCACATCAAAGAGCTAAAATTTTGACATATTTTTTTGACATTCCATCCCAGAAGGGGTGTGAAAGTTCAGTTCGTTTTGAAATTAGAGTCATGGAAATTAGTATTTGGGCACTTCTTCACAAATAAAGATAAATGTGTTTCAGGGTTTTTGAAAATTCAACCCTAAAGGGGTAAAATGGGATTTGAAAATCTGTATAGTTAGTTTCAAAGTTAGGATCATAAAAATTGGTATTTGGAGGTCTTTGTTACAAATTAAAAAAATGTTTCGGTGTTTTTGGAAATTCAACTCCTAAAGGGGGAATTGGGGGTTAAACTGGGATTAGAAGTTTGTATAGAAATTGCGTCAGTTTTCAAGTTGTGGTTATAATAATTCATATTTGAAGTCTTTGTTACAAATAGAAGAAATATGTATTTCAGTGTTTTTAGAAATGCTACCTCTAAAGGAGTGAAATGAAGGGTGAAAGTTTGTATGGGGGTTCCGTTAGTTTTCAAGTTAGGTTCATAAAAATTGGTATTAGAGGTATTTGTAAGGGATAAAGAAGAAATGCACATGTTTCAGTGTTTTCATAAATGCAACCCCTAGGGGGATGAAAGGGAGGGGGGAGTTTGTGTGAGGGTTCGGTTAGTTTTGAAGTAACAGGCATAAAAATTAGTATTTAAGGTCTTTATTACAAATCAAGAAAGACGTGTTTCAGTATTTTTTGAAATTCCGTCTCTAAAGGGGTGGGTAAATTTTTAGTAATCGTCACAAAAAATACAAAGTTTAACGCTGACGAAGACGCTGGTACCAGCTAGTTATAGTACATAACAGTCATTAGTTGAAGTAAGGACGAAGTCGCTGGTACCATATAACAGTCAATAGTTGAAGTAAGGTGGGTAAGTATTTTGAAAGTAATCCAAATTGAGTAGGTAGTAATTAGTAGATTTCGGCGCCAAACAAACAGTGAACGAAAATCATTAAATCACTTTTTGTTTTTAATTTTATTGCTTCTACTGAATACATATCATATAGCAAGAGCTTCAGTTTGTTATATATTAGAGTGTCACAATAAAAGGAGAAAAAGGAAACTATTAGTGAGAAAATTCATACAAATAGAACAAAAAAATAAAATCAATAAAAGGGAAGTAACAATACATTTGTGCAATCCCAAACACATATCAGATTACATCAGGATATAAATTTGGCTGCATGGAACCTTTCATTTGTTTAGAACGAATGAACGTAGTTTAAGTACATTCCATATATGTGAGGACAGTTTTTTAGCTTCAGTAGGTGCAACATTCTCGAAGTGACTGATGAAATTGTTGTAAGTGGAAAGACAGTGAGCATCTGAAGGTTTCATGGAAGAATATATTGGACAATTAAAGAGGATATGTAAATTTTTTAGAAATTCATAGGAAATATTGTCAGAGCCAGGTGCAAATGCAACCCCTAGGGGGATGAAAGGGGGGGTTGTGTGAGGGTTCAGTTAGTTTTGAAGTAACAGGCATAAAAATTGGTATTTAAGGTCTTTATTACAAATCAAGAAAGACGTGTTTCAGTATTTTTTGAAATTCCGTCTCTAAAGGGGTGGGTGAATTTTTAGTAGTCGTCACAAAAAATACAAAGTTCAACGCTGACGAACTCGCTGGTACCAGCTAGTTATAGTATATAACAGTCATTAGTTGAAGTAAGGACGAAGTCGCTGGTACCAGCTAGTTATAGTATATAACAGTCAATAGTTGAAGTAAGGTGGGTAAGTAAGTATTTTGAAAGTAATCCAAATTGAGTAGGCAGTAATTAGTAGATTTTAGCCACAAAAAATTAAAACTTTTCAACAAAAAATTAAACTGACGAAAAAAGAAACTGAAAAACAAAAAATAAAATGAACCTTTTTAGTTTTAATAACAACCCAAAAAAAAATTTTAAAAAAAAAAGATCATTAAATCACTTTAAAGAAATGATTAAAACAAAATAACATAAAATGCAACGGAAATCTCAATCAATAAACAATAACATTCCAAAAATCGACGATCACTCGCAAAGACATATGCCCTTACAAGTGAGCCCATTCGGGTAGCTTTTTCGTTGATATTGACTTTGAGAACGCTCGGCAATTTCCGGCGCTTTACGTAATTAATTTGCTTGTTTGTTTGGCGCCGACTTAAAACTAGTTACTTACATTAGTTTAGGAGCTTAGTTATTAAGACTAAAAAGGTTTATTTATTTTTTTGCTTTTAAGATTTTTTTTTCGTTGGTTTAATTTTTTGTTAAAAAGTTTTTATGTTTTACAAGGTGTTCAATATTCATAAGATATTCAATATTGGTAATCGATTTTCCATTTGAAAATGGTATATTCAGGATGATTCTTTACCAGTAAGGGGATGATGAGATAATAAAAATCTAATGAGGTGAAAATACTATGAAAAATTTCATTTGTTTTATTCAACAATGAGAACACATTGAATCAAAGAATAACAGTCCGAATTTCACTATATTTTTTGGGTGAACAAGCATTTAGAGTACAATATGAATAAAAAAAGATATTATCAAAGTCAATTTGAATACTTATACAATAAAAATATTTTGGAACAACAAAACATTCAAATGGAAAGTGGAATTGGATATTTGTCTAGTTTTAGTGCTATAAAAATCCATTATATAAAATCTATAGTTTGAAAAGCAGTCTCCATCTTCAGTTTTCAAAAATGTTCACATTCCCTTAAATTTTCGAGTTATGTAGATAATATAATGATATCTGACTAGAAATATCTATATGATATTTTTTACCACAAAAATACAAAAAAACAAGATTTTGTTAATATAAATGATTTTTGTTTCTGAACTATGAGTTTCAATAAAAACTGAAACATTTAGAGCCACCGTACTTGGAGACTTCTACGTACATTTACAAAGATTTCATGACCAGTCAAAGTTTATTATTCTAAATAATCTTTCGAAGTGAATTCATTTTGATGACAATTAAATAACTATTTTTAAAATTTTGAAAAGATTAATTCAGAATGTTTGAGAATTTCTTTGGAAATTATAGTTTAATGAAAAACTCGTTTATAAACCAATAAGGACTAAAATGTTGAAAATAATAAGAATAAAGTCATTGACCAAAAAAATTTATCTTATGTAAAAAAAGCGTGAGTAAAGAGCACGCTTTTTTTACATAAGAGAATTTTTTTTGTCAACGATTTTATTTTTATTATTTTCAACATTTTAGTCGTTATTGCTTTATAGGCGCATTTTTTTGTTTTTAAACTATCATTTTCTTTTTAACTTTTTAGTCCATATTGCTATAAAAGACTAAAAAAGACTACGAGAGAAAAAATCTTCCATTGAGGTGAGATGAAAACTATAACTCAATTTTGGCAAATGTTCATTTGCCATATTTTGAATGTAAATTATGCTGTGAAAAACCAGTGCCTTCGCCATATCTTTGAAATGGTAATTATTTTTTTTTCGTCAGATCTAGGTGAGAATAGCAGGTCATAGCTATGAAATTATTGCATTGTCATCGGTTCTTAATATGTGTGCAAAATTTCAAATACTTCGGACATCGAGAAGTGGGTGAAAATCAATTTCAAAGATTCCATTACCTATATTCATAGATATAAACATACAGGTGAAACTAATAAAGTGTGTATAAAATGCATACACTTTCATGAGGAAATCACTTTTCCTAGATGCAGAGAAGCTTTCTATTTTTTGCGAACTTCTTTTCAGTTGCAGATAATTCCATGTTATCACAAGTATACTCATATTGAAACTCCCTTTTCTATGCTTCAAAAGAACATGGCTTGGTGATAACGTTGGCATATGTCGATTGTTCAATCTCAATGTGCAGATTCATATGCCACATATATATTTTGATCAAGTAGTAATTGGGTATAGTCTTATCGAAAATTTGGTCAACTTGAACCAACATGAATATTAATGTGTATACAAACCTCTATTTACAATTAATTACATCAATACAATTTCCAATCAATTAAAAATCTCCAATGGTGGCTCTTAGGAAAAACCCATTTATAACAGATAAAACTTGACTTGATATAGTAAAAAAAATGTCATTAGTTGACTACTTACAAAGAAAAAGGTTTTGCAAAAACTTATTTGCATTCAGGAAATATCTAATTTTTTTAGTTATCATTGAACAAAAAAAACATTTGTTGCCTCAACACTTGGAAGCCATGTTAACATTATCATTGAGTTTAATTCTATAAAAATGGCCATGCAAAATAGAATTGTATTAATTAATATAATGTATTTATATAATGCAGAATCTACATATTTACAATTTCACACAGGAAAAACTGGCTACATCGAAGTGTGGTTCCTTTTACCAAACAAAGGGGAAGGTTAGAAATATTAGATATTCTGATGTAAATCTGTATATTGTTGGATGGGAAAAAAGTTCAAATTTCCCTTAAATTACAATGAATTCTTGGCTCTATTTCTATTGGTTTTTATTTATTTGATTATTCCATTCTATTCACCCAAGAACCTCACTCAGGAAAAATAACTCTGGTGAATTTAGCTGGAAATTTATAGTTTTTATACATTTAGTTTATAAGACTTTCTGATCAAAAGTGGTTGATAGGCTCTACTCTCCGAGATTAACAGTTTGACCTAGTTCTGTATTTTTCACTAAATAATCGAGTAATTGAAACTCTATACTAATAGTTAGTTCTCAATATCTTGATGAAAATAGTCAATGTTGTAAATTCATCAGTGATATACAATTCAATTTATTGAATATAAAAACAAGATCAGCTTGGAGAATTAGGTTGATAATTTTGTATTGTACAGTATCTGGACTCATAACGAAAAGTTCAAGCGCCAATTTATAATTTTTCTTTCTTTCTAGTACTTTTTTTGATCTTGTACTCGGTTCTGATCCGACAATTTTACATTGTCGGACTCTTGGTCCTTCTTAACCCAATACTTTTAACTTTAGGACTTCACAAACACTCCCATTTCCCACGTGGCATCCATGTTGCTTTTTTGCCAGAAACACATGTCTCATGTCTGCTGGCTACCGCGTTGGAAACGGAAGTCCTTCCCAATTTCTCTTTTCATAAACAGGAGTTGTCAAAGTTTGATATTTCTATTATTTAATTGAAATATTTCACTGTTGTGCAAAGTAATAAATTAAAAAAATTCTGGATTTTTATTAAGGCACTGAGTGCTACAGGTTAGTACAGTTTAGTTATAGAGTTTCATTCAGTTTGATTATAATTACATAATTTAGAGCAAAATATGGAACTTTGACATGTTTTGTAGGTCATAAGATTGGTATTAGAGAAGTGAAGAAACTTTATTAGGAAGTCATAAACTGAAAAATATCAAAATTTCAACGGAATTATCTGAAAACATTTCTTTATATGTAATATAAATTAAAAAAATTCTGGATTTTTATTGAGGCACTTAGTGTTACAGGTTAGTATAGAGTTTCATTTGGTTTAATTATAATTACATAATTTAGTGCAAAATATGGAACTTTGACATGTTTTGTAGGTCATAAGATTGGTCTCAGAGAAGTGAAGACACTTTTTTATTAGGAAGTCATCCACTGGTAAAAATATCAAAATTTCAGCTGAATTCTCTGAAAACATTTCTTTTTAAGCAATATGAAGGATTCTTTATACCCTGAAATCTTACACTCATCATTTTTCAACACACTAAAAATTCCCAAAATTATTAATTGTTTTAAAAGAAATCACATTCTATTCCACCTTAATGATCTATGAATAAACCAAAATAATCTCAGTAAATAATTAGCGGGTTAAAGATACAAAAGGGTAATCTGTCTTCACGTGACCCTTCTTTTTATGGGTCAACAATATCAGATCTATATCTATTCAATTTGTGCACACCTTTAGATTGTACATTACAAACCCTCAGATATATGTCGGAGAACCAATCAAACTCGCTCCACAGGCTTCGCAAAGAGTTTTGTTTTTTGGATTCACCAAAGTACACTTTGAACACTCTGCTCCCCCTACCTCGATAGGTTGCTCAAGTGTGGTACTGCGACTCTTTCCACAAATTTCACATATATCCTTAACGGAATTATTCAAAAATGTGCAAGCTTTACAATGCCAGCTCTCATCAATACCTTTGTTATTATTTTTTTTTCTATTAGTTTTATCTTCTTTAACTTTAGCCGTTTCTGTGATTTTGGTGGTTGAGGGCTTTTCAGTCTGACTAGAGCTCTTGTCTCTGGGAAGCGTTTTTTTAACGTAGTTAACAATTGAACTACTCTTTGGTGTCTGCTTTTTAACAACCTGTGTGGAAACTAAGTTATCATAACTGCTGCTGGGGGAAGTTTGTTTATCAATTTTGGTCAATTCAACATTTCTATTTTTGTCACTAGTAATTTTTTTTGGTATTTCTTGAGCTTTTGAAGTTCTCTCATTCACTGTGAGGTCATTGAAAGCCTCGTCCAAATTCGTTGCTTTAAGTTTTTTCATTTCTCTTCTCTGTCTCAAAGAATTAGGGCTCAAAAGATCACCCCGCTCTCCTAAATCTTTGGAATATCCCTGACTTTCTAAATTACGATAAACATATTCCCAGTCTTCAAACTGTGACTCGTTCCTATCTGATGCATCATCTGTCGAATGATTTTTAACATCATTACTATTTTTCACTTTATGGAGTTCGTTATTCATAAACTCAGAGTGTCTAGATTTGTGCGGTGGCTTATCTAAAGAATCAAGGCAAGATATGCTTTGAGACTCAACCTCAATGAGTTTGGCAGTTGGTACAGCATATGGCAAACCTGGTTGTATCTGAGGAGTTGCATAGCCATTATAATAACCATTTGTGTTCAAATTGGGCCTAGCAGAAGCCTCTGCATACGTCATATAAGCATATGCAGGTGGAAAAGCAGAGTAGTTTGAGCAGCATCCTCCACCAAACTGACATTCTTGCATCGGAGGTAACCCAACATGAACATGGTTAGGAGGAGGAAAGGAATGGTTGACAACCAATGGTGACATATTTGATAATTGCAGACAACGGTTGCTAGGCATTGGTTCGCAACCTTGAGAATAGCTACGAGTGTGTTGTTGATACTGGCGTTGTTGTTGTTTGTATTTAAGAGCTTTTATCGATTCTTCAGGACTGCAGACGTGATTCTTACGAAATTCAAGAACTTCCAACCAAGATATTTTGTATGAGGTGGATAATTCTTCCCAGATCACTTTCAAAATCTAGAAAAACAGGTTATGATTATAGCTCAAACTGAAAATAATAGTGTTGTAATACAGGGTATTATACAATAAGCTTTATAAATTCATACCTCTATCATTACATTTATATCGATGTTTTTTTTATTTGTATAACTTTTGGTTAAGTTATAAGTACTAGAAGTTTACTAGTTTATTTCAAATGATAAAAAAAATGTTTGTGACAACTTCATTAAATATTGCAGATGATTCCACATCTGATTTTATGAACATCCTGTTCATATTTTCAAACAAATCAATTCATTAAATATGTTCTATTTCTAGCATGTGCAGATACTGAAAAAGTGTATGTTTTTTATTTTTCTCAGAATAATCTCTTTTATTCAGAATAGAATGATCAATGAAATATCAAGAATGTTCAAACTTTTCAAGGAAAAAAAGGGAGGGTGCTGTAACAATACAAAATATAACATTAAAAAAACCTCCCTTGTTCTTATTTATATAATTTTCTGTAATAATGAATAATAAAGATTACTTGAAAATTTCATGTATGATTTGTAGCAACTGAAAAAAATAACATTTCCACTTTAGGCATTTTATGCTTCATTTACTTAATGCCAAAGGATATGAAAATGAATACCATCCATAAGAAGAAAATCGATATCAGATAGTTAGGAACATCTACGACAAGAAAACGTAAGGAACATTTCTACGATAGATCCTTATCCACTCCAAGACAATATTCATATAACAGCATCATAACCGACAATAATTAAAGGTTTGATTAATTGATGAGAGTTTCATAAAAGGAGCAAATGTAAATCTGGACACTTCAGATATATGTAATTTCCACAATTCAACGATACACTGTAGTTTTCCAATCATATTTCACAACTAACCTAACGTTTGAATATAATAATAAAATAAAAAATAATAAATTTATTCTTGTTTTACATTATATAAATATGATACAATGAAAGACATAGTGGGGAGGGGAATAAATGGGCAACCCTACAGAAAATCAAGTCTGTGGGGATTAAAATGGGGAGGTTAATAATGGTACAATACTTAATATCTTAATATCACTAAATCTAGAGTTAATAATGATGAATGAATGAACATAATATATGATATAAAACCAGTTACATACAAGGAACATAAGGATATAAATATGATAACTATATTATGTAAGTATATAACTACTGTACGGGTTAAAAAAGTGGAAATGTAATGTATGAATGAATGGATCAACGAATGTATAAATGAATAATATGGAATCTCTATAAAATGTCAATGGATGTCGATTGTTGGGGTGTTTTTCATATAATTTTTCAATTCTCTTTTGAATGGGATCTGTGGTATCATTTGCTTTAGTGTTTGTGGAAGGAAGTTGAAAAATGTAGGTCCCAGATAAAGGTAAGCTCTCTGCATGATATATTTTTCTGGTTTAATGATGAAATAATTCTTTGCATTCCTATATCTGGTGTTGTGGTGGTGTTCTATCGGTAACAGTTCACCTTTTCGTGAGTGTTGATATATGGTAACCTACAAGAAATAAAGTTGTCGTATATCAAACATTTTTGAAGTTTTGAAGAGTTCCTCTGTTGGTACTTTTTGGGTTTTCGGTAAATGGTTTTTAATATATATTTTTGGATAGTTTGTATTTCTTTTTTTTTTGCTGCATTTAATAGGCCATTTGTCCTCCAGGGATTTCTTTTAATTTTTCTCATTTTATTCTTACTCGATTGGTGCTTCTACTTATAATTTTTTTAATTTTATATACCAATATATTTGTTGCATTTTCGATATTATCGGCAGTATATACTTTGAGCCAGTTCTCATCTTGTGCAAATTTCAGTAGTTTTTTGTTGTCTACAAAATATTCATATCTCTCATGATTAACATATTTTTTCTTGTTTTTCTGATATTATTTGTACTATCGTTGAGAAATGGTCAGTAACATCAGATTTTAGTATCGAAAAAAAAGTGTGAAATCTTTTATAAAAAAATGGTCTATACATGAGTTTGTGCCTCTTTCTATTCTAGTGTATTCGTTGATATAATTTGTACCCATAACTATTCATAATGTTGAGATAATCATTAGTAGTTTCCTGATATGTCTATGTTGATGTCACCAATGAAGATATGTATAGTGGAGTTATTATTTTCATTGTTATTTAAATAATGATCAATTTCATCAATGAATTCATTTCCAGTTGTTGAGGGTGGGCGATATACAGCAGATATTTTGAAGTGGTTATTTTCAAAGTCAAGAACGATTTCTATCATATTCATATTGTTATTCAATA
The DNA here is from genome assembly GCA_018342105.1 of Gonioctena quinquepunctata. Classification (NCBI taxonomy): domain Eukaryota; kingdom Metazoa; phylum Arthropoda; class Insecta; order Coleoptera; family Chrysomelidae; genus Gonioctena; species Gonioctena quinquepunctata. The sequence continues at coordinate 119,705 of JAFIRS010000412.1, forward strand.
ATGTGATTTTGTTTGCATTATGGTTTTTTTGTTTTCAACATATACGATAACACCATCATTTTGATGTATTCTACTTCCATTATAAACCATGTTATATCCATCAATTTCATGCAGTGAGATATCCTGTATCTGCCAAGTTTCCGTTAGGACTATAATATCAAGTTCGTGTATTATTGTTTCTAGTAAAATTTTTAGTGAATCTAGGTTTTTGCCAATGCTTCTGATATTCTTTTGAAAAAGTTTAAGATTACTGTTATTACATTTTAGGATCGTATTCAATTCGTGAGTATTTCTAATAATATTAGTTGAAATAGTTTCGATTTTGAAGTTACTGATGTATTCGTCCATCTTCGACTTTGACTACAGTGTATTTGATATACAATATATATATATATATATATATATATATATATATATATATATATATTACATTAAGAGCAGCAATAAATCACATAAAAAAGTCACTTACAGAAAATATCATAATATTGAACATTGGAAGTTCGAGGAAGTGAGGGATGCGTTCACTGTTTGCTAGTAGACCTCGTTCGTTTCTCGTTCACTTGTGTCGGAACTGTTTTTTTTTGTTTGCTTCTGGGACTTTTGAAGTGTTTGTTGGTTTTCTTTGTTGGCTCAGTTTTGGTGTGTAGTTGAACTTTTCGTCGTGTGTTGTTTCTGGATCTGTAGTTGTTCTCAGTTTCATCAGCATCTATATCAAGTATTGTAGTAACTTTATTATTTAGATCAAACACTGCAGCAACTCTAGGGGTGGCTGGTGCACTTTGGACCTTGGGTATGCTAATGTTTGCTTCAATTTCCAATAGTTTTTCTACGGTAAATATTTTATCATCCACATAAAGTCTATTGCCTTTAATATAGGACTTTTTTCTGTATTTTCCCTATACTTCTTTAAGTGGCTTCTAAAAATGCTGTTTTTTTTTCGCTTTAGCAGGGTTAGGTCATTGACAATACTTATATTCGTGTTTCAATTGTCTGAAGAATTTCTACTTTTTTCAGGTGAGATACGAATTCTAGTTTGATGGGGTTGTTCTGATAATTTTTTTGCTTATAAAAATTGTTGATATCCGAGATTTCGATATCTATACCTAATAATGTTTTAATCTCGTTTTTGAGGTGAGCAAATGAGGGTTCTCCCTGGTCTCGAAGACCTAATATGATGATTTTCTTTTTGTCTTTCAACATTTCTTTTTTTTTTTTTTTTTTTTTTTAGTCTCATCAAAACTCTGGTTTCGCTTGCTTCTATCGAATTTTTTTATTCATTCCTGTTCCTGATGATTTTTTCGAGAACCTGCTTCAACAAATTAACAATTGCTTGTCCATCCATATTACATTGAACAGTTCACGTGTGTTGTATCCTTTAGTCGATTGTCAGTATTGCTTCTCGCCACAAAACCTTATCAGTATGAATCAGCTCGGTTTTTGTTGGGAGGCCACTGGGGCTCACTAGTATTGATTGTGATGATTCAGTTCCCTTGAATGAAAGATTACAATTTGCTCATACAGAGCCCCTGTACTTGAAAATTGAGTATCGAAGTACAGTGGAACCTTGATCAACCGTCAAGAAATTGTGTGTTTTTTTTTGTTTGGGGCCCTGGGGCCAGTTATTGTGATGATTCAGTTCCCTTGAATGAAAGATTACAATTTGCTCATACAAAGCCCCTGTACTTGAAAATTGGGTATCGAAGTACAGTGGAACCTTCATCAACCGTCACTCTCTGTTATCCGTCATCTGCGAACTGAGATATTCTCTATTGTTTCAGTATCTTAATAGCGACTGAGGAGTGCTTTCATAGTGCCGTTTTAATTGTGTGGTGTTGTGATTCAAATATAAATATGTATTATTCACTTATTTATTATTAATTTCATTCCCAAACCATTTGAAATCTAGTTACTGTACACGTTTATAACGCAATTTCTGTTATCCGTCTATTCAGTTAACCGTCATAGTCCCGGTCCCGAGGGTGACGGTTAATAGAGGTTCTACTGTATAGATTCGGAAGCATCATACGTAAATAACTACCATAACCAAAGTTTTTAGCGAAAACTGGATAATTTGGGTGCTTTTCCTATGGGAAATATTGTTCTAATATTACCACGTATACCCAAGACCAATTTTATACCAGTTTCAGATTCCGCATCAATTTAGAAAATACGAATATTGGGATACCGTCAGGAAACTTGTAATTCTAAAAAAAATATTGTCCAGGAAACGGCTTTTTCCTATATAAGTGAGCCCTGAATCCAACGGAGGACAGGTCAGCTGAAGTCCTGTTTCTGATAACACCTCCTGGGGTAGAATTCTACTTAGGTACTGGTTGGAGTTAACAATTATTTCAATTCAACCACATTGAAATAAAATATCCAAGATAATATATATTTATCTGGACCTGAATGTAGTAAATGAGTACACGGAATACTCAAAAAACTAAAGCAAGATTGAGAAGTAGTGGAACTGACTATGTTTACATTGGAATAATGTTGTACTCTTTGGAATCGACTTAGATCTCGACTCTACAACAAATAAATAAGTATGTATGTACTAGATGACTAGTCACACAGTTGTCAAAAGTAGTTTCAGAAGTGAAATTGAAACAACCTGATGGTGCGGCCAGTCGGTAGGTACATTTCCGAAAATATTTCTTTGAGATATGTTGAACAAATCCTTGGTTGTAATTGGCGAGAATCAATTTCGGAACTGACATTGGAAATGTTCTGGCAATATATTTTATTAGTAGGATCAGTAACTTTATATAAATTCCTAAAATCAGCTTGTCTCGTCAGGATTTAATAAAATAAAGAAGTTGGAATCTTCCTGTTTCCAATAAATATTGATATAGAGACAGAAAACTATACCAATCAGTAACTTAGACTTGGATATTTCCTGACGATAGTACTGTCCTGTTAGGATTCAATAATACCAGAAGTGGAACATTTGCTTCTTAGCAATTTTGAGATTGTGATTCAATATATGTTTATTCTTGAATCATTTCGTTTTTATTTCTCTTCAGCCGAACAGAACCTTGTAAGCTAAAAATACGAAAGAGTGCAAGGAAAAGGTAACAGGCTGTGTGCCTATACTATACCAGATGCTGCTACCTGAGGAGTGGAGAGCTAAATGATCACAAATAAAGAAGGAAAAAAAAGTTAAAATCCAGTAAATTTGCATTAAGTAAATTATGTAGGGACTCGTTTGGTTACACAATGAGTAAAATTTTGATGAATTGAAAAAATTGGAATTGATTTATATATTTCAATAAAAAAAAACTCAATTTCCAGGTTGTTCAGAGCTTTTATAGTAAAAATTCAACAAAGATAAGGCATCTAGTTAGCTTCAGAGTTCAGGCCTTACATTTATTATCTGAGCAGCAGTAACGAGTTTTCATTGATACCTCGTCCCTTTCGGAAATTAAAATAAATTACTGAAAAATCCGATTTTTTATGGTTGGTGAAACATTTTGAAATAAAAAGTAATAAATGATATGAGAAATTGTTTGACAATTCATCTCAATTATTGATTCGACAGAATTTAAAAAAATAAGGTTTTTAAATATTTTTATGAAACCAGTTTTCATTTCAGCCTTTGGCAAAATTTTCTTGCCAGTGCTTGAGAAAAAATATACAGGGCCAAGAATACCGAGTTCAGACCTGACTACTATGAAAATAAAATGAATTGTTTATTCTTCATATTATTGTTTAATCTTCATTGGCGGGGACATATGAATCTTTTTTCACATCGATATATTTTTTTACAAACTCTATTGGGTATTGGAAACCAAAATGAATCACTATTCTTACAATTTCCTTAACTAAAAATGTTATTTCTATCGAATATTCGGATGCAATCTGCAAACAGAAAAAATAAATTCCGATTCATGATTCACATGAGATTTATATAGCCCCGAATTTTTTTTATATTAGTTAATCACAGGCTCATAGTTGGACCAGGCCCAAAGGCATATACCTCTTGCGCTAATATGTAAAACTAGTGACTGAAAAATCTTTAAAAAAATTCTTGATGGCTAAACTTTTTATGTGAAGTAATTATAAAATTTCATGATTTTAAAATACATGTAAAAAGGTATCATTAAAACATAAATTGGAAGCAGGGTTTGATGGCATTATTTCAAATGTTCCAAGATTGGGGCACTTTTTTAACAGAATATAGATCTTGACAAAATTAATTATTTCACAAAATCACCTATTTATATGAAAATAATAATTATAATATCGCCTTTATTACTTCCATCAGTCATAACAATAATATAGTATAATATAAGTACTTATAAACTATTAAATGAAAATAAACGGCGGAGTTCAACTCATGTGGTGAGAAGTCAGCACTGTGTTGTTCTTCCACTCAACCGATGTTGTTCTTCCACTCACCCGACATATCATTCATTGAACATAGCAGAAAATTGTAGAACCATTGTATATAAAGTAATATGATAGTAAAACAATCATATGGGATATGATTGGATTCGATGGGAGACGATATGTAGACGGCGTTAGTACTCTGGTCTTCCAGTCACGTCATAGATCATTGTTTGAGGAACAATACCCTTAAGTCATAACTCGATGTAATGAAACTACCAGCTAATAGGTGGCGATAAAATTTTAGAATCGATAGATGGCACTGGAAAGAAAATTTCTATTCGGAATTCTGAACTTTGGCCCGGTGCAAAAAACAAATTGTATTTTTTGAAATGATAGATTGGAGATTCTTTCGGTTTGTTTTTCGAACATCTTGACTTTGTTAGTTAAGCCGTTGTGTAGTTATGCCCTAATATATTTTGTGGTCTTTTGTTCTTTCTAGTGTTGACTCTTGACTAGATTTATTGTGTTTTGGTTTTGGATTTCATAATGCATTATCACCGGAACAATGAACACTTGCCAAATTTCAAGTTAATCAGACAACTAGAACTGGGTTATAAATCACTTGCAAAATTTGAACTAAACATACATACATGTGAAGTTAAATAAAAGCTTGAAAAAATTTTCTCTTTCGACTAGTCCCGTAAGATTTGCATGTATATTATTTTAAATGTGTAAAAGTTCAGTGATGAATAAATCTATAATCTACGAAGTTACCTTTTTTGAAATTGCATTTTTTAAATCACACATTGTAGTACTACTTTTACAGTGTTTAAATTGAATATACTTCGATATGCCTTTCATGATATTTCACGAAGAAACCATTCGATTCCATTATTTAATTTCATATCATTGTTTTCACTCAGTAAAACACTGTCTTAAATTTTTCAACATGATTAAGGTTAACTATAAATCACATGAAGATTTTTTTTGTCCCTTATGAGTGATTCATGTTTTCAGAACAGAAGGCAAATGGAAAATTGAACACAAAGTGATTAAACCATCTTGCTTGAACCCTGGTTTGGTAAGGTTATGTACGATTGAGTCACTAACTGAAATTTTCGGTTTGTTTCTCTACTTGGAAAGTAAAAAAAAAAGAAAACTAAGCAGATTTGTGCATTAGGAAGAAATCTTCTTGTAGTTCAATGAAACTTTCACAGAACAGGAATAGGACGCCACAATATGGCATGGGACAGTAGTGATGGGCAAAATCGAATTATTCCCATAATTGAATGATGAATATTCGAGACATTCAAATAATTGAATTATCATTCGAATGATACATCACTCGGATACTACAGACATCTTGCAATCATTTTCTGAACTCGAGTACCTATTCAAGATTTCGAAATATTTATAGACAACATAATCCGTACACAAGATTTCGTCTCTTTCCCATTTCAATTCCTTCCAAAATAAGTAATTTCACACAATTATGATAATATCGTAGTGATAGCCATAACCAATACTTTTTCTCTACTACAAATTGATTATTGAATCATTCATAAAACTCCTCATTCGAAATCATGAAGCACGTGATCGTGATATCTCGGTACTCGTAGTTTGAGCATTTCACTCGGTAGTGTATTTGAGTGATGAGTGATTTGAATCATTCGAATGATTATGTTCAAGTTATCGATTTTAGCAGAATAATTCAAATTAACGTTCTAAGTTGGCGATTTCTAGATGTGGGCGGTTTTTTCTCCCCTCTATCTGGACTGTGTGGATTTGATTTTCGATTATATTTGTCATTCGTCGTTTGGATTCGGTGAGCGTAGTGGAACAGAAACTGAGAACTCATCCCAGAACCAAATTACTCGGCAGTGCATTTGAATGATCTGATCATTCGAATGATTCTGGGCAAGTTCTCGAGATATCTCGAATGATTTCAATAATCGAATTATCGATTATTTTTCATTTGAATTAGCCCATCACTATTGGACAGCATCCAATGCAGTTTACATTGTGATTGACTATCTCTTTATCTTTAAACAATGGTAGAACTAACTAGAAATCGAATCCACTCTATGCACTCTGGAGTGTGAAACAATTGGTGTTTGTCATTGTTGGTTATACGTAAAAAAACGGTGAAGCTGCAATTCGGGATGAAGAGAATTTACTCCAGAGGTTTATGATAAGTGGCGTTCAAATAAGCCTGTTCCAATTGTTTTACCCAGAGTGAAGTATGGAAGACACTATGACAGGATCAAATTTATGCATAACATTATTAAATGTATAACAACCTCAAGACCTCGTCCCGCAAGAGTTGAACACTGCAAGTGGCTTCTGAATTAAAACATTATAGAAAAATACAAGCATTAAAACCTCAAGGTCGTTCGGTAGAGATTGAATATTGCCAGTGTCTGTCATTATAACAAGAACAAACACACATGAAATGAAATAAATAATTATCATAATACACTTGTTTGGACAGTGAAAAATCCTCATGCTATACATTCACAGTGAATAAAATGGAAGAAAACACGTGTAAAATTTAAAATTGTTTGTCGAAAAATATTTGATTCTTACCATGCAGAGAGATACATACCACGACCATCATATGACCAATTCCTCATTTTGAACATTTGAAGTAACTTTGAGTAAAGTATGGAAGACAATAAGACGGCAACATTTTTATCCGTGACATTATCCAACGAGAGTTGATTTTTTTTGTTACATCAATTATTGTAACAAGAAAATTTAAGAGAATTTATACTGGCTACAGACAAAGCCAAATTTACATGAAATTATGTAAATAGGTAATGGTCATAATACACATGCTGCTTATAGTGACATACACCAGGACAGTAATAGGACCAATTGTATAGGTAAGTTTTGTATAACTTTCTTTAAATTGTTTTTGTAAAAGAACTTTGGAAACTTAGGCTTATTGTGAAATGCCCTGTATTTACAATACACTTCAACGAAATGAAATGAACTATACCTGACATTCAACGTAGGCTATTAAACAATCTCTGGAGACCGCTGCAACTCTGTCTGGACAAATGGGGCCTTCCAATACCAGAAGTTGGTCACTATGTTGCTGATAACCCATAGCCTCAAACATTTTCATTGCTCCAATGAGATTGGCTTCAATTTGATGCTTATAGAATCCACAGTAGGTCTAGAAAGTAAAATACATTTTAAATTATTCATGAATTAGGAATAGCCAGTCAGCAAAGGATACCTTTTGTTTAGACTGCTCACTACTATCTAGCATAACCGAACCTGACATGCTAACCCAACTATCCAAATTGCTTTCAATCCAGTCACCATATAACATAAGAGGGGACCACAACGTAACATACTTTGGCTAACCTACCTATCAAAAATATGTATATGCATATCACACATATTACCAGGAACTAGCTATCGCTGAACAAAAAATATATCAATATTGAAAAATAAAAATATTTCCTGGGTGGAAACCAAACCTCATGATAGTCCAAAACACCATCCCCGAGACTAACAAGCATTATATACCAAATAATCTCTCCCTCAACACAAATTAATGTAAATACTCTCAATATACCCTGAAAATAACATTACCCAACATGATTAACATATAAAAAAATTACCCTTCAAAAACACTCAAACAAGGGATCTTGCAGTCATTTTTTACTCAAAATTGAGCTTCTCTATCCACTATAATACAATTACATGTGCAGCTAAACGGATGCTTGATCTCATTTATCGTAATTGTAAGGACTTCCATAACCAAGAGAGCTTTATAACACATGAGATCTCAGCTGAAATATGGTTCCTTAATATGGTCCTCCATTTACAATATACACATAAACAAAATAGAGTTTATCCAAAGAGGCTTCATGAAATATATTTCTTATAAATTAGATGGAATCTACCCTGAACAAGGTATCAACAATAGAATATTACTGAATAAATTAAAACTACCCTTCAAAACTGAAGATCCTATTATTCATTTATCTTTATTTAGAAATTAGTGAACAATCTGATTGACTGTCCCGAATTACTCTTGCATTTTAACTTTCATGTTTCCCGATTAAACCCAATTCAAGAACTAACATATTACTCAAGTCACCAGTCGTAGCAATGAGCAAACTACAAAATCAAATCTGTGCCAATCTCGATATATATTATGAACCAATTGGTCAAGTAAATAACCATATTAAGAAACTTTTACACACAAGCTAAGATACTTGATCCTTGTCAGTATGTATGTTACGTTACTTTAAAATAAAAAAATTGCACAAGTAACCCCTTCACCACACTTGGTCACTTCACACCATATGCGAATTTCCATAACTAAGTTATCATCAGTAGGTTAACTACACATAAAAGCTTATTCAATTGATCGTGATTGAGTTGATTTATGTATTTTCTTCTTTATTTATATTTTTCTCTTCAGGTGTTTCCAAACAGTTAAAGTAGAATGTTATACATGCAGTATGTGTGTATATATATATATAAATAAGTATATAAAAGAATAACTGACTGACCTATCAACGCACAGCCCAAACTCCGTGAAAATTTGCATGTGGGTTTCTTTGACACTGTAGTTGAGCACTAAGGAACGATTTTTGGAAATTTCACTTCTAAGGTGGTGAAAAAGGGGATGAGAGTTTGTATGAAAATCCGTTATTATTAAATCTGACAAACTGTCAAGTTAATGTTTGAAGCTAGATGGAATCACATAAAAAAAACAGGAAAAATACAAATTCTACGTGGACGAAGTCGCGGGCACCAGCTAGTATATATATATATATATATATAGGTGTACGGATTCTGCTAGATATGGTCTGCCAATAAGTCTACATCCTAAACAAAAAGTACTGTTTGCCAACTGGTCCATAGACTATATATTTCCTTATTATTAGGGATCATACTTTAATCTGTCGATATTCTCTCCTCCATGGCTGCGAAAGCAGGTTGCCTGCATAAAGTTGAATGGCATTGAACCCTGTAGTTGCCTTATAACCACTGAAATCTTTTTTGGAAATTGCAGACCGTTGCAATACTTCTTGAGTCTCAGAAAACGTGAATTTTTGAGCATTTGTTACCACACAGAGAAATTCATGGATATATTCTGAAGTGAGAATGGATTCAATTTGTTATTGTATAAATTATTCAGTAATAATACTACCTTCAAGTTTGCTTCTCTGGTCAATCTTTTCTGGGCTTTCCTCCAATTCCAGGAAACTTAAATGACATTTTTCTATTTCCTGCCATAGTTCGCTTAAGCTTATTTGTGCTTGACGATAATTTTCCATGATGACCATATTACCAGAGTGTATTGTGATACTTTCCAACCATTTGCTACTGAATTAAGAGTAGATCTGCTCTTACCAGATAAAGAAATTATTATAGAAACGTCAAAGATTGATCATCGTTTATCACAATACTCGTATGAAAAATGAAAACAAACATTTTTTTTATATATTCATTTGACAGAACAGTGCAGTAGTATGAAATATTTCTAATCTCGTATATGATTAACGATTTTGCAATCCTTTTCAAATGATACAATTCAACTTCTGCTGTTTTATTCTCATTGCAAACAATTAGGTTCAATATTTTTAGTTTTGTAAGACTTATGACTTCGCGAAGTTCTCAATTCTATCTATGTGACTTCTTTCTTGGATGTACTTCGCGAAGTTCGCGTACGGAAAAAGTGGAAACAGCTGTTTTATAGTTTTATGTCATGCCATAACCACAGAATATATATTCTGTGCCATAACTACAAACTACAAAGCTACATGACATATGACATGGACATGCACAAATATGGTGGCAAGCAACCCCTATCTGTAGAGGGGGTTGGGAAAGAAATGAAAGATCATATGTGAGTCATTGTGACGTATATGGATATGTCATGGAAATGGAATTCCAGATATATAAATTACAGGTAGGCATAGCACAATAGAACACATTTGTACTACCCTTGAAGATGGGACTAATATATTTGCTATTTACAATCAACCCCGCAATAATGTTTCTATAATAGATCTAGATAATCTGCTTGCCCGGTATTTTCACCTCCGGTTATACTAGGAATAAATTAACCAACGGTTAGAATATGCTTTTGTTTAACGTTTATTGATAAGAAAAGCACACTCTAACCATTGGTCAATTTATTCCTAGTATAACCGGAGGTGAAAATACCGGGCCTTAATGTTGGGAGTAAAGCACTACTAGCCGGGGATTTCAATGCGAGGCATTCTGAGTGGAACTGCACTTCGCAAATAAACCAACATTGTGGGATTCATAGACAAATTAAAAATAAAGAGACTGTTTGAAACATTGGCGATCTTGACCACCAAGTTTTTGGTACGGCCAGTCGCGCATGGAGGTGCTGACGCTGAAATTCCTCGAAATATTCTTTCACAAGGTGAAATATAAGCTGCTTTTCACAAACTGATAGTTATTTCCATCCATCAGTTGCAGACATTTTTTCACAAACTGGTACTTATTTCCATCCATCAGTTTTCATTTCCTATCACCATTTGAGGAGGAATTATTGAAGGTTTGTTGTAAATGTAATATGTTTTTATTTTGGTTGATTTGATGATAAGCGACTGAAGAATATTTTTAATTTTGTTGTTTTTCGGAGTTTTATTATTGTTTTGTCTGTAGTTGTACATTGTCCTAGATACAATAAAATGTGTTCAACTTGTTATTCTTGTTTTATAAGATGTTTAATTTTGTTCTTGATATCATGAAATAAAGATTTACTTTGAAACTTTATGTTAACCAGGAACGAACTAACAGATTCTACGAATCGATTACTGTATATATTTTATTAGTGATCGATTTTCCATTCCAGTATTTTATATGATACAACCATTCATATGGAATACAAGAATGGCAAATCGATCACTTATAAAATATATACTATATCAATCATATAAAAGTAACACATTTGAAAAACCCGCCTTATCTCAATCGGTTTTACCAACTGTACTTAGTTCGGCCAGTTGCGAGACATGTCGCCACTGTCTAAACGTAGTGCCAACTTTTACTGCAGGTTTGACAACTCTCTTTATTTTTATTTTCTCTATGGTGGGATTATTCAGTGAATAATAGCTTTGTTCGACTTCGAACAATTACTGTTCTAGAACTGTCAGGAGTTTGCGCAGTAGAATTGGTCGCGTTCGGGTTTTGTTGAACTGTTCTAGGACTGCCTTGTTACGCGTTCGGGTTTTTCTCAGAATCGTCCTGGAACGGTCCTAGAACTGTGAGAACTGTCCGAAATCAGTACCTCTCCTCGAGCAAGAACTGTTCTGGACCGTTCTGGGATTTTTTTGACGCATGCTCAATAGCATTTGCCATAAGAAGGAGAGCGATCATTTGTTGATAACCTTAAACCTAATTTGATCTTTTCATTCATTTTATGAATTATGGAGTTCGTACATTTATTTGATAGTAGTGGTGAAGAGTTCCTTGCTGAAAATATTGTACCTAATGTGATGATTCCCGAACTTTTGTTAGACAAACTTAAAAATGAAGGTTACGTTGACGAGACATTACCATTATATTCAGCATTGAACATTTCAGGTGAGTCAAAATTCATGTATAGGTATTATCTTAGGAAATATTAGTGCTCTGTACAACATGTTGAAAATCTAGCTACAAATGCTATGATGGAATATATTTACCAATAATTTTTCCTAAAATGCTCAATTATATATATTACAGTATTTTTTCCTTTTAAGGGTTTCTAGAGACATTGTCAATGGACTCAAAGGACAGTTTGAAGCTTCGGAATATTTTTCCAAAAAAGATGCAGGCCTTAAACGAATAGGCAGTGAGAAATGTATTTTGGTCTTTTATGGTTTGTCAGCAATGAGTGAACTTCATTTAGATATGTGCAGAGTGTTCATCGAATATACTATGGGGGTTGTTTGTGATGCGATTTCGTCAACTGTACCATCTGAAGTGCAGAAAAATTGAACTTCATTTAGTATGAATAACACCTGAAGTTGGTTTATTAAAATTATGTAGCTGCCATATTTGATAATTAAAATTCCAATTGGTTTAATTAAATTCCTTTGATCATTGTTCAATTTTGATAACATTGAATGTGTTTGTTAATCTTTCAATTTTTTTTTATTGCAAAATTCCTATTTAATTTTTTTTTTTATATATACTTCAATAAAACACTATATTTTGATTTTATATTTTATTATAATTCCTGTACTAGTAGATTAGAAGTAAATAGACTTCAGTACCTGAAGAAGATATAAATATTGAAAACCAAAGGATCTTTTTAACACAATCTCAAAATAACGTTTATATAAATGTGTTTCATGTTTGAGATAAAAATAAACACACAATACATTTATTCCTAATAACACAATAATTCAGTCAGGTACAAAAAGTGAACCTATACAGTTCTGCAAAGTGGATATATTATTAAACTTTTCCATTATTCTGATTATGAAAACAGTATCCTGTACAACAAAAAGTTGTGGATACAAATCTGAAGCTTTCAAATAAATGGAACATTTAAAATTGTTACCACTGATACAAAAAGGGGAAAATATTCAATAAAATAACAAAAAAGTTATTATAAAAAAACTTATCCAAAGATATAAAATACTATATGAATACAAATTTAAAAAAAACTCCAACACAATAAAAATCATAAAATAAATCTCATATGTACTCTGACTAGCATAAACTTCACTACTGTATGACTAGCAAAAAGCAATAATTATTCCTTACTACCGGAGTAAATCATTGTGCTTTTGTTTTTCTTCCAGCCTATTTTGCAATATTTAGCTTTTCCTTCTCCCTTTTGTCTCTTCTGTCATAAAAAGACCTCTTATCATTTTTGAGCTCTACCAAAATGTCATTACGTTTCTGATATGTGCAGCCAGGAAAAAAAGCTTATGTTTCACTTGCAATCGTTTTCGACCTGTGGGGGATTTCGTAACAATGAGTATTTGTTCTCATTTTCGGGAATTGAAATGCAGGGGACCACAGTAGAACTTGAAGGTTCTGGTGGTGTTTCCCTAAAATTGCATCATTTGATAGGAGTACTGCTGGTCGGATATTTTTCTTTCTTTCAAAAATGTCCTCCATTTTGCTTTGAAATTCAAAGCTTTTCATTTTCCCTCTGCCTGTTTTCCTGTTATTGTCAACAAGCTTCTTGTATGTCCTCTCTAATACTTTGAAACGATTTTCGTATTTATTGGAAGAAATTGTGATTTTATATTGATTAGACATTTCTCTTCCAACCAATTCTGGTAAATATTTAGTTACATCACACATGCACTCCGAATATGGGGAAAACACTTTTCTTACGTGTTTTTGCCTCCTGAACACGAATCCGGAAGAAAACGGGCGGACTCATACCGTTTCAAGTTATATAGTTTTAAGCACCGTTTTCTCGCACAAAAATCACTCAAAATGCCTCCTTCTTTATACCAGCATAAACAATACACCCTTAATCACTCATTTTCGGCACAACTTTGCACAAAATATCGACGTTTTTATCGAAAAAATCATATTTCTTACACTGTTGCATATGAACAATTTTCGTTCATGTGACAGGAGAAGTTTAGTAACTCTGCCTGATTTTTTCATGTTGGCAATAAGTGAAGCACCGCCAAAATTGTTAAAATGGTTAGAAAAAAACAATTGCACACATAAATGAAGTAGCAACTTTTGCTTACATTTGAATTCGAAAAGTGTTTAGGAGGCAAAAACACTTAAGAAAAGTGTTTTCCCCATATTCGGAGTGCATGTGTGATGTAACTAAATATTTACCCCAATTCCCATAATTTCTTCATAGATTTCACCTCGAAGGAACCTATTTTTTTATGTAATTGGTACAGCTCAAGGAGCTTCCAGAGTTCTTTCTCTATTGAAATATTCATCTCCATCCTGGGGACAATCACTTTATTTTGAAAACAGATAAATTCGTCCATACTGAAATCTGAATAAAAAATTAGTTCTCTGACATAAGGGGCCATTATGTACACACCTCCACCTGAAATTTTCATAAAGATTGAAAAAAATATTGGTTGGTTTTTCAATACAATAGGGTTATGTTATTTTTAATATCTCTTGTTCTCTACTCTCTCTCTTGTGCTGTCCTTATTCATTGGATCACTGCCGCGTTCGGGTTTTCACGAATCGTGAACCGTTCTCAAACAGTCCTAGGATTCGAAACGAGTGCGCACTAGTTCTGCGCAGTTCAAGAACGATTCTTGAACCGTTCTGAAATTGGAAGTCGAACAAACCTAATAATAATGTTGTGATCCAATACCAAGACGATCCAATAATGGGTCAACGCCAACCACAATCGACTTAGTTGTCAATAAAAATTTTCACGATATTGGTGATCTTAGTACAGTAAACGCCCTCACATCAGATCATGACCCAGTGGTGCAATGTTTCTGTTGAAGAGTGGTAGTAACCCGAAAGTAACTAAAAAACTATTCGACTACAGGCAACTGAACCTGAAATGAACAAATTCAATTGAAAATGTACAAGTAGCTAGGGACCTGACAACTAAAACGATTGTGGTGCAAGCTGAAAGGAATCCTTCTTCACTACATATTATAAATCTCATAGAATTTAAAAAACTTGAAAGACGAAAATGGCAACAGACTGGTAACACAGTATATAGGGATAATTTCAAAGACCTACCCAGCGTCATAAGAACCGAAATTGAAAGATACAACGATGAAATGTGGAAGAGGAAACTGGAACAGCTTGACGTGTAGGATAATTCGATATGGAGGATGGCAAAAAGATTCGAACCCCTGCCTACCATTGAGAGTGGTTTCGCACGGGCGGTGACAAATTATGATAAGGTGATGTTGTTCTCTGAATATTTCCACAATGTTCATGTATATACTCCAGATGAAACCGAAGAGCAAAAGCGTAATTCAGTAACAGCAAAAGTCGTTAGGGAACTATCTTCGATTAGGATCAATCCCAGAACGTTTAGTAAGTTAATGACAAACTATGAAGAGGTCAAGGAAATCATTAACATTCTTCCTAGAAATAAAGCGCCAGAGTTGGACGGAATAGATTCAATTCAATTCAATTCAATTTTTATTTAATCCATAGAGCTGTGAGGCTATCGGACAAGTCAGATATAAACAAGGTTTACATAAAGTGTATAAGATAAGATATAAAAATATAAAAATAAAGTGTATAAGATAAGATATAAAATATAGACAGACAAAACATTTTATCTAAAACTATCAAAAAATTCATTAATGTAATAGGGGCAGAGGGCGAGGAGAAGTTTTTTTATCTCTTTTTTGAATGTGTGCACTCTTTCTATCAATTTTAGTTCTTCAGGAAGAACGTTATATAATCTTAGTCCCAGTATATCTGCAGATTTCTGAGATACTGTTAAACGAACATTGGGTAGATGGAAATTATTTTTTGATCTTGTATGATGATCATGTAGTGAGTTATTCTTAACCAGAGTTTTGCGTTGCTTGTGTATATATGTTAAAAGTTCCAATATATGTAGGCCATAGAGAGGAAGAATTTTAAATTGTTTGAATAGATCCCTGCATGAGGTACCATTGGGAACATTAGCAAGGCATCGCATAATCCTCTTTTGCACCAGAAAACCTCATTAACTGCAGAAGAACTACCCCAGATGGTTATTCCGTATGTTAATCTGGATTGGATTTCCCCGAAATAGAAGAGCCGGAGTCCCTGTATGTCAATTATAGATTTGAGAGATCTTAGTTGAAAACATTTAATACTCAGTGTATTGGCTAAAATTTTACAGTGAGTATTGAAGGATACATTCTGATCAAGTCTAATACCTAGAAAAGTAGAGCATTCCACCTTGTCTATAATTTGATCATCTATAGTTATTTCTACTGCTGGGTTATTTTTATTCTGTCTGGTGTGAAAATTTATATGATTTGTTTTAGTACTATTCAGAAAAAGAGAATTATCGTATAACCACTTACGAAGTGACTGAAAAGTAGTGTTAATGTTGTTTTGAATTTGTACCTCAGATTTGCCTGTGAATAATAACGTGGAATCATCTGCATACAAACAGGTAAATGCATTCGGGAGGATTAGAGGTAATTCATTGATGTAAAGTGTAAACAAAATAGGGCCCAATACTGAGCCCTGAGGAACATTCCTATCGGAAGTTCACTAGAAGTAAATACCAATTTTTCATTGTTCGCCACGTGATTTATCTTGATTTTCTGAAGACGTCCCTTGAGATATGACGAAAACCATTCATGAAGTTTGCCCCGGATTCCGTATCTGAATAATTTATCCAATAAAATGTCATGTTGAACACAATCAAAGGCACGGCTGAGATCACAGAATACACCAACCGCGCCTTCGCCTTCTTCAGGAGAGTAAAATTTTTCGTAAAACTGTGAATAGCTGTAATTGTAGAATGTTCAGTACGGAAACCGTGCTGGTTCTCAGCAATTGCCTTATTTTTTCCATGAAATTCAGTAGTTGTTCTAATATCGCATATTCGAAAATTTTCGAAATGATGGGTGTAATAGTGATTGGACGGTAATTTTCCAAATTTTGTGGATTTCCTTTTTCAAAATGGGCGAAACAAGCGGCTTTCATTCTGGATGGAAATATTCCTGTTTGAAATGATAAATTAATGAGGTAAGTTACAGGTTTTATAATCGTATTTGCAATTTTTTAATTATGAACCCTGAAATTTCATCTGGGCCACATGTATGTTTATTTTTTAGTTTATGTTTTATAATAAAGAGCACCTGCTCTTCCGATATATGGAAATGAACATACTGTTGACCAGACTTTTATTTGTCATAGTTGATGTTTCACCTGTCAGCAAAGGCTTCTTTATTTTTTTAGTTTCATGTGGAGCATTCACAAAAAATCGTTAAAAATTTCGGAAATTTCCGCGGGATTAGAAATACTATCATTTTCCTGTTTTATTGTAATGTTTCTGTTTTGCTCTTCTTTTCCTGTCTGCCTAGTTTTGAAATAAGGTTCCAGGCAGTTTTATTTACATTATTAGATTTCAGTAGTATGTCAGAGTAATAATTAGATTTGGTAGTATTTATTAACATATTGTGCCTTTTTCTTGCATTTTTGTACTGCTCTTTTAGAATAGGATAATTCCTTTGAAGATAAAATAGTTTTTTCAAATTTTCACTGGATTCTCTCACAGTGTCATTCACCCATTCATTGGTATTTGCTTTAGAAAATGATGAAGATTTCATGGGACAGGCTTGATTCAGGTGAAACATCAAAGTATCGTGGAAATTATTGAATTTTTGTTCATAGTCGATGGCTGTATAGGTCTGTTCCCAATTTTCATTTTCAAGGGACGTCTTCAGATTGTTGATATTAGTATCATTTAGGGATCTTCTTTTAATAGAAATTTTTTTTGGTTCACTGACTTCGTTCACCCCAGTGCAAAAGAGGACCGTGCGATGGTCAGATATATTATTGTCATGGACATACCACTTTCCAATACTGGGAAGGTTGGTGTATACTTGATCCAGTATTGATTCGGTGGTTGAATTTATACGGGTTGGGACTTCGATCCTGGGTTTGAGGTTATAAGATGTGAGTAATCGTAAAAAGTTATCGTTTTCGTTGGCAGTCATTGAATTAATATTGAAATCCCCGTCCAGCACTATTGGAATCTTTGGGTCAAAAAGATTATTCAAAATTATATTTATGTTTTGCATGAATACTTGAAAGTTGCCGGATGGAGACCGGTAGCAAGAAAGAATAATCACCGTTTCATTCGACTTGGTTTCCCATATTAGTCCAGCGATTTCAATATCTTTATCGATACAGTACGTCCTGAGATCAATCGGTTTAACGTTCAATTCTTGTTTATGCCATATACTTACTCCCCGCCCCTGTACCTATTTCTACAATAATAATTACAAAGGATATATCCAGGGAATACAAAGCTTTCTACACTTTCAGAACAACACCAGGTTTCTGTCAAACAAATAAATTTCAAGTCATCATTGATATAATCAGAGATAATGTTGTCTAATTTAATTTGAGATAAAGTCTGAATGTTCAGCAAAAGTAGATCACAACCAGAAGAAGACTCTACGAGTGTTTTGTTGTTGAGTTGGGAAATTGAAAAAAACGTTGGATGCGAGCATCACTCGGCCATTTGTTTGGATCCATAGCCGCTTTAAAATTTTTGCCAAGAATACCAACCTTGAATGATGAATATTCGTCAGGATATTTCGACCGAAGTGCTGAACATTGCGCTTCAGGAAAATTAAGTTTCACAAATTCTTTCAAATCCTCAGCACTCATGGAAGGATCCACTCTCGAGACGTGTATATATGCAGTATAGATGCAGTACTACTCAGGAACCTCCCCAAAACGGCGGTAGTATTCATAAATTTCAATATTATCCGGAAATGCTCAAGCAGGCAGAAATAACCCCTATCTTGAAACAAGGGAAAAACAAGAATAAAATCGATATGGCTACAGACCAATCTCCTTACTAAGTACTGTAGCCAAGGTTATTGATTAGATCCTCCTCAGACGTTTTGTTCGCCTCGAGGAAAAGATGAAAATCATACCGTAGGAGCAATTCGGATTTAGAAAAGGGCGATCAACAACTTCCCAGGTGATCCGAATTGTCCACGGTGTGAAGGAGTCTTTTCATCGGGGACAAAATACGGTCATGGTCCTATTGGATTTGCAGAAGGCATTCGATATGGTTTGGACCGAAGGGTTCATCGCGAAGATGTTGAAGGCGCACATGCCTTTATACATGGTGAAAATCTTAGGCTCTTATATTTATCAACGGGGTTTTAGGGTAAGAATTGAGAACACAAAATCTAGATGTATCTGGTCGGAGCAGGTGCCTCACAGGGCTCCTGCTTATTACCACATATGTACTCTCTATTTACTCAAGATTTTCTTATGTTTGCCCAGACGAATGATGATACTGCCTCAATAGGAAGATCGTTCCGTATCTAGAGAGGAACAAAATCAGTCTTAACGCTGACAAAACAAAAATTATAAATTTCACTACAAAAATTACTAATAATAAAATCTTCATAAAAGTTAAAGTCAAAGAAGTAAGTGTTGATGAGTCGGAGTCCGTGAGATACCTAGGGGTACACCTGGACAGGCGTCTAAACTTTTATAAACATATAAATCTAGCAATTCAGAGGGCATCAGCTGCGATATCGAGGATGTACCCTCTGATTGCTAGGAATTCCAATATATCAATGGAGGACGAAATTCTCATCTACAAGCAGATCATACGACCTGCCATGCTATACGCCTGTCCAGTGTTCTGTAGCCTGCCATGCACAACTTTGATGAAGTTGGACAGGATGCAGAACAAGGTGCTCCGTATCGTTACTAACAGTAACATATACATCCGGCTGGATGCACTCCAAGAAATCACAAAACAGAAGAGGAAATAAACACATTTTGATTTTTTTATTTTGGTTCGCTGGCCTGGTCCAATGATTATACACAATGAAAGGTTGGTTTATTTCCTATCTTGGTCACATACCTGTCTTTATTTAGGTATGTGATCTTGGTACATTGGCCAAATTTCAGCTGCATATGCGCGAATTTGCATCGTCATTTGATATCACCAGAGAACCTGGACGGTTCATCCGCCATAAGAGCCTATGTATTTTCTACTTTTTTTACAGTGGTTATTCTTCCTGTTGGTAAAATTGTTCTGTTATTTTTTAGTGTTTATGTTTGCTGAATCATTTGACTTTCGTTTCAAGGGATTTCTAGTGTCTTGCATATATAGTTATTAGTTTGTCGTGAATAAGTGAAAATTGAATCGACTGTTAAGAACGTGTTGGAGCCCAATTCGTGTTGTTTAAAACTGTTTTTCGATTTATTGAACATATTTGAGGTGAATATATCTCTTGGAAAATGCTGAAGAGTTGACATAATTCCTTAGGCAGTGTAAGTTCAAGCTGTTCCTACTTCAGATGCCTGGAAGAATATGTGCCGTAGTTTCTTGTAAGAAAGTTATATTTTTTCCAGTTCTTTTTATATTCTCATTCATATATCAATTCCACACGTAACTAAATCATCAACTTTTATTTTATTATCATATAAATCTCTGATGATTATTATCTTTACTAAATTTACAATTTTCTACTTTTAAATTAACCCATTCCAACAATTGTGACTTCTCCTACAAACTCATCCTATTAGAGGTAGGTATATTATTGATCTCCACCCAAATTTTCATTTCATAAAAATATCGAGACAACTCATTAATTCCTATTCATCAGAATGGGCTTAAAGTTTCCACAAATATTCTCAATAAATCAAAACAACGAAGTGCCCTATCACGAAATGACGTTTAAAACGCGCTTAGTATCAGTTCAATTTATGGGTTTTCCACAGAAAACGTCGGCATCTAGAGTTCTAGAAATTCAATGGAGCAAAAGTATATCAACACACCAATCAGAAATACCAAAAAATCAACAGGTTTGAATTACAAATACTAAGATAAAAGGTTTTAAAAATCGTGAAAAATTCATGGGCTCTTATGGCAAACCAACCGTTCTGGTTCCGCGGTGACGCCACGCTTTGCTGGTGGAGAACGGTGGGGAAGATGGATATTATCGTTGGGCCTGGCCCTAGTCAAAGAGTAGAGTGAAAACAATAATCTTTGCCCCAGTATCCTTGGGACTGGCTCGCTGTGCTGGCGTGCAGTGTGTCACATGACGTGCTATTCTGGCTCGTGATTGGCTAAACCAGAATCTCACCAGATCTCGAATTTTATGAAACGTGAATGACAGCATTTGAAGGATTCCAACCACAGACCTCATAATTATTTTATGAGGTCTGTGATTCCAACACAATTTTATTATTCCATTCATGAATAGGGCAAGTGATTTCTCTTGTCCTCTACTCTTTGTCTATTTCTTGCCCCGGTGTCAGCGTTGCCAATACCGGGATTTTTCCCGAAAATCGGGAATTTCAATGTATGCCGGGAATTGTGTCGGGATTTTTACAATTGTAGGAAAAAACGGGAATTTTATTACTATTCGTAACATTCGTTTGATTCGTAACATACTACGTCAGATATGTACCATTAAGTTCCTTATATTGAGCAGTCAGTCAGAAAACAGGACGCCGTAAACTGAAACGCGAAGAGCTGCTATGTAAACATTGTGAACTCGACATAACATTTGACGGTCGTCCTCACGTGTCAAGTAATGGGAAACACGCATTATTTTATTTTTCTTTGTCCCAGTTCGGTCTTCAAATATTATATTTTGTAAAAATAATTTCTCAAGTCCCAATTTTTTTCGAAATATTGAAATTTGAAGGTGCTCTTCAATTCAAACTCGATTTGACCTTCACTTGAATGACTTCCCCAAACACTGGCGCCAATTGTGGTGGTTTCAGGAATATCCATAGACGATACCATTTCTTACAACCCAAAAATGAACTCAACTCACTTTTAATATGATGTTTCAGTAACAATTATAAATACTATAATAGTAGTAACTATTAGTACAACATATAAACGAAGACACATGAAATTATAGTTGACAGTGACTAGCGGTAAAAGTTTGAACTGTGTAACGGTGCATACGTCCATCAGAGGCGCTAGGAATAAGTTTTTGGGTATAATGAGGAAGCTGGCGTTTTCAATTTCAAATTATTAAAAATATTGACCATTTCTTCAATTTCTGAGTTTGTTGCTGAGGTTTTTAGGTGGTAATCTTTATGTGCAAATCAAACTATTCTAGAAAAGGGGCACATGCGTGTTCCTTATTCCTGTTTACTCTCAATCCTTTCATGTAATGTAACATATAAATGTAATTACTTCAAAATAATATATAATATTTCCCATATCCATATTATTATCCATTCAGATAAAATCCTAGACGATGATTTACCAGAAAAAAACCATCAGATATAAGTTTCGAGATTTTTTCGGGAATTCTCGGAAGATTACGGGAATTTTCGGCAATTCTCGAGCTTTTGGTTGGGATTTTTCTTCACTTGGCCTTAGCGACCCTGCCCGGTGTAGCACCGGTGCTACGTGTGCTGACAACTGACTTTTGACTTTTAACTTATTGTTTTGGTCAAAAAGTTTTTGACAGAATTGATAATGGCGCGTGCCGAAGCTTTTCATAACAAAAATCTTGTGGTGTTAGTTGTTTACAACCAGTAAACACTTAGTAATTGTAGTTCCTATGCTCTGTATGATAATTCTAATTACGATAATCAACAGTTTCAAGTCAGTGGTGTTGAAATAATTTGGTGTCCAAACATTATACATCAGGATTGCGAAGTGTTTGTAGTACGTTGAAAAAATGAATTAGAAACTGTTTTTGAAACGTATGGATATGTCTTTCTTCCATTATCAAGAAGCTTGCACAAGTTATGCCAGTCGTTCCCTCTTAACAATGGATTACGATAGTGGTTACATTTCCCACAATCCCGAGTCAAATTTAGATTCTTCAAGTGAAAATATAACCGAAATCATAAAAGAACCCTCTCTCTGCTTGAGTGAAGATGCTTTCTTGAGTGAAGATGCTTTATTAGAAAGACCCGAGATTAATAAATTCTCCAATCTTAGTGTTGAAATTGACAAGGAAGACTATGAGGAAACAAGAAAACTTTTTAATTCATCGGACATTGGTAGTGAATCTATTTTACCTAACTCAACTGAGAGTCAAGAACTTAGTTATAATGGGTTTGATAAAGATTATGATAACTCCGATTTTGAAATACCCTGTGTAAATAAAATAATTGTAGCCAATTTTAGTGAGATAAGTGCTTTAAACAGTACTCATAATAGTTATGAAGATCAAACGATAGAAGATCATACCTCCCAAGAAAGAAGCAATGATGGATTCGTAGGCTTTTCCCAAAACCAGAAGTTTCCTATGACAGCTTTCAGCAATATTACCAATACATTGGCAACTAATGATCCCAAGAAAAAACTGACACTCATTTTTTCAAAAAGTGACAAAGAGAACATTTACAGTGTGAAACGCAAATATCACAGTTTAACACCTGACAGAAGTTTCACTGAAAATAATAATGATGGATTGCAACTGCACCCAATTGTCCAACAAGATATTACTTCGGATACTTTTGCAAATGATATATGTTCTGAGCAGAAACAACACATTCTTGATTCAAGTTTTGAAGATAAATCCATAGTTATTGAAGAAACTGAAGATGTATCAAAATTCGGTGCTTTTGAAAGCAATATCTCTATTCCTGAACTTTCTTCCAACAACTTGATGCACACCCCGGGTCATGAACAGATTGAAAATAAAAATCGTCACGTTGAAATTAAAAATGAACCAGAAAAGGAACAAAATATGACCGAGAATAAGGAAATAATTGTGGATGAAATAGATGTGAATGAGGAAAATGTACCGAAAAATCACTCGATAGAAGAGAAGATGAAGGCTGCAGAAAGTAAACCATCACATCACAGTGATTTGTTAACTGAAAATTTCATAACTGAAATGCCCTCACTACCAGAAACTCCTAAAAAAAGTTATCATAATTCATTTTGTGGAAGTGCAAGTCCAGATTTGTTTGAAGAACAAGTTGAGAAGAAAATCCAAATCCTTCAACCATTGCCTTGCATTAAGGAAGAAAGATATCTTTATAGAAAAGATAGAATTATTCTCAGGAGGGCCCAAAATAACCTCAAGGGAGTTTTGCCTCCTCATAGTATGACTATCATTCAGATGTCATTAGATGAGATGTTGAATAAAATAGAGTTGAATAAGGATTATTTTTGGAATGAAAGCAGAACTAAACAAAGGGCTGATAGTTTGACAATGGGTATTGATAGTTCTTCAAATACTAAGAATAATGACTTGAGTCCAAATGATAGTAGTGATATGGGTATTTCCAAGTCTCTGCTCATTTCTTGTTCATTGGAAGAATGTATTGGAAGAGGCTTTCCTAATATTCTCGAAGACAGATGCCATGGTTTATAGTAAGTAATATATTACAAGAATAAATTATCATTTTTCCATTACCTACCCTATGGGTAGAGTATATTTTTTCCATGGCTTCTGTGATATTTCTCCATAATCTATATTTTATGAATTTTGACAAAAAATCATAATCTTATAGTGGGATATATATATATATATATATATATATATATATATATATATATATATATATAAAAAAGAGAGTAATATCGAGGGGACTGTTAAAAACAAAGTGGAAGGAATTTAATGGACATAGCCCTCATGGAAAGGTGTTAACCGTAGACACGTGTTTCGGGCTCTTGGCCCTCATCAGTACGGTGGAGAAGTGCAAGGATGAACAACACTTGGTAGAAAACGACAAATCAACGGAGTCAACAAACAGAAGCCAGCCGCTCATTTGTGATTTTGGTCAGCAGACCCTGAATTCCAGGGCAACAACCAACGTCACCATGGAGGCAGCTATAGCTACCTGCGTGACATCCGAGTCCAGGAATATATATATGAAAGAGAGTAATATCGAGGGGACTGTTAAAAACAAAGTGGAAGGAATTTAATGGACATAGCCCTCCTGGACTCGGATGTCACGCAGGTAGCTATAGCTGCCTCCGTGGTGACGTTGGTTGTTGCCCTGGAATTCAGGGTCTGCTGACCGAAATCACAAATGAGCGGCTGGCTTCTGTTTGTTGACTCCGTTGATTTGTCGTTTTCTACCAAGTGTTGTTCATCCTTGCACTTCTCCACCGTACTGATGAGGGCCAAGAGCCCGAAACACGTGTCTACGGTTAACACCTTTCCATGAGGGCTATGTCCATTAAATTCCTTCCACTTTATATATATATATATATATATATATATATATATATATATATATTTATATATATCCCACTATAATCCGGGCGTCCGTACATTGACAAATTACTATATTCCAAGCGTCCGGCTCCAACAGAGCTGCTACGATGAATCCCTGTAGAAACTGTGCACAAATCATCTTAGTAGTTCACACATTCGTAAATTTGTTAGACGACTTCTTGATAGTAGAACCTACTTTCTTGAATACTAGTGTATATTATTAGTTCAACGGGTTTAACGCCAGCGGCACAAGGCGCATCTGTATATTTCTCCCACCTCCAAGCGTCTTTCAATTTGTGGAAAATAGGCAACCTTGGAAAATATTAGGTATAGCATTTCATACACCAGCGGCTTCAGAAAATCGTCATTGGCAGTATTCGTTGGTAACATTTTTTGTATGACCTATGTTTAGAACGGTTGGTTGTGTTTGTTTACTTCTTGCTAGGGATAACACCACAATGGGTAATTCTCTTACCGTTTTGAATTTATTAGTGAGATCAATGAAGGAGTATTTTACATCTTGGTTTTTTGTAATTTCTTCCGTTTCATTTTTGAACATTTTTCTGATTTTTTATAGTTTTTTTTGGTAGTATTCGTTGTTTTTATGGTTTTTTGTTCCGTTTTTTTTCAAGATTGATTTATATGTTGTGTAGTGATCTGATGAGCTTGTTTCAATGATAGCTGGAGTGTTTTTTTTACGATATGATCAATTGTAGTGCTAGTGCGTTAACTCCAGTGGGGGAGATTATTGTAAAAAAATTTGTAAAATTGTTTTTAACCGCTTTCTTAGTTGTTTGACCAACCCTCAGAAGTTAATGAAAACTTGTACGAGTTAAGATCATTATGTATTAGATAAATCCATTTGCTGTTAGTTTATTTAGATATTTCTTAACTTTAATAGAGAAAGTTTGTCCATTAAATTTATATTTCGGCTTTACAAAATATGAAACGTTTTTGTTCCTTTTTGTTCAATTTCCAGTATTCCGTGTTTATTTATTTTTTTTTTTTTTTTTGGTTTTTTAATTGTTTTCTTTCAAGATATGCTTTCCAACAAGTGCCATAAGGATCTTCTTTCAATGAGCATATCGTTTTGTTATAGTTATTTTTGTGAAATGTAGCCTTTTTAATTTTTTTAGATTTTGTATATTAATATTATATCTTATATCATTCTCGAATTACAGACAGAGGCAAATTGTCATTGCTTTCATTTGTATTCAAGAAAAGTTTTCCGGGCATACTTTGTACGTCTGGAACATATTGTGAATCTACATCACTGCTGCTTTCCAACTCAGATTCAGTTGAAATATAGCTCAAATCTGTGACTGAATCGCCAACATCACTAACATTGAAATCTTTGTTTATATTACATTCAATAATATTCTATGAAATTGTTTAAATGTTGATTATTTTGTTAATTATAAGTTTCTAAATATGAAAAAATCGAGTGAATATTGTGAAAAAAAATATTAATATTTTTTGTCAAAGTCATTTCTCAACGTTTAAAAAAAAGATATTTATTTATGAAATAGTTATAAACAAATGAACAATTCGGATATTTTTCATTAGGTTGTTTAGAGTTTATTATATTTGAAAAAACAAATTTCTTAAAAAAACTTTTAATTGTTTATAGTAATAGTTTTTTTTTATTATTTAAATAATATATTAAGAATTCTTTTTTCTTTTAAATTCATCAATGGTTATTCTCTACCTAATCATTTCCTTTATCAATAATGTTAATGTTTATTAATTTGACAATTAGTTACAAACAAACTCTGATGGTAATTATATTTTTTTAAATGGTACAAATTTTTTTTTGAAACGTTTTGAAATGCCATCGTCGTACATAAAACTGATGATAATGTGAAATATCAATAGAAACAATTTTTTATTTCATTTTTAAAATTTTAGAAATTTATAATTAACAAAAGAAAGAATTTAGAATTTTTTTTATAAGTATTATATAGTACTTATTGAGTACACATGTGAAATGTGCTCTGGGAAGCAAAAACTTTATAGAGTCATTGTGTAAACGATGATTAGGATTTTAATAAAAAAGGTGGTTCCAAAAAACTACTTAATTAATAAAAAAATTTTCCTACCGAAATTTCATTCCTTCAAGTGTTCAGATGTGTTCAGATCTAATAGTATACAAAAATATTTTGTGTGCATGGCTCTCTCGAGAGGGGCTGTACCCCTGTCGTAACGCCCCCGCGGAGCCCTATTTTCAACGTTGAATTAAAATTATAAATAATTGAGATAGAGTAAAGAAGTACTTTTTCATTGAAAATTTCCCCCTCCTCTAGAATCTTATTTTTCATTTTCCCCAACATTAATAGTTTTTGAGCTATTGCCAAAAAAACTGAGGCGTTTTTTTTTGTTGTTATTAACTATGGCAAATTTTCGTCGGCGGAAAAAAATCGAAAAATACGTCATTCTCAGAATGACATCCCGAATCGAATGTACCATTTTTAGTAGACTTTGAACGATTTTTCGCAGAAAACTCATTTCTTGACTAGACTATATACAAAATATGCCAACAGGTCTTTTCCGTTTAAGTTCTTTGCCTTGCTTCCTTCAAACCACTTTTTGAAAGTTGTGTACTTTTATCATAGCGATGTTTTGACTTCTCTGATGTTATAGAGGAACATCTCATTTCCCAAGATTCAAGATTGTTCAATGTCTGTATTTTCTTAGCTCTCAGAACTACTCATAATTTAATCAGTTCAAAGATAATTTCTAACAGCTTGTCACGCGCGTTTGACAATACCGGTGTGACGTTAGCCACATCCACAGGTATACTCTAAGAAAAATGTTAGATCAAAACATTTTCAGCTTTTAGCAAAGGGATAACGCGAAAAAAATTGTTTAAATCAAGCAATTCCATCACAATAATATCACCCCACCCCTTTACTACACCCCTTTTACTGTTTTCTCAGGCCTTTAGATGGTGATAGGGGCGTAGTTTCCGGAAAATAATTGTATAACTTTCCTAAATGAAAGAATACCGCATTCTGCTTTTAGGATGTGTTTCATGAAGGAGAAATTAATCGAATGACACCCCCCTATAGTTTGTCAGTCCTTCAGAGGGTGGTAGAGGGGGTAGTTTCAAGGAAATAATTCAATAACTTTCCCAAATTGAAGAGTACCG
This sequence comes from Gonioctena quinquepunctata, assembly GCA_018342105.1. Classification (NCBI taxonomy): domain Eukaryota; kingdom Metazoa; phylum Arthropoda; class Insecta; order Coleoptera; family Chrysomelidae; genus Gonioctena; species Gonioctena quinquepunctata. Next base: position 148,013 of record JAFIRS010000412.1, read on the forward strand.
CATTCTACTTTCGGGATGTGTTTCATGAAGGAAAATTAAATCGAATGACAAACTATAGGGGGGATGTCATTCGATTTATTTTTCTTTCATGAAATACATCCCGGAAGTAGAATGTGGTACTCTTTAATTTGGGAAAGTTATTGAATTATTTCCTTGAAACTAACCCCTCTACCATCCTCTGAAGGGCTGACAAAATAGGGGGGATATTCTTTTTTTCCTTTAAACCAAAAAATGCGGTACTCTTTAATTTGGGAAAGTTATTGAATTATTTCCTTGAAATGACCCCTCTACCACCCTCTGAAAGGCTGACAAACTATAGGAGGGATTTATTCTTTTTCCTTCATGAAACACATCCTGGAATAGACCAGGGTCGATAATTTTTGAAACCAAAAAAAATAATAGTAGGATGAAACCCATTGGAAAAGGAAGAGAATATGACAAAAATGAAAGGAAAAATAATTTACGGGCGATCTGAGGTCGGGAAGTGGAAGGGGGTGAGTTTTTAAGGGTAAAAAACGGTTTATCTCGATTTCAGGCAGGTGGAAAAAAGTTAAATGGCAAAGTTGTAGATAATAAAAAGATCTTCAGCTTTGGTATTCACACTTTTTTCACATAATCTCAAAATTTATGTAAAAAATTCAAATAACCAAGTTTTTGGTTTTTTATTTTTCTTTTACAAAAAAAAAATGTTTTTCACGAAATGGTGAAAATTTACCTTTTTATGTCTCAAACACACTGTAATTTTTTTGATTTAAAATATTTATTTTTCCATCTTATTTTGACTTAATATCGAAAAAGCACCTTAATTTCAATCAGAAATTCTCCCGTCAAAATATCAGCTTTTTTAAAAAAGTCGGTGGGCTTTTTGTTCGTTGAAATCTCTACTTTCTGATGGTGTAAAAAAAAATACATTACTATGGTAAATGTTCTCAGAAAATGCAAAGAAATAACAGGTAGTAAGGCCCAGACCCTCCTAGCCCCTTCCCCACTTCTCTATGAAATACCTTTTGATGGGCTAAAATTTTCCGTAGGTCACTCAGGTATATAAGTTATCTTAAAATAGCAATAAATAGGCATCTACGCATATAATTTAAAGAAGATTCTACAACTTTCTCAAAATATTGTAGATGTCTCATTAAATTCGGATTCGAGTTTTTTTCGTTTCTTTGCATTTTCTGTCATAGTAATGTACTTTTTTTTTATACCATCAGAAAGTAGAGATTTCAATGAACAAAAAGCCCACAGACTTTTTTAAAAAAGCTGATATTTTGACGGGAGAATTTTCGATTGAAAATTAGGGTGCTTTTTCGATATTAAGTCAAAATAAGGTGAAAAAATAAATATTTTAAATAAAAAAAATGACAGTGTGTTTGGGACATAAAAAGGTAAGTTTTCACAATTTTTTTTTTTGTAAAAGATAAAAATAAAAAAAACAAAAATTTGGTTATTTGAATTTTTCACATAAATTTTGAGATTATGTGAAAAAAGTGTTGATACCAAAGCTGTAGATCTTTTTATTATCTACAACTTTGCCATTTAACTTTTTTCCATAGGACTTGTAGTTTTGCCGGAAATCGAGATAAACCGTTTTTTATCCTTAAAAACTCACCCCCTTCCACTTCCCGACCTCAGATCGCCCGTAAATCATTTTTCCTTTCATTTTTGTTTTATTCTCTTCCTTTTCCAATGGGTTTCATCCTACTATTATTTTTTTTCACTGCGGTACTCTTTAATTTGGGAAAGTTATTGAATTATTTCCTAGGAACTACCCCCTCTACCACCTTCTGAAGAAAGGGCTGAAAACTATAGGAGGGATGTCATTCGATTTATTTTTCCTTCATGAAACACATCCCAAAAGCAGAATGCGGTACTCTTTCATTTGGTAAAGTTATTGAATTATTTTCCAGAAACTACCCTCTATCACCTTCTAAAGGCCTGACAAACTGTAAAAGGGCTGTAGTAAAGGGGGGATGATATTATTGTGACTGAATTGCTTGATTTGAACAATTTTTTTCGCGTTATTCCTTTGGTAAAAGCTGAAAATGTATTGACCTAACTTTTTTCTTAGAGTATACTTGTGGATGTGGCTAACTTCACACCGGCTTTGACAATAACGTGGCAATAAGAAATGTAATTACAAACGTATCCGTAACAACAAATTCAAAACATTGTTGAAAGTTTGTTATAGCTACAAGACCTTCCCTTGCTTTCTTCAAACCAGTTCTTGAAAGTTGTATACCTTTTTTCATAGCGATGTTTTGAATTCTCTAGTATTATGGAGGAATATCCTATTTCCCACGATTGTTTTCTGTATATTCTTTGCTCTCAGAATCACTCATGATTTAATCAGTTAAAGATAAAATGTAACAGTTTGTCAGGCGCGTTTGACAATATCGTGATATTTAGAAAACTTTTTCACCTAATTTTTTTGTCCTCTTACCTCTTGTATCTGGTTTTATATTTATAATAATACTATTACTTCTAGAGCAGGACCATAACCATTTAGCTACAACCTTACTTTCGTTAGCAAACTACCTAAAATGTTTCAAGGAAACAATATATTTTCTTCATTTATTGAAGTTTTCTTTCGCAAAATGATAGAATTTTTTAAATCAGGAAGAAGTCAAAACACAAGTTTCTATAGTACTATCTGAAACCTGGAACTTGGAATCAGTAGATGACTTCAATATACCAAATTCCACAGCTTATTACAATAAATCTAAGATTAATCAAAATAACGGCTTAGTGATTTTTACCAATAATAAAATAAATACTGGAGTACGTATAATACCCCTGACTGAAACAAAATTTCTGAGACTCGCCCTTAAAACTGCAAATGGAGAATTAGGAATAACGGCTTCATACAGGTTGGCAGCAGACGGGTAGCATCCGGCAGGTACAAAGTGCCGTTGCACTCACTTGATGAATGCCGCTAAAGGCTAAGTTAAATCCGGCAACATCGCCAGACTCTCACCGGTAGACAGGATGAAAGCAAACTATACAAACCGGACGCTAACTAGCGGTAATTCATGAATATATTAGACGCTCAGAGGCGTTTGCATGAAAGGACGCTGTGATATATGTGAAATGAAACTTCCAAATATGTATCGTTAAAAAACAAAACTTGAACACCGTTTATGACATCTAATGTTTAAAGCTTTAAAATATGGTATTGTGAATGGACGCCCGGATGATGGTGGGATGTATATATATATATATATATATATATATATATATATATATATATATATATATATATTGGGTTAATGGGTTCTTGAATCTTGATAATAGTATATATCTGCAAACAAATCTAATAACTCAAGAAAAAACCATTTTGTTTTTAACAGTCCCCTCGATATTCCTCTCTTTCATATTTATATTCCTGGACTCGGATGTCACGCAGGTAGCTATAGCTGCCTCCGTGGTTACGTTGGTTGTTGCCCAGAGTCTGCTGACCGAAACCATAAATGAGCGGCTGGCTTCTGTTTGTTGACTCCCTTGACTTGTCGTTTTCTACCAAGTGTTGTTCATCCTTGCACTTCTCCACCGTACTGATGAGGGCCGAGAGCCCGAAACACGTGTCTACGGTTAACACTTTTCTCTGAGGGCTATGTCCATTAAATTCCTTCCATTATATATATATATATATATATATATATATATATATATACACAATATAGTATTCCTCTTTAAGTATAATTATATTTTACTGAAAAAATAAAATTGTTACCTTCTATTCACAATGTACTTTTTACAAGCTTTTATTTAGTTTCACCTGTCCCAGTGTCTGTCTGTCTGTAATCAAATCTTGCAAGTTTTTTTTCTATTAATAATTTTATTGATATTGAATTTTCTCTGATCATATACAATGGAGACTGAAAAATATGAGCTACTTTCATGAAATTATATATGCGACTTAAGCTCATTTTATCAAAGTAGAGAAAAATTTCATAAGGAAATATTTATCAGAATTATTAGAGAATTTTTAAGGTTAAAGAACAGTTACCAAATTTAATCTGAATCAGTGTTTTAGGCGGTAGAACATGCTACACACAGACCCAAAGACGCATACATTTTTTATTTTTGTGTCCTTTCAGGGTCAATAAGTGATATACAGTAAAGCTTGGTTATAAAGTAACAGCGGGGAACTTTAGAATAGGAACGTTGTATCAAAAGTTCGTTAAAAAAGAATTAAAATTAAAAGATATGTTTATTTACCTGCCAGAACTTTTCGTTTGGTACGTTATGACCGTGAGTTCGTAATAAGTGTGTGCGTTATAAGTGAGTTTTATTGTATTTTTATAAAATTATTGAATTTGAATTTTTAGTTCATTAAAATATGTTTACCTGTACTTAGTTGTAACTACGGAAAATAGTATCAAAAAAATATCCGAGTCTCTGAGATACAAGATTTTTCAATAATATGAATTGAAATAACTTTTGTCAATTAAGTAATTTCTGTGTAGAAAACTTTTTGAATACTTACTTCAATCCTACTAGACCACCTTTTTAGGGGAAGTCCAGATTTATGGGTTCATGTGCCTTTCCTTTAGTCCTACTACTATTGGACTCTTCTAAAGACTTACAGTGAATAAGAAATAAAATGAAGTAATTTAAAAAGTTAAAACTACACAACATCCATAACAAGTTTATACAAAAATAAAATAAAAGATGGTGTGATTTATATTTTATTTTACTTTGACTAGTTGTTAGATGCATGTACATATTGAATAATTTAGACAAATTGACGAAAGTTGATAACAGATGACATGATATAATAGCTATTCAGTCTTAGTATATGTTTTTGTTTTCATAACCGGAAAATAATGTGTTCAGTGCCATTTTAACAAATTTCGTTTTTGGCCAATAATGTCTTTGGATGAAGAATATGCTATAATATTGTTATTGTTTTGTTAACAGTGGCTTATTTTTTACTCGATAAACAATAACAGGCCAATTTTTCAAGTATAAGTACATCATTGAAGTTTGAAGTAATGTCAACATAAAATCCCAAATTTCTATTAGCAGCTTGTTACTTCTTACGTTAATTTACTCAGCTCTGTACACCTCTGGAAATTATTACTTCTCATTTTATTTTATTTCTTATTTTATTTTACATGCTGTATAAACTCACTATTACTCTTTAATTTTTTCTTTTTCTTTCTTATGGAGTTTGTGCTCACTCAGAGAGAGATCGAAGTTTATATTCAACTGTTTTGAATAAAATTTCATACAATAATATTTTTTGTTTATATTTTGGTTAAATTCGAAGATGGTCATAATCGGACTATAGTTTCAAAATGGCTCCTGTTAAAACTTTGAAAAAATTATTAAATTTCTATTTTCACACCAATAGAGCAAACTATATGTCATTTTGAGTCCAACAACTTTTATTTGAAGAATTTTTGAGATGTACACACAAACAGAATATTGTTAAATACTGTTAATGTTGTTCAATTAATGCAAAATTGTTGTTTTTTTGTGTGCTGACATATTTGAAGTTATCTAATTCTTTTGACAACCGTTTATCTTCTTTTCAACTTATGAAATTCATCAATCTCTTTTTTGTAAGGAAAGCAGCTCATTCATTGATAAAATTTAAGTTAAGTGGCTACCGTTGAATATAAAATTGTAATTAGATAAAAATTATATTTTCAAGCGTAGAATTGCACTACCTCACTCAAATTATCCAATCACTGAAATTGTAATTTTCAAAATACCAACTTGGCCTTATTGAAAATTTCATTGGGCTATGCAATCATTCAGCATATACTGAATGGCATGTGAAAACAGAATCATAAAATATCAATTATTAAGATTTATAGATTTAATACCGTTTTTTGGTGGTATTGATGCCTCTTAAGAAAAGTCTCTCTTCTATGTTAGAGGATATTTTCATTTTAAAGATAAAGCTGCTATAACTAAGTCAGAATGATATACTGCTATTCTTCAATTACCTAGTATTACTCCCAGAAAGGTTTAAAGCCTAATTCCACTGGAAAAATCCACCTTCCCTAAAATTAAATCCATTCTCTATTGTTTGGCAGACGAATGCCTTATCACCATGTTACTGAGCCTCTTTTATTGTTAATCAAACATTACTCATTCCAGTCACAATCGCAGTAAATTGTCTGAGGAGTTTGAAGACCTATGCATGAAATATGGGCAGAGATATGTCGGCGCTGAGACTCAGTCATCATGTTGTGTGTTCGAGGTTAATTGTCTGAGCCCTATGAAACGTAAGCAAATGAAACAGCGTTGGGCTGTCAAATCTCCCGGGAAACGGCTTAGTCACCTGGCCAAGAGGCGGATAACATTTTCCAGCAGCAGCTTGCAGACATGCAGCTCTATTTCTACTGGTTTCAGAGCCAGGCAGATTTTAGTGGATCCAAAGTGAGTTTGGAATACATTTTGTGAAAAAATTATAAAATATTGAGAAAAATGTATGGGTTGTCTTGAAAGAGGAGCTTAAGATAATTGATACATTAAAATTCCAAGATGATGAGATAAATCACAACTATACTAAAAAAAAAAAATCTAAGATGTGGCGTTTTCAATTTTTTTTGTAAGTATAAGGAGAGGCCCACAGTTAATTGGAAATTCCATAATAGTCCAATTAGAACTTTATGTCAATGCTACAGCAAAATCTTAATATTTACTATTCATTTCTGTTTATTATACAGAAATATTGCATATCATATTGAAAATGAATGTTCATCAATTATGTAAAGGATAATTAGGGGAAACTATAATTCTCACAACTTTTGATATATGTTCAAGAATGCCTATTATTTTTTGTTAAAAACAAACACATTTCTGAAGATTTGGAACCTTAAGTTGTATACAACATTACACATAGATTTTACATATCCACACAGATTATCAGTGACAGAGAAAGTTGCATTTTATAGCTGCATAAAATTGTATAATAAATTACTACACAGCATTCAATCAATGAAAAACATTTCATAAAATATTTTTAGACCAATGCTTGAAATATAATCATTTACTTTGGGTGAATATCTAGCATACAATGCTTGTAATGTTTTAAATTGTTTTGTTCATTTAAGGTGTTTGGACACAAAATATTTCTTAATCTGTAATGAATATATGTAGGTATACCTTAATTTTATGGTGCATACATTTTAATCTACACAAAAATATATCTCAATAAAGAAAAAATAGTAAATGCATTTGAAATATTTTCATTTAAGTCATATCTTACGCCTTTGAGTACCTATCTCAATAATCCTCGAAACAAAAGTTGTGTATTATTATTGTTATTCACTTTTTCAAACTGATTTTTTATCAAATATCCATGTTGTGTTTTGTAAACTAGTAATAAAAGCAGAGGCTCCGCCGCTTTCCAAATGGGCTCAGATCTCTATTGTAGGTGATACTGCCACATTGAGTCTGTGAAGGCTTTATCTCATTATCAAATTTCCCAATAGTCATTTCAATATAACACCACCAAAAATAAAAGTTGCAAATTAACAAAGGTAGAAAACTTACCAATTGGTCTCATTATGATCCTAATATGTCCACAAAAGTTGTCAAAGTCCATTTTTAGTATGCAGTCTTGCTCAGCATAACCAAGAGTCAAGTCAAGTACAAAAATGCACACGTCTCTTCCACTCTCTGTCTAGGTTTTCCCATGTTATTTACTAAAAATATATTAGTGGGGATTTTCTACCTCTCAAACATGTGAATTATGAAAATAACTCCCTTCATGTTAGATAAATGTGGCACCCCTGTATAACATTTGATAATCCACAAACTTTCTATATTACAATGCATTACATCCACTGAAGGTTATAAGAAATTTCATTAGGAAATTAACAAACAGATAAGACAAGACTTATCCTTGGTAGAGGCAAGGGTCTGGAACGAACAAGATTGTTGTATATTACTCTGTATTTAGATGAGAGGTATTTTTTGAAACTGTCTGTCATAAAGATATATTTTACTTAGATGTTAGAAATAAAGTAGAAAATTCAGTAGTTTCCGGCTAGTAAATTCTTATATCTATATTGAATAGTTTGACCTCCAGAAAGAAACTGTTGATAATGACAAGTTTTCTAACAAAGATTCTACTGTATGGATTACGGGCAGCCTAGATTTTTTATGTAAATAAATGTTTTATTGCACTTACGAGTTTTCACCCCAGAAAAAGTTTAATTTTTAACACATACGAGATTTAACTGTTTGGTAGGTAAATAGGTTAAGATGAAATAATGTAAGAAAATAAAATGAACCCAAAAAATAAAAATATATTCTTATATGAGAAAAACAAACAATTTTTATGATAACACCCAGAATATCATAATATTTCAGGAACACAAAACTGTTTAGTCTACATTATTTTTATTTTTTTCCACCTCTGGGCTTGATTTTTTTATTATGTGAATAAACAGATTCCTGTAGAGGCCGAGATCTTTTCTTCCCCTTATTGGGGATTTGTTTTCCTTTTCCCTTTTTCTGTTACACTAGCCTTCTTAGTTTCTTTTATAGGCTTTTCTTCATGGGGAAGAGTGTTGTAGTATGGTCCACAATCTGAAGGAATCACATCCTTCAATTGTTGTAAGTGTTGCCACTTCGTGTACTTTATTTTGATTGGTGCCTGTCTGAGTTGTGGAAAATCACATAGATTTACAACTGAGGAATTCGCTATTCTGCCTGGAAGGTCAAAGAACTGTCCATCAAAGCTCAGCTTAACTTGAACTGTCCCATCTGGATTGTACTTTATTACCTTGATTTCATTAACAGTTGGATCATTTGTCTTTTTTCCTGGACGAATAGATGGATTCTTCACCATAGATGCTAGGCCGTAATCTTTCACAAAATTGTATGAAATCTCTTTGACATCATAAGGCTGAACTCCTTTTATCCTCGCTTCTCTTTTGTATCGACCATAGTCACTTGGGAGATGGATAGCTTTATTTTTAATTTTAATTTCGATACAAGAGTGGATTGAATTGCCCTCCATTTGAGTATGACCCACTTCTAAATACTTTTGATACACTGTCACGTTTTTTGAAACGCAAAACTGAGGAGGGTATTGGGAGATGGATAGCTTTATTTTTAATTTTATTTTCGATACAAGAGTGGATTGAATTGACCTCCATTTGAGTATGACTCACTTCTAAATACTTTTGATACACTGTCACGTTTTTGAAACGCAAAACTGAGGAGGGTATTGGGAGATGGTAGATAGCTTTATTTTTAATTTTATTTTCGATAGAAGAGTGGAATGAATTGACCTCCATTTGAGTATGACCCACTTCTCTTCTTGCTCTTCTCTTCAACTTCTTTTCCTATGCTTCCTTGTAACTCATCTTTGGCTTGTTCTGTTGTAACAATAATATTAAGACCTGTGGTTTTATCAGTTGAATTATAATCTGGTTCTATTTTATCAAATCCTTCATCAACATTACAGTAATCTTCATCATTGCCAAATACATTTGTCAAAGGTTGTAAAATTACTGGCGGGGAATAGAAGGTGGCAGTAGATTGTCTACTTGTACCATTCTCTTGATATTCTGGTTCACTATAAATAATCTCAATGTGTCTTGAATTGTGTATAAGTGGAAATAATTGAGAATGAGACTCAATGTCCATCTAGATAGAACTACAGACATAATAATAATAATAATAATATCTTTATTTTCCAGTCGACATGTTTGCCATGTATAGGAATAGTCAGTATTTACAAATACACAGGATACAAATATACATTACAAGTATATACAAATCTTATCTATTTATAAAATAAATCAGAATATACTAAGTACATAACCTAGATCGTGATACCAGATGCTTGGTATTCAGCTAGTGTATATAGGCATTTTTCAATTAAGAAATTTCTCAGACTAGACCTGAAATGTGTTAAGCTTGAGGCCTTCTTAAGCTCATGGGGGAGGCTATTAAAAATTTTGAGACCCAAATATGACGGGGAGTTAGAACTAACTTTATATTTACAGAAGGGAATATAAAATTATTTGGTTCGTCTAGTTTGAATACCATGAATGTCCTCATTCAGAATGAAGTCATTTTTGTTGATGAACACAAATAGACACAATTCATAGATGTAAAGGCTTGTGACAGTGAAAAGTCTATATTGGGGAAAGATACCTCTGCACGAATGGGTGCTTGGTACATTTGCTATGATTCTCAGAATCTTTTTTTGGGCAACAAAAACGTCCTGTGATAATGTCGATCCACCCCATAAGAGAATACCATAACGTATTCTAGATGCGACTTGAGCATGATATAACATCATAAGCTGTTTATCAGTAAGTACTTCTCTGAGTTGTTGAAACATGTAACCAAGAGAGTTTAACTTTCGAACCAGACTATTGCAGTGGAATTTCCAGCTCGGACATTCATCGAATGTGATGCCCAGAAAAGTAGTTTTAGCTATGGCACTTAAATTGTTATTGTTAATTGTAACATTCAGATCAGGAATCTTTTTCTGCACGTTATGGTATCTTATAATATGAGTTTTTTGTGTATTAAAATAGAGGGAGTTTGCACTACACCATGAATCTATTTTATTCAGTAGTTGTACACAATTTTCTGTGAGAGCATGATCTTCTTTGTTTGATATTAGTATTGATGTGTCATCAGCGTATATGACAAAGGAGGCATTGGAAGCCACAGTATCAATCTCGTTTATATAAAAGAGAAACAATATGGGTCCCAGCACGGAACCCTGTGGGACTCCTTGATTTATGTTTAGACAGCTTGAGTTCACACTTTTAGTATTTTTGTCAGGTGTGTTAATACTAACATATTGTTGACGATTTCTCATAAACGAGATTATCCAGTCCAGTGCAACACCTCTGATGCCATATGAATATAATTTAGAAAAGAGAATGTCATGTTGAATACAATCAAAAGCCCTACTGAAATCTCAGAATATCCCAACAGGGCTTTCACCCGCTTCTAAAAAACTAATGACTTTTTTATGAAATGACACAGTGGCACTATTAGTTGATTTATTTGCGCGGAATCCATGTTGATTTTCGGAGAGCAGATTATTTTTGTCTGTAAAGTTCATCAGCCTGTCAAGGAAAGCGTATTCAAATATTTTAGAAAAGCAGGAAGGAACAGTGATAGGCCTATAATTTTCTATTAATAGGTGATTACATTTTTTGTAAATTGGTACTACTTTACCAACTTTCAACTCTTTTGGGAATTTTCCCGTTTGAAAAGATAGATTTATCAGGTATGTTAAGGGCTCAATGATGTAAAAGAGTGCCTTATTAATTAAAAACATAGGAACTTCATCAGGACCAGAAGAGGACTTGTTCTTGAGTTTTCTCCGAAGGAGAGGTAAGAGCTCTTCTTTGACAAAAGGCTCAAGAAATATTGAGTTGGAATAAATGGGTGGAAAACTAGTAGTGTTAATAGTTTTGTTAATTGGAATATTTTCTATGATTTCTATAGGGGCATTAATGAAAAAGTCATTGAATAAGGAAGCCACCTTATGAGGTTCATCGACAATAGTGTCATCATACAAAATTTTAATTTCTTTAGACTTAGTGTCTGCTTTGGACAATTCAGATATCACTTTCCAGGCAGCTTTGGACCTATTGTCTGAGTTGACTATTTTATTCTGGTAATACCCTTTTTTTTGATCTCTCAATTGTTTTTTCATGTAGTTTTTTTGCCATTATGTATGTGTCAGTAAGCCACTTTCAATATGAATAAATCTTTCAGATTTTGGCTGGAATGTATTACTTCAGCAGTGATCCATTTCTTACCAGGATTGTTTTTATATAGTTTCGTGAGTGGAAATGAAGTACGAAAATGAAAGAGGACGTTTGCAATGAAACAGTTATATGCCTCTTCTAATGTAGTTAGTTCATATACTCCCGACCACTGCTCCTCCTGCAGTGCTTTAAAAAAAGTATTATTATTGATTGTATTGAAATTGCGTCCCATCTGATAGTGCTTAGAATTTTGATTAGTTTTTATGGGGCCACATTCAAGAAGGACACTACGATGATCTGAAATGTGGTTATCAAGTACACTGACAACACAATCTGTTATATTAGTGAAGATATGGTCTATTATTGAAAAGCTATTTGAGGAGACCCGACATCCCAGTTTGCTGATACTTCTGAGGTATCTGTTAGGATTGGAACGTCTCTAATCCCATGCTCGTCTATCCTCGTCATAAGTTCTTCTTGATCCTTTGAAATTTTCCACTGACAATCATCTAAAACTTGCTATGTTGAAACAGGATTTGTACTGGTGTGTTCTTCTGTGGTTTTTCCCTTCAACATTGCCATTATCCTATCAGCACAAGACATAGTGCATTTTTGTGATTAATAAAATAAAACATATATCAGTATATTGTCCCACTTCAAACTTGAATTATTTGTTATAGTTTCCGAGATCTCAAATCAATTTTGAGATATGTTTCAAAAACACCCTGTAGAACGTTGTGCAGGTATCACTTCCCATACAAAAACGCAAAAAGCCACAATCCCATATAAACAATTTTATCTTTTTTCTGTCAGTTATAAAAATCCAGATGGGACAGAAATCTCTGGAATAGAAATCTTAATTTTAATTAGCACTGAATGTACAATTTAACAAATTTCAAGATGAAATTATTTTAATATACTTTTCGAATATTGGAATACCACTGACGATAGTTTTTGCCCGAAATAATATCAAAGGGCGTCCGCAAGTAGGGACCACCTTGTGACATCGCCCACTGAGCATAGTTAACAAAATATTTAACCCTCACTCTAATACCTACCATACAAATTTCATAGACTTTTAATCAATTTAGAAAAACCCACAGAACACTTTCTTTTATTTGTAATCCCTCACAAAGGGGTAATAAACAACCAAAATCCGAGACTTTTGAAAAGTAATCCGATAACCTAAAAATAGCCATTCTATTCAGTCACGATTTCAAATTAAATCTACCGAGGGACTAAAAACACCCAAAACTTCAGAAAACTTACATAAAATTAAAAATTAATATTTATAAACTTACATTGCAAACAAAAATAACTTGATTATTAAGACCGTGTGGTAACAAATTTTATACGACTGAGTACCATCAAAGCCAACGTACAACTTCAGCAGATACGCGTTAACACCAAATACCACCTTGAAGATTCTTCATTTAAATGACAGTGTAAAGTGATTCATACTATAGATACCCGTAAACACATTTAAAATACTACTGAGAGAAAATACGCTTTTTCACTACCAAGTATTTACAGGAAATCACCGGAAATTTGACTTTTGTGAAGATACAAGTAATCACATTGATGCATTTTTGAGAATCAATTTATCATTTCTTATTTACGAGGTATCAACTGAAAAATGAAGGATTTTTTTCTGTAAATGATGATGTGCATATGTCTGTTTTGGTCAAAAGTGTAGATATGAGGTGTCACTTCTTCAACGACGATATCGATTACTACACAAAACAAAACCAACATACAGGTGTTCTCATCTAGGTGCCAAACCTACTTTATATGATTATATTATATTATATTATTAAATCACTCTAAACTTATTGTATATCAATCAAAGTTTTATTATATGTTTCATGTTGTTGTTTTGATATACACAAAACACAACTTTGGGAACACATGACGAAATTATAACATATTGTTTTATGATTGGTAACTTTTCATTATGTATCTATGTTGATAATTTCTCATTCTATATCAAATAAAAAACCAGTATCATTTGAAAGAAAATAATGATTTTGCCAAGACTATATCTGAATTCAAAGAAAATCTCCGATATTTAGCAACTTTTATATAGGTAATTTTTTTTAAAATCACATATGTTGACAAGAGCCAAATTCTCAACATTATAGAACCAAATGAAACAAAAACCAATTACCAGGCCAGTCAACTAAGAAATAGTGTTTTGGTAGTTTTTAGGAAAACGCATTTGACCAATTTTCAGACCTATAGTGTTTTCGGATCCATTACTTTTTCGTTAAAAAATGTAGGCTCCTTCTCTTTGTTCCATTAGACTTTTAATGTCTTTTGCGTATTTTCATGATTTACAAATTCACTGAGACAACCAATAATATATTTTTTTTTTTTTTTTTTTGGCTTGACATTTCGTCATTCGGCCAGACACAAGTTGAATATTATTAAAACATAGAATGTATCATTCACACAGTGTTCTAGGTAGGCCTTGTTACTAACTCCATACGCCACCTAGGAGCAGCACTGTTAATTTGAACGCAACAGCGAATCGTCGAGGACCATCCATCCTCGGCCCGGCTACGAAATTTAACATTTAATTCTCTCTAATTAAATAGAAAAATTTCTGCCCTGGCCGAGAATCGAACTCACGACCTTTCGATCATGAGTCGGACGCTAACCCACCGCGCCAATCCCCCCAAATAATATATTTGACTTGGATAGCTCATATCTCATTTTTACAAGCTTTTATTTAGTTTAGTGTTAGTGTTAGTTAGTTAGTTCAAATCTTGCAAGTGAATTTTGACCGACTTCTAGTCGTCCGATTAATTTGTAATTTGACAGGCGTTCATAATTCCGGTAAAAATGCATTATAGAATTTTTGTTAGAGAAAAAAACAAAATTGCGGCTTCAAGATGGCGGACGAGATTTGTAATTATGGTCCGATTTTATTCAAAATTGGTATGTGGGGGTTTTCGAGGTCAGAAATTATGATTTTTTTTGTCAAAATTCATAAATTCAAGATGGCGGACGAGTTTTGTGATTATGGTCCGATTCGATTCAAAATTCGTATGTGGGGGTTTTCGGGGTCGGAGATTATGAAATTTTTGTCAAAATTCATAAATTTAAGGTGGCGGCACTGAGATGGACGACGAGTTTTGAGATTCAAAATTGGTATGCAGGGGTTTTCGGGGTCGGATATTTTGAATTTTTTATCAAAATTTATAAATTCAAGGTGGCGGCCCCAAGATGGAGGACGAGTTTTCTGATTATGATCACATTTTATTCAAAATTGGTATGTGGGGGTTTTTAGATTCGGAAATTATGAATTTTTTGTCAAAATCTATAAATTCAAGATGGCGACTTCAGGAGGCGGACGAGTTTTGTGATTATGGTCAGATTCTATTCAAAATTGGTGTGTGGGAATTTTTGGGGTCGGAGATCATGATTTCTTTCAGATCAAAACTTACAGGGAAGAGACCTTGTAATAACGATGCTTTTAGAAATGAACAGATTAAGGCGAACTAACTAAGAAGCAAAAAATAAAATGACTAATAAAAAACCTTTTTAAAGACAAGCTTTTATTTAAACCGTGTACTAAAACGTATAAAATAAGTCATCGCTGACAATGATTTAATTATTTTTTGTTGAATTATTTGGTTTCAAAAAGCTTGTCGTGCGAAGTAATCATAATAGTAGGTACCAATTAATTTGATTGGCAGTGATTGGTTGGTAAGTAACAACTTGTCGAAGTATGAATTTGATTACAATTCGCGCAACAAGCTTTTTTAAATAAATCAACAAAAAATAATTAAATCATTGTCAGCAATGACTTAAACTCATTTTATATGTGAGTGGAAATTTAGAATAAATTGTGTGTAATATACTTACGATGACAAAGTATGTTTGTGAAGTTTACAAATGATTTCCAGATGGTAACCAAGTGCGAGTTTAACTCTCGCACCAAGATTTCCATACCCTGTACTAGTTTATTAACATTTTTATTTAATTATTCTTTGATTTATTGAAATTAGAAATCAATGGTGAGTTCACTAAAAGTGATTAGAAGTCTTCAGGTTATATCAAGATTGTTTTTACCAGGTTGTTGATTTCAATATGTGAAAGCAAAATATAACTGAATAACCCATTGACTAACTAACTGTATCTTCCAAACGTTTATTCCAAATGAATATTGTGGTATATTATTTTTTATCTGTATTAATGTATTCATTGTTTTTTTGTAAATGTTAAAACACTCAATCTCATTTTATATTTTTATTTGAATAATGAAATCGAGGTATTTCCTTGAGTTGGAGCTCTGAATGTCTGGATAAAAAGTTATTTATTTAGAGTTTGTGTAAGAGATAAAATAATATATTTTGTGGAAGTGCAGATAAATTTGTTTGCCCCGACAAATGAAGTATTGAATTAGTCAGAAACTTTGTATTCTGAATGTTGCCTATGGAGAAAGTTGCAGGATACTTCTCAACACACACTTGATATTTTGAGAATTAAAAGGGTTGAAATGACCGAAATCATGGTGTGATTTCTTGCGTTATTCTTTGGTTTCTCTTGACTGGTGCCAAAAGATTTCAACAAAACAATATAAGATGGTATTTTTATTTACTAGGTATTCGAAGTGTTTTCCAGATAACTGCTTCAATCCACTATGTACCTTCAATTTCTTAGGTCTCCTTTCAGTAAGGATATACTCACCAACGATACATATCAGAAGAATCCCCTGGTATGCAGCTTTCACAAGCTATTAGAATGTAGGCAGATCTTTATTGTTTTTGTGTCATTAGGTAATTCCGCTGAAATTTCCAGATGCAGTCAGATACACACAATTTCAGTGCAGATAGACACAATTGAAATTATATTGGTTCAGAAATATGTAGAGATGATTTAAAAAAAGGTTTCCACGGTTTCCATTAATTTAAAAAGTACTAGTGCTAATGCTTCCTGGCAATTCAGAGAGCTTTAAACTCATAGATTTTCACAGTTTTATTCAGTTTATGAAAATATTTTGCATCGGGGTAGCTGCATTGCCTCGTAAGAAAAATGCTGGCTTTTCTGCTCCAGAATTTTATACATAAGATTCGTGATGTTTTGGTGCTATTTTCTGATATGAAATTATAATCATGAAATTTTGAAATTATTTAAAATAAAATTATGAATCTTAGGTCCAACCAAAAATCTTTACCATGAATATGGAGAGCAAACCCGCCTGAATTTCATTTTTTTAATTTGATGGATTAGTTGAATTTCCCTTATCTAATTGATACAAAAAAAACATTGATTGTATTGTATAACTTTCAAAAATATATTTTTGTTCTTATAGTACGGTTAAATCTTTCCTAATTTTTTCACATTATTTCCTGTACTATAAAATGTATATCAAAACTTCACATGAATTTTTTGTAGAAACCATCGAAAGAAATAATTTTCTCCACTTCATCTTCTATATCTAGTCATTAGAAAAAAATATTGAGATTTTCAATTGTTTCCATTTTGCAATCAAGAACCAATCTTCAAATACTATTGTTTTTTTTTAAGTGTATTCTAAGTGTATTCTTTTCATTGATAACAGAGAAAGACTGTAAGGATTTTGGTACAAAGTTATTAAAAATTTTCAAAATTTTCTTGTCATTTTGGAATATTATTGCATCACTCAAATGGTATAGAATCTGCCAAATTTAGATTTACTTTATTAGCGTGGGGATTTTTCATTTTATTGATTAGGTAAGTAATTATTTCAATTTTTTCTAGAAAACTGGAACTCATGAGTAGAAGAAAAAGTCCAAGGAAAACTCCGAAAAAGACCCCTGGAAAAAGCCCAAGAACCAAAACTCGTACTCCAAGCAGTTCGGCAAAGAAAAAACTTGCAATGAGATTCAGAAAACTCACAGGAGAGATTGAAAAAACAAGTACGCCTTCTGATAAAACGCTCTCCTCGAAAAGAGCTCTGTTTACTAGTCCAGAATGTGATAAAAAATCTAGTCTATTTTTGCCAAGTTAGTATTGTATTCAGACTTGAGATACTAATTGGAAAACGTAAGGAAAGTATACTGATTGATAATTTTTAGGTACTTCTGGCGTATCAGTATTTGAGAATGAAGTTAAGAAATCCTCAACAAAAAGAGCTCTATTCATGTCGCCTAGCAAAAAGTCTCCGATTAAAAATTCTCCGTTTAAAAGGTCACCTTTCAAAAGATCTCCATTCAAAAGGCTCGATCTGGGCTTAGACAAAAAACGGAAACGCACCGATTCTGAAAATATGCAACCATCCAAACTGCCTAGGAGTCTATCGATGGATATCCGGCCATCTGAATCAATACACAAGTCGTTTGATAGAACTAAAAGTGACACAAATTTGTATCAGAATCGAAATCATGTTGTAGAATTGAATGCAGTTCATAAAAAGGTAAGCTGGTAGACTTGTTCGAAACTCTATTTCGGTACACAAACTACACAAAGAAAAATATAATGTGTTATTAGGTGATTAGTTGACTTTGTATGGTATGCATGCAGATTGACGAATAAAAAAAAAACAAATTACTGGTGCTATAGATGAAATTCCCAGAAAAGTAATGAATCATATTTTTCAATTTGTTTGTATTTATTTGAAAGCAATAAATTAATTCACTGGACATTTGAATTTGAAACAGAATTCTGTTTGGATAAACATTAGTGAAAACAAACACAAAAAAAGAAAAAATATAGGTTTTTCGTATTTTTAATGGAAAAGAGCATACTTTATTGAGAGAAAATCGCAAAGAAAAGTACTAATTTTATGGTAGCAACTCTTTTCTACTTAGCAACACTTTTATTATAGATCATTATAATTGCCCCTCGTATACGACACCTGCCAAATAGACATCTGTCAGAAGGACGATTCTAACCATAAAACTAGTTCTTTTCTTTACGATTTTCTCTGAATGAAGTATGCTCTTTTCCATCAAGAATACAATAGAAATACAATTTCTCATATAATTTAGTTATCTAAATTATTAATATTCTGCCAGAAGAAGATGAAAATGACTGGATATCAAAAATTATTCTCATCGTTTCACTTGTTGATGCTGCTGACAGAACACATTAAACTTCTAAAGAAATAGGTTCCTCCATTTTGCTTTGGCTGAAAATACTTGAAGATTTTTTTACTTCATTTGCAATACTATCTTTAATGTATCCTTCGGAAACTTTACTCGACCGCTATCCTCCATGCCTTTTCAAGGTTTACATTCGGCAAGAAACTTTGCAGAAGTCCTTCGGAAGCAATGTCCGGTGTTATTACTGGCATTTGGAAGTTTAAGATATTCTGCAATTTTTCTTGTCAAATTATAGAAAGTATTTATTTCTACGGGCTGCACAGTACATTTACCTTTATGATAAAATATCAATAGCCTACGATGTTCAACATAATTTGGTCTTGAACTCAAGTATTTTCGAAATAACGTAAGTTCATTAACATTTTCCATTTGCGAAATAACTGTGAACGTCATTTTCTTCTTTGTTTTGGTGCAATGCAATGTTACAAATAAAACAGTACCAGCATCTTTGACATCGTCAACTTTCAACAACCGTAATTCATCACTTCGATATGCACCTTGGAGGGCAAATATCAATGCAACTTTCATAAAAAGAACATTCTGACATGATCAGTTGTCAAAATTTTAGACTTTTTAGCAACGCATCCATCATTTTGACGGTTTAGGTATGCAAGCAACTTGGAATAAACTAAAAAATTCATACTTTCATAAATTTTCAATGTGGTTTTTAATATGGAATAACTGGACTACAAAGTTGAAGATTTAAGAATTTATACGTTGCAGTCACAAGAATTAGTACTTGAAAAGCTTACAATTGATAAGTTAAACTAACCTCATAAAAGTAGGTCAATATAATATTTTCATCATATCCATGCAGTTTTTCATTTGTTCTCCACTGATAAAATAACATTGCCCATATTTTGGAAATATATAAATAAAAAAGCTATAATTGAAGTGCAATAATAAGCTATAATTGAAGTGTAATAAAAAAGCTATAATTGAAGTGTTTCCTACTCTAAACAACAAACAAAATTTCAAAGTTATTACATATTTAGGTCATCCTACCGAAAAAAAATCAACTTTTTTGCGTAAAAATAACATCAATATGGCATATAAAACAGATAATAATTTAAGTAAATTTGTTAAGAACAATAAAGATAAAACTGATAGATCTGGAATATATAAATTAACTTGTGGCTCTTGTGAAAGTTTTTAGGCCAAACAGGCAGAACATTAAAAAAACGATTATCAGAACATAGGAACTGTTTCGTCAATGGAAAAACAAATTCAACTTTTGCTACTTACCTCTTGACTGAAAAACATTGTTTGATAACGATTTCGAAAGATTACATACAGAAAATAAAGGTTCTAAACTTGACCTTCTAGAAAGTCTGAAAATTAATGAATGCAAGAAGTCGCAATTTTTGCTTGATGACCTGATTAACCTTTATAATTCTCCTTTGTTGAATTTGTTTTATTGAAGATGGTAATGGATATAATCTCTGTTCTATTTGGTCTCATTCCCTAATGGATAATCCTTAATATCATCAATATCCTTAATTAGATTCATACACCTGTTATTACCTGCCTTAACTATTTAATATGAGGCAGTGAAAAGCCAAGGGGTACAACAGATTAGAAAGGTTCTAAACTTGACCTTCTAGAAAGTCTGAAAATTAATGAATGCAAGAAGTCGCAATTTTTGCTTAATGACCAGATTAACCTTTATAATTCTCCTTTGTTGAATTTGTTTTATTGAAGATTAAACAGGTAATGGATATAATCTCCGTTCTATTTGGTCTCATTCCCTTAATATCATCAATATCCTTAATTAGATTCATATACCTGTTATTACCTGCCTTAACTATTTAATATGAGGCAGTGAGAAGCCAACTGACTTGAAAAATAAACGGAGTGCGGTTGGTTATAGAATGACTTTTGCATTTATCAATTTCCAAACTTTCTAGAAGGTCGAGTTACAACCTTTATTTTCTATATGTAATTTTTTGAAAATCGTTAACAAAGCAATGTTTTTTAGTCAAGAGGTAAGTAGCAAGAGTTGAATTTGGCCTATGTAAAAACTCGCACAAAAGCCACTAGTTAATGTATATACTCCAGATTTTTTAGATTTCTCAGTTGTATATCTATTGTTCTTGATAAATTTACCTAAATTATTATCTGTTTTGAATGCGATATTGATGTTTTTATGTAAGAAAGTAGTTTTTTTTCCATACAATGGCCGAAATATGTAATAACTTTAAAATTATGTTTTTCATTTTGAACAGGAAACACTTCTCGCAAAGCTTTTTTATAAAATTTTCTTGAAGGAATATTATTCATTAGATTCAAAATATAGCCGTTAATTGTAATTTGTTTAATTACATTCAATTCCTTATTAAAATGTTCTGCTGATGAAAGAGGAATATTGATTAGTCTATGTATCATACTGTTATATGTAGCCAATTTATTTTGGTATGGATCTGTTGAGAACACAGTACATCGTGATATCTGTATATGAAGGTTTATGGAAAATTGAAAAATTATGTTTATTACTGATTTTTGTTATAGACAGGTCCAAAAAGTTTATAGTTTCCATACAGTCCAACTGTGTACATGATATCCTGAAGTCATACCTTGACAACAGATCCCAATGTGTGACACTAAACAATCAAAATTTTTCTCACCTGTAAGACATGGTGTACCTAAGGGCCCTATATTAGGGCCACTACTTTTCGTTATTTACATAAACAATTTATGTCCATTCCTATATATATATATACAGTGTCCGTCATAAAGTTGGCTACATATGGGAAAAATTGTTATTGAAATTTCTGAAAAACTCTAATGGTAGTTCGTTTCTGCATGTCTGACAACTAAAAAATCCGTTGCGACTTATATCACGTGACCTCAGATATGGCGGGAATTTTTAAAAAAGTTGTCTGTGGTGGCGAAAAATTGGTCAAATTGACAAGATATCGAAAACATTTATTGAGAAAATGTGTTTAGAATCCAACAAGGACCAATCAATGTACCAATTTTTGACCAGACTGAAAAAAAAAAAAAATCCATTTTATTCCTCTACCCTTACTAAGAAACATTACACATTCTTGTTTTATCTGGAAACAGCTTTAATAACCTAAATCACATAAGTTTGGGTCAAAACTAATCAAATATTTGTGGAATAGACATTTTGCGGGAGATTAATTATGAAAACACGATTTAGTCTTGTCACTAGCTGTAGTCATGCCCTGTATATTGGTGCACATGAGCTTATTAAATATTCTCAACCCGTAAATAAAATTTAAATCAACTAATATTTGTAATTAAAACTTAATAATACATTATTTATCCTAATTGAATTTAGTGTGTGGAAAAATAAAAAAAAATCAATAAAGAAACAATGTTCAAAGTTTCAATATTCTACGTAACCATACATAGAATTGTTCTGGAAAACATTTCGCGGCGAACATTTTTCAACATAGTTCTGTTGATCAGTGCTGCACAATTCCTTATACAAATTTTTAAATATTCTACATTTCGAAAGGGGCGTTGTTTATAAATATTGCTTTTTAGGTAACCCCATAAAAATAAATCACACGGCGTTAGGTTTGGAGACAGGGAGGCCAAGGATTACCTGAATATTGACCTATCCACTGCTCACCAAACTCATTGTTCAACCTCTCCCGCACTTTATTCGTAGAATGAATAGTAGCCCCATCTTGTTGAAAGAATAAACGAATCCGCTCTTGTAATGGTAGGTTGTCGATAAATGTAGATATCTCGGTGCGTAAAAAGTTCAAATACCGTTTACCATTTAAACTTTGTCTAAAAAAGAAGGGACCTACAATTTAAAATTCCACACCATACATTCACTTTGAAACTATATTGGTCCTTGGCTTCAATAATGAAATTAGGATTAGGATCTGCCCACCATCTACAATTTTGAGAACTGACGACACCATTTGAGGTAAAAGTTGCTTCGTCAAGACAATAGTACATGTTTTGAGAAATCACGATTGTCTTCTAACATTCCCTGGAACCATGCACACAAATAAAATCAAGTGTCATAATCCCTGTCTCGCAGTACTTACAAAAATTTTGGTTTGCATGGGTGAAAGTGACTTTCAAATTCGTCTAACAGAGGTTTGAGATATTCCTGCCTACTATAATTTTCATCGAAACTCTTGGTGTCTCGGTGACTGTCAGTAAAACATTGTTTACATTATTTTCATTATTTACAACAGGCTTAACGTGAACACTTTTATATTTGTTTTCAACCGAACCAGTTTCCTTAAATTTTTGCAATATCTTTGCCACCGTAGTAAAATGCAAATTTTAATCTGGATGCCTTTCATTGAAAATTTCAGCTACTTCTCTTGTGCTATAATAATTTTCGCCTTATAGCAATACTATTTCTATTTTTTCTTATATACTCAGTTTTGGAGCCATTTCTCTTGATTGAGATTGAGATTGAAAAACACAAAATCTGATAAAGAACGACAACTCCAACAAAATTGTCAACAAGTGATTGTGACATTTGTTATTGCGAGAGATAAGTGCCATGTGAAGTGGAATGAATAGAAAAAATCGAATTTAAACGGTTTTCTTCACATAAAGGATTCAATATAAAATTGAACCAGAGAAAGGTAGATCTCAGGTGAAAAACAACTACTTTCCTGGCAAATACCACGCAGAACGTTGAATGATATTCACCTGAAAATCCATGCATACTTCCATATAATATCAATGGACATTGAATGCAAATGTTTCTTTCTGATAAGCTCGATTATGTTTAATTTATGTGTGTTCACCTAACAATCCGCATACCGGTTTCAGGCTTCTTGGCCTCATCAGTGCGGAGTAGTCAACCAGCCAAGGTCAAAAGAACTCTGGCTGAAGTGAGACCTAGCGTAAACAAACCATCATCGATCTTGTAACACCTATAGATGCGCGGAAAGATAAACTTTAACTGGCGGTACCTAGTGACGAAAGAAACACTCGAAAATCTCCCACTCGATAGGTTTCTAAATAAAGATTCCTTCTCAGTAGGAGTGGCAAGCCCGTCTAGCATATAGCGAGAGATAAGTGCCATGTGAAGTGGAATGAATAGAAAAATCGAATTAAGCGGTTTCTTCACATAAAGGATTCAATATAAAATTGAACCAGAGAAAGGTAGATCTCAGGTGAAAAACAACTACTTTCCTGGCAAATACCACGCAGAACGTTGAATGATATTCACCTGAAAATCCATGCATACTTCCATATAATATCAATGGACATTGAATGCAAATGTTTCTTTCTGATAAGCTCGATTATGTTTAATTGTCACTAGGTACCGCCAGTTAAAGTTTATCTTTTCCGGCGTACCTATAGGTGTTACAAGATCGATGATGGTTTGTTTACGTTGTGTCTCACTTCAGCCAGAGTTCTTTTGACCTTTGGCTGGTTGACTACTCCGTACTGATGAGGGCCAAGAAGCTGAAACGGTATGCGGATTGTTAGGTGAACACGACATAAATTAAACATAATCGAGCTTATCAGAAAGAAACATTTGCATTCAATGTCCATTGATATTATATGGAAGTATGCATGATTCAGTGAATATCATTCAACGTCTCAGCAGAAAAGTAGTTTTTCACCTGAGATCTACCTCTGGTTCAATTTATATTGAATCCTTTATGAAGAAAACCGTTTAAATCGATTTTTCTATTCATTCCACTTCACATGGCATATCTCTCGCTATATGCTAGACGGCTCATTCTACGAAAGAATCTTTATTAGAAACCTATCGAGGTGGAATTTCGAGTGTTTCTTTCTGTCACTAGGTACCGCCAGTTAAAGTTATCTTTCCGGCGTCATAGGTGTTACAAGATCGATGATGGTTGTACGTTGGTTCACTTCAGCCAGAGTTCTTTGACCTTTTGGTGACTACTCTCGTACTGATGAGGCCAGAAGCCTGAACCGTATGGATTGTTAGGTGAACACGACATAAATTAAACATAATCGAGCTTATCAGAAAGAAACATTTGCATTCAATGTCCATTGTATATATGGAAGTATGCATGATTTTCGGGTGAATATCATTCAACGTTCTGTGGTATTGCCAGAAGGTTGTTTTCACCTGAGATCTACCTTTCTGGTTCAATTTATATTGAATCTTTTTGAAGAAACCGTTAAATTCGATTTTTCTATTCATTCCACTTCACATGGCACTTATCTCGCTATATGCTAGACGGGCTTGCCATCCTACTGAGAAGGAATCTTTTATTTAGAAACCTATCGAGGTGGGAGATTTTCGGAGTGTTTCTTTCTGTCACTAGGTACCGCCAGTTAAAGTTTATCTTTCGGCTCCTATAGGTGTTACAAGATCGATGATGGTTTGTTTACGTTGTTCTCACTTCAGCCAGAGTTCTTTGACCTTTGGCTGGTTGACTACTCCGTACTGATGAGGGCCAAGAAGCCTGAAACCGTATGCGATTGTTAGGTGAACACGACATAAATTAAACATAATCGAGCTTATCAGAAAGAAACATTTGCATTCAATGTCCATTGATATTATATGGAAGTATGCATGGATTTTCAGGTGAATATCATTCAACGTTCTGCGTGGTATTTGCCAGGAAAGTAGTTGTTTTTCACCTGAGATCTACCTTTCTCTGGTTCAATTTTATATTGAATCCTTTATGTGAAGAAAACCGTTTAAATTCGATTTTTTCTATACATTTGTTATTGTTACAACAAAAGTAGATCTCTTTTCAAAGCCGCCTTATATAATTCAAAAATATAGCTAAGTCATTGAAGTTCAAATTTACTAACCAATATTAAATAAAGCAAGGATAAATAATGTTGATTTGTTGAAAATATGAACAGGGTGTTCATAAAATCAGATGTGGAATCATCTGCGACTGAAAGATAAACTTAAGTCACTATCTTCCATCGTCAAGATAACCTCTTGTGGGGTATTCATGTTTAAAAGGGAAACATTCTCAATTAAATATTGAATAGAAAGATTTTTCTGTGAATTGAAAAATCCACGATAAATGAAGTTATTTTTTGTAATGTCTAACAGAAAACAACTACTTTCCTCTTTTTGGAAAACATTCTTCTTTGCCTCATTCATCTTTACGATTCTCAATTAAACTGGAATATAAAAAAATAACTATCTGAATGAAAATGCAAATTATTCAATTGCAGATTTTTTTTCTTTTGAGTTAGTCTATCAGATGTAGTTCAATGTCCAGCGTGGCTTTACCCGGGGAAGTAGTTGTTTTCTGTTAGACATTCACAAAAAATAACTATTTAAAACGTGGATTTTTCAATTCACAGAAAAATCTTTCTATAATATTCAATTGAGAATGTTCCCTTTTCAAGATAAATAATGTATTATTAAGTTTTAATTACAAATATTAGTTGGTTTAAATTTTATTAGGGTTGAGAATATTGAATGAGCATCAATATACAGGCATGACTACACCTAGTGACAAGACTAAATCGTGTTTTCATAATTAATCTCCCGCAAAATGTCTAATCCACAAATATTTGATTAGTTTTGACCCAATCTTATGTGATTTAGGTTATTAAAGCTGTTTCCAGATAAAACAAGAATGTAAAAATGTTTCTTAGTAAGGGTAGAGGAATTGATTTGTTGAAAATATAAACAGGAGGTTCATAAAATCAGATGTGGAATCATCTGCGACTGAAATGTAGAGGAATAAAATGGTATTTTAGTTTTTTTTTCAATATGATTCAAAATTGGTACATGGGGTCTTCGTTGGATTCCAAACACGTTTTCTCAATACATTTTTTTCGATATCTTGTCAATTTGACCCATTTTTGCCACCACAAAATTTTTTTTAATTTAAAGGGGGAACAACGGATTTTTTAGTTGTCAGACATGCAGAAACGAACCTCTATTAGAGTTTTTCAGAAATTTCAATAACACAATTTTTTCCCACATGTAGCCAACTTTATGACGGACACTGTTATTTATTAAGGGTTTTTTGACAAAAAGTTATTCCTGGTAAAAGTTTGTGCATCCCCTAAAACTAAACATGCACCAACAAAATATAGTAAATCACACTTAATATATGAGGAGCCTTCAAAAATTTGATTTTGAGACAAGTGTAAAGTACCTTTATTTTGAAAAATCTCGGGAAATGTTATTTAGAAAAGTAGTTCAGCATTAAAAAATACATCTGATTTGAAGTATGGCCATAAAATTTTTTTTTTTGAAGATTAAAATAATTTTCAAAGTTTTTGGTGCAAAGTTATTTTCATTTTTTGTTAACACCGAAAATTGCTCGAAATTATTACAGTATTGTAACAAGAACTTAATATTCAATAATATCAAATCACAAAACATCAAAATAAAAGAAGTATTTCGGCACAAACTAATTACATTTATTTTGTGGAGTTTTTCTTGTCCAAAATAATTGTTTTAAGATAGCTTTGAAAACAAACGAATGTGTGACATTAAGTACCTGCTACTTTGCTAAATATTTATTACGTAGTTATTGTTATTGCTTATTTTGTTAACGTTTGATTATAAGTACTATTTAAATAATATTAAGATGCTTACAAAAGAAGAAAAAGTTGAGATTATATTGTTTTGTGGGGAAAATACTCCAAGCAGACAAGTTACAGACATTTTTGATACCAGGCATCCTAATCGAGTAAATCACACTACAGTAACCCGTATCTTAAATAAATTTAAAGAAACAGGCAGTATTAATAACAATTTCAAAAAACCTCACACAGCTGCAAAAGTATCTATAGAAGTGGAAGAGGAAGTGTGTTTAAAAGTTATCGAAATTAAACAAATATCGACATCTCTTGATGTACCTTTCTTTTACTACTGTACACATTTTTTTAAGAAAAAGAAATTTAAGGCTTTTATCAAAATTTATAAATACTTTAAAAGAAAAGGATTTTATTCCAAGATTTGAGTTTGGGTGTTATCTCTGCATTCACCTGAACAACATGTTTTACTATATTTTGTTGGTGCATGTTTAGTTTTAGGGGATGCAAAACTTTTACCAAGAATAACTTTTTGTCGAAAAACTCTTGATAAATAAGTGTCCCATATGGTGCATACTTTGAGGATGACACTGTATATGTACATGGGTGGGAAGTCTTTGCTGACTAGTTAGGTACAGAACTAGGAATAGTGGGGTAAGCAGCAATGAAAAAGTAAACTCTTTAAGGTACATCCAAGCTTTCGGAAATATTTATTTCCATCATCAGGGAAACACTTTGTTTCAGTGATGTTAAACATATTCATCTAGCATAGTAATACAAAAGAATAAAGTAAATCAAAGAATAAAACTAAGTTCAAAATTAATAAAAAAACGCATTAAAAATTGTTTAAAATTATATTATAGTTATATAAATAATAAAATACACAATATACTCACAGTTGAACATATTAAAATGAACTAAGTCGAAATAGATGTAGCTACTAACTAGGGTTTTTATTGGAGATATAATTCTAACTTTCTCTTGAAAGAAGGTAGAGATACTAAACTTTTTAATTTCTTCTGGCAGATCATTGAAACTACTGAGCACTTTAAAAAAACAGAATTTTAGATTTGTGTCAATTTGTTGAATATGAAAGTCAGTTCCAGATCTAGTATTGTATGCGTGAATTTGGTCATTGTACATAACTTTTTCATATGTTGTAGCAATTTTAAAATGTATCATAAAAGTTTGGTAATGGAGAAAATATTTAATTAGTAACCATTCTGATTGCTTCAACATATCTGCCTTCTATAAAAAAAATATATGCCGACGACATCACTCTAATTAGTCCTGATGCTGATTATGATAACCTAATAATGACTTCAAACAACACCAAAAGAAATACACAAAACTGGTTTTCCTCGAATATTCTCAAACTCAATGAAAATAAATCTCAACGAATCACCTTTACTTCGAACCCACAAATCCACATTGACCTATTGAACAAAAGACTTTCCATCGCAATCTACCTTGTAACTGAATCATGTAACCCCCTCCACCACTCTGAAGACAGCTTATTACTCACTCTTGCATTCACAAATTAGTTACGGAGTTATACAATGGAGCAATTAATTTGGTGCACATACTATTTTTAGCAAACAAAATATGTGTTTCAGGATCCCAGCAAATTGAACACTGCTGCTCAATATGCTCTTGTTACTAGAGATAACTGTTCACCAATCAAAACGATGATGAAAATCTACAAATATTTCTTGCATCTTTCAGAACTCAACTTTGCTCTTCGTCCTGAGAAATAACAACTTTAAAAATTCATTTCAACTATTGATTAACAACCAAACAATACGTTTACACCTTTTTAATCTTGTTGGATTTTTGGCATGTTCAATAACAAATAAAATGTATAATATATAAGTAAATATGGAAGGAAACTGAAGGATTCTCTTGTTTTAAGAGTGAAAAAGCGGATTAATTGGCTTCTGTAGAGCTCCCACTTTGTACTTCCTTCGATCAAACTGACTGATTTTTTCTCATGTAATATTTTTTACAGATAGAGGTTCAGTAAAGGTATTGATAATTTAGAAAAGAAATACGAAAATATGCGTTTTTATAAATAATTTCTATGAAATTTCAAAGTACTTCAAAGATTATGTATTTCAATGACACTGGACAAGGAACCCACAACAATATTTTTCCTATGTCTCCAGAAACATTCAACTCAAAATGTTTCGTACTTTTTTTTTGGGAAAGTATAAAGCTAGAGCTCCGCAAATCAAAAAGTGTTTGAAATTGTCGATGATAATTGCACCCTCTAGTAAAGCTCCTTAATTTGATACTCGAGGTCTCATTTCATTAGTATGAGGGATTTAAAAAAACTGGGGTATGTATTCGTTCTACAAATACGTTTAATTTCAATCATAATCAAAATGAATAAATGTAATTTTTTATTTCTATTGAAAATATTTACAGGATGATCTTAAACTAAGGTGAGAAACATCTGGAACTAATTATAAATCTGTACTACCGATTTGTGCTGAAAACTCAAATTGTAACTATATCGCACTTGTGAAATATTTACTAACATATATAAAGTGTGTAAAAATGAAGGCAAAATAATTACAATCTTTAAACGGCAATAACTTGTTTAATTTAAATGGAATGCCCTGTATTTTATATCAACCGCAGATGTCAAATGTAATTGTCTATTGAATACTAGTAACCTATAGCTAACTCTTTATGTTTTCAAGTAAAATGCACATTTCCATTTTGCAAACTGATTTTAAGAAATGTATTATCAAGTCGCCTATGGCTTTTTGACGAATTAGAATTGATCTAATAATAAATGCGTTTATTTTTCAAATGTTATGTATTAGTTTAGATTATTAAAAAACAAGCAATATTTTATATCAAGTGTTCAAAATGGCGATGATCAGTCTCTAAACACAAACGTATCCTCTTTCTAAAACCTTCAGCAACATTTGCCAACATACGCGGGCTTATATTTAGAAAAGCTTCTCTGATGCGCTGGTTCTTATTTTCTGGTGTTGTTGGAGGTGTATTATAAACGATTCCTTTAATGTATCCCCATAGGAAGAAATCAGGTGACGTCAGGTCAGGTAACTTTGTGGCTCAATTTTGGAATCTATTCCTTCCAATCCATCAGTTTTGGAAATGAACATTTAAATATTCACGGATCATCATTCCATTCCATTTAAATGTCTTTCGAAAAAATAAGAACCAATATATATTGACCCATTATTCCGCCCCATACATTCACTGACCATCTGTGTTGATTATGGATAATTCTAAATTGATGTGGATTGGAATCCGAATAATAGTGGAAGTTATGTCTATTAACAGTCCCGTGGTTATGAAAAGTGCACTCATCACTAAACAGAACTGATTTAAAAAGTTTTCATCATCTGCAACTTTATCTAATACCTACCCACATACAAAATTCAACTCGTTTCCCATAATCGTTTTCCGAAAGTTCTTGGTGAAGCTGGATTTTATAAGGATGGTAACTATATTTTTTAAGAACACTTAATACGCTTGACTAATGCCGATATTTTGCGCAATTAGGTTTTGACTTGTATGGGGAATTTTTATTACAAAGGCAATTACCGCAAATTCATTTTCATCATTTTCTGTCACAGGTTTCTTTTTAATGGTTTTTTCATACTGAACACCTCCAGTTCGTCTAAATAGTGTCAACAATCTTTCAAATGCTGCTTTATTTGGATGATTTCTGTTGGGATATCTTTCAGCATAAATTCGTGATGCCAAAAAACAGTTTTGAAGACATTCTCCTAGTATAAAAATCATCTCGATTCTTTCTTCTTTCGGATAATCTAGCATTTTTGATAACAAGATTACAAACTACTACTATCACTAATAGAACGATTTGGAATTAAACACTTATAAATAACTGACAACCATAAGTTAATAATAATACAACTTGTCAAAACGCCATAAATAATGATAAATAATAAATTTCTTAAAATCAATTTGCAAAATGAAAATGTTCATTTTACTTGAAAATGTGAAGAGTTAGCTATAGGAATGTATACTAGTATTCGATATACAATTAAGTTTGACATCTGCTGCTGACATAAAATACATTTAAATTAAACAAGTTATTGCCGTTTAAAGATTGTAATTATTTTGCCTTAATTTTTACGACCCTTGTATAAGTTAGTAAATATTTCACAGGTGCTATATAAAAGTTGTTCAGTTTGTAGCCTCTAGCATTAATTTGGTTAAAAAAAAGAAAACACCAGATGAGACTTTTTAAATCTGATAGTACATAGTACATTTTCACAAAGTAAGAGATATTTCTAAAACCATAAGGTTTAGGTGAATTAAACCTCAATTAAACTTGGCTTTTATTTTCCATTTAAAAAATAACAACTTTGATACGTTTCGTGTTTTTGGCACACCCTGTACATGAAAATATTTTCAAAATATAGCGCTAATAGGTCCATTCTAAGGGAAAAACTTTTTTTAAATCAAATGCTTTAGCCATAATGCTTTGTGTCGAATAACGTGAATAACTCGGAATAATGTGTGTTAGGCTTAGACTAGATGCGCCTACAGCACATTTTTCACTAGATGTACAGGAACACCTTCATGATAGTCTTCTCAATAAATGGTAAAGGGTAAATTAAACCCAAATTATGGCCTGCTAGATCATCTGATCCAACCAATTTTGACTCCATTTCGTTATGGTCTGTGAAATATATCCAATTCCGATTACTTTGACAGTAATATATACGTAAAGAACATTCAAATGAAAGATTTCCACTCGAAATCTAGAACTTTGTTAGCAATAGTTATTGTCAATCTCTGAAAATAAAAAGGTTTTCTGTATGTCTTATTTTGAAGAACGTTTCTGGAAGGCCATGTTTTGATTGTGGTCATTATAATGAATACATTTTGATATTATGAGTAATTTGTTTTCGTTCGCAGTCAAGATGAGAAAATGGCTGCCGGAATGTTTGAGAAATGCCGCCGGTTAGGTAGAGAGTGCAGTTTTAGTTGTAATGGTGGCGTCATCGTAGTGTTATTTGGTTAAAGCAATTGTGGGTGGAAATTAGGGATCTAATCGGATTGCTTGAACATCTTATATAGGTTGGGGGTTTCATCTGTAGGTACCGTTACATTATTTCGTAGATATATTTCATGATTTTGAATTGGGTTTCGAATATTACTTTTATGAAAGGAAGGTGATGTAACTATATGACATAATTGAAGTAGAATTGACTAGGCCACTATCCTAGAGTATTTTTTTTTATCTGAACCATACTCCAAGACTATTCCAATACAGAAACATATATAAAGGTTCCTCACCCTCCAAAACACTCTCGATTTCTTTTTTCCTGTTTTTTTTGTGTTGTTTCATCTAGGTTATGCCGCTTCCCGTTATCCAATTATCCTGTTTTCCCTTTATCTAATTTTTCCTTTATCCCGTTTCCCCTTTATCCCCTTTTTCCGTTTTCCCATTATCCTGTTATCACTTTCCGCTGTTTTCCTGTTATCTTGTTTTCCCATAAGGCCGTTATCCCGTTTTCCAAAAAAAAATATCCAAATTGGTCGTTCTCAAGTTATAAGCTTACCAACACAAACATACATTCATTTTTATCATATATTATATATTCCTGAAAACTTTTCCACAAAGAAATTTCCAATAGTTTTTTTAAAAATCCTTTCTTTTCCTTATTACGAACTTTCAAAAAAACAATTAGCCAAATCAGTTATAAAATAAAAAAAATATTACACTGACCGGGATTTGTTCCTGTGACCTTCTGCTTGGTAGGCAATAGTGTAACCGCTGAGCTATTTCCTCGTTTGGTAATAAATGACTCGAAGTCTTTGCCAAATTTCTTATATACCCAAATTTTCCAATTTTCCAGGCAACTTTTTCAATTTTTCTTTCCGTATCAACCATCCTTGGGCTATTACGAACCTTTAAAAAAAATATAGCCAAATCGGTCAAGCTGTTCTCACGTTTTGCGCTTACAAAGAATCGAGATTCATTTTTATTATATATATATATATATATATATATATAAAAATTCCTTACTATTTTCTATATATTCAGACATTACAAATTACCTCTCATATATATATATATATATATATATATATATATATATAATTTCAATATTACCTAAAAATTTTTTCCTGGAAACTCTCGTCTGCGTAGAATTTCTCTTTTTCCATGTTTTTCTTTGTGTTGTTTCATCTAGGTTATGCTTTTGACTCTGCCCGCTTCTCATTATCGCCTTATCTCGTTTTGCCGTCATCCCGTTTTTCCGGTATCCCGTTTTTCCCTTATCCTGTTATTCCTGTTATCCCGTTTTCTCGTTATCCCGTTTTATATATATATATATATATAATATATATGCATGAATATATATATATATATATATATATATATATATATATATATATATATAATATGTTATATATTCATGAAAACTTTTCCACAACCAAAGAATTACTCATCCATCGCTCGAATCGTGTTATAGTCTTCAAAAATCTCATAGGAAAAAGCACTTAAATTTTTTTCCAAATCCAATAACTTCTCTAAAAACCTTTCTTTCCATAAAACCTCATTCGGACTATTAGAAACAACAAACAAACTTTTCCAAAACAAAGAAATTTTTAATAATTTTCTAAAAATCCTTTATTTCCCTAAAAACCTTATCCGGAGTATTACAAACATTAAAAAAACAATTAGCCAAATCGGTCCAGCCGTTGTTTTTGTAAAATAAAAAAATGTTACCCTGACCAGGATTCGTTCTTGTGACCTTCTGCTTGGTAGGCGACAATGTAACCACTGATCTAATTGCTCTTTGGTAATAAATGACTTTATATTCTTTTTCTTCCCCAAATTTCTTATATAGCCGAATTTTTCAATTTCCGGGCAACTTAATTTTTTTCGTATCGACCATCCTCGGGCTATTACAAACATAAAAAAAATGCCAAATCAATCCAGCTGTTTTCATATTTTGCGCTTACAAAAAATCGAGATTTATTTTCATTATATAGATGGGATATAATTTCTAGATATGAAAATAGGGCCTATTTCTCAAACGAATGAAACAAAATACTTTCCATCAATATCTTGATGGAGTTCAAAGATGGGCAAAATCGGTTGAGTAGTTTCAAAATGGCGGCTGTTGAAAGATTGAAAAAAATTCTCAATCTCTCATTTTCATAGCAATATTGGCATACTATAGGTTGGTCAATGGAGCTTCATGAGCTGCACAACTTTCAGTTGAAAGGCTCCACACTAAAAACAGAAAATTGCTAATAATTAATTTTCTATAATTTCATATTTTGTGTTTGTGTATGCTCCTTTCATTCGAGGTTCTTTCGTTCGTGTCAATCAGTTTTATGTCAGGTCAGAAGGTCATAGATTTTTCTCGAATTCAAAGTTAAACTATGTAAATCATTATTAATTATTATTTTTCGAAGTAATATTGAAATCCAAGTAAGTAGTGTCTATTTGCTTTTGTTCAATAGCTCAGTGAACTTTTGTATTTTCAGAAGTGTTTTTTATCTGAATGTAAAATTTGTTTATATTTTCTTGGAATTCTATAGTTGAATTAAACCGAAAGGAATCCAGTTTTGTTTTATATCTTTCTTTTGAAAAACATTAGAAAATATTTAGAGAAATTTGACTCCTCCAACTTTTTATCATAGAGTTCAAGGTTTATACAAAAATAGAAATGCTGTATTTTCCAATGAAAATATATCACATTTTTTCTGATACATGATTCGTTGGCTTGATTAATGGGATAGAAATTTCAGAATCAATATAAATTCTAAAATCTACCTTTCCGACTGGCCGCGCCATTGTTTTTTTTTTCTCTTGCAATATTATTTTCCTCCCTATCTTATCTACTATTGTAACTTTTTTCTCCTACTTCACTATTGCTATCTTTTTCTTCAGTCACCTCATTTTTCCCCCTACTCATGACTATTTCACTTAATACACAATTTGTGTTGCCCGTTTCAGGCCGGATCTCAATATCATTATATCTAATTCTTAACATCCATGTTTTTGTTATGGTTGGGCCATCCTTTTAATATTATTTTCCGGCGACCTCGTATTAACGAGTCTGTTTAATCTACACGAAATCGATCGATAATGACCTCTATTAACCTTCAATTTATCCTTTAATGCATAATTGTGATATATTCAACCAAACATACACCTAAATCGACCATTAATAACCTGTAAATGGTCGATTTGGTCCATTAATGTATAATTGTGGTATAGGCAATTAAACATACACGAATTCGAATATTATTCAAATGTCAAATCATATTTCCTTCGCGATGTAAAATTTTTGTATTTTAAAATCCAAATATTGTAAGTTTCCTCCTAGTTGAAGGAAATGGATATCGAAAATTTCACGTTGACCCCAGGCACGAGGTCGACGGAATTTTTTTCTAATCAACTCGTATATTAAAATGGCGATTAGTGATCTCGAACATTAATCGCCACCATTAATACACTAGTTGATTAAATAACTATTATTATCTTTTTACGGCAGAATATATTATTCCAGCGACAGAGGAATCTTTATTGGATTTTGATATTCTTCTAGTGAATGTTTTGAAAATCTCGCGTTGTCAACCAGTCATATTAGTTTTGAATCCCAGGTTCATATGTATTTTGATTGCGACTTTTGTGTTAGTTTGTTTGACTAAGTCGTTGGGAATGAACCAATTTTTATGAAATCAATGAATAATCTTTGGATGCCATAATTCACAGGTTGAATTTTTTACAACAAAAGATTTCAGAGTTTCAAATTTTACAAAAAAGCAGTTTCCAATATCTGTGGTATTTTTACGGTTCATTTTAACGACTTGAATATTTCTCTTCCATCATATTTGTTGAGAAAGAAACAAAATTTTGTGGGAAAAAAATGGTTCTCATGTTAGAAATATTTTATATGGATTGTGTACTGAAGGAAATAATCAGACAAAGGATGAAAAATGTTATGACCCTCTGTGGATAGAAGAGGCTGTGGAATAAAAAATAGAAAGAAATAAATGATATTTTTTTACGTCCTATATGTTGTTTGCTGAATTTTTCTTTGTAAAATCAGAAATCATTGGTTTTTTCTCATACATCGTGTGTGATTTTCAGAAGTTACAACACAAGTGATGGATATTTTGGTGAGTATACCTTGACATTTCTGTGTCAATATTGTTGTAGAAATTCACGAAATTATTTAAAAGAAATTTGGTCAAGTGGTATTTCTGCAACAATATTGTCAGAAAAATATCTATCACGAGTGGTATATGACCAGATTATATATCGAGCTTCTATTACAAACATACCTACACTTGAGAAAACTATGTTTTTTCGAATTTCTTCTAAGGAAGTGTTTCCAAAACGGTTGAACATCATTTTTTAATTTGATAGTGACTTTGACGTCATCTGATAGTGACTGAATTATTTTGATAGGTTTGGTATTAAATTTGGGTTACTAACTGCAAAGAATACGGTCGTTATTAGTGAGTGCTCCGTTAAAATCTCAGTTTACACAAGGACTTCAGTGAGTACCAATACAATTTTTATACTGCTGTAATCAGTAGATGAATCCTTCGAGAATGGTGTAAGAAAAACACTCATTTATGGCATAATACAAGTGGTTTAACCTATTATATAGATATCAGATATTCGACAAGTTAGCCAATTCTCAAGTAGACATTCACAAAAACATTATCAGGTGCAGGGTATAAAAACTGCGTTGTCCGTACTTCTTCGTACAAAAACATATATCTGCTCGGATCGCTTCAAAGGATAAATAGTACGGACGATTAGTCGTCAATTTTAGTCATGAGTGACGTTACTAAAGATGATGTCTTCAGAATGTTTCAAGATCTGAAGGATCAAAATGAAGTCCTTAATAGAGCAAAGAATCTTAAAAACACAGGTATCTATATCTCCACGGACTATACACCAGAGGACTACGC
Organism: Gonioctena quinquepunctata; assembly: GCA_018342105.1. NCBI lineage: Eukaryota > Metazoa > Arthropoda > Insecta > Coleoptera > Chrysomelidae > Gonioctena > Gonioctena quinquepunctata. The sequence goes on from JAFIRS010000412.1 coordinate 185,232, forward strand.
TAAGAAAAAGTATCTCATAACCCAACAAAAATCTATGAGGGAGAAAGGTTACTCGGCCGTTATCAAGGGATTCAATTTGGTGATAAATGGTGAAACATTCAGTCTAGAAGGATTGCAACAACTCAAGTCGATAGGTAACACACAAAATCAAGAAGACGAAGTATTGAACGAAGCCGAAAGCTCTACCAACCGTAAAAAGGAAGACAAAAGAAAAAGAGAAACAGGTGCATCTCCGGAAGACAAACTAAATAAACTCAAAAAACATTCCTTATTCTTTAGACCTCCAACTTTATGTGACAAACACGACTAGTCTCTCACTGTGAATCCTTTTTCTACTACATATATGTACATTGTTCTTTGGATACAATTCTTTTTTATTTTATTTTTCTCTCTCTGTTATTAAATACTCACTCTTCATCTCAAAATAAATCAACGAACGATATTGTCTTGAACTAAATGCCAGAATTGTGAAAATATTGTTCCTAATAGGTACTTAGCATTTCATTTAAGTTTAAAAATAATTCAACTAACAATACTATTCATTTCACTATTTTCTTTTTTCTCTTTTTAATTAAACACCAGTGCTACAAGAATATTGTTCTTTATATTTCGTCTTCACTGTGATCAATCGTTTCGAGGTATCTCGTTAAACATTCTCAATTGAATATTGATAGAAAGATTTTTCTGTGAATTGAAAAATCGACGATTAAAATGAAGTTATTTTTTGTGAATGTAATTGAAGACCTAGTGAATGCGATGTCTCTCCTGCGTCAATGTTAGAATGATTTCTGGTGAGTACTCCTTTTGGAAAATTTTTTTCCTTTTTATGAGTTCTTAATTAAGACTGGAATAGAAAATCAAATAACTATCCGAATGAAAATGCAAATTTTCAATTTCAGATTTTTTCTTTTGAATTAGGGCCTTTTCAGAATATCTATCAGATGTAGTTCAATGTCCAGCGTGGCTCTAGCCGGGGAAGTAGTTGTTTTCTGTTAGACATTCACAAAAAATAACTTCATTTTAATCGTCGATTTTTCAATTCACAGAAAAATCTTTCTTCAATATTCAAGAGAATGTTTCCCTTTTCAACATGAATACCCCACAAGAGGTTATCTTGACGATGGAAGATAGTGACTAAAGTTTATCTTTCAGTCGCAGATGATTCCACATCTGATTTTATGAACATCCTGTTCATATTTTCAACAAATTAATTTAAGATTGTAAACAAGAATTTAATATAATGAATCTCTACTTTCCCTCATGTATTTTTTCATGCCAATTCTGTTTTTTTTTCTTTTATAAGCTTTATTAGTTTCATTTATACTTAAGTCACCACCGACATTATTAACCACTTTTTCCACGCTTATGTGCGTGTGTGTGTATATGCTTGTATATGTGCGTGTGTATATTTATCTATATGCGTGCGTATATGTATGAGTATGTATGTATCGCACTGCACGTGTATGGGGGTATGTATGCACTTATAGTTAGTAACTCACTTAGTTTTAGTTAGGTTTAGTAAAAGAAATCTTGTAATTAGGACCCTCCAGTCCTGTTTGTATTTCTTCAATAAATAAATAAATATAAGCAATGGTAAATGCGTACTTGTTTTATAGCAGGTATCGTTTATATTCGCGGATATTCTAGCACCAGTGTATACCTATTCGCTGATATTAGCATTTGATTGGTTAGATAAATGCATTTGATTAGCTGAAATTCATTTCGAGGTATATAATCATCAATATAAGACTACAATAAATCACCTACGTCACATATCTGAAGAAAAAAAATACTTTCATGGAAAAATGTGTACTACGAGCCCTCAAAATCCCCAAGAAACCATATTTCGTTCCAATACTTCAAAAGCGAATTGTTACAGTTCATTATTGTGTTATGATGTTCAATGGTTACAAGCATTGTACAGAGTAATTTTTAATGTAACACATATTTGCCATTTTAAAGAAGTTTATTGGGGCTGCCTGCCATTCTGAATGTTTTTGATTTTGACAACAAAATCATACTCTGCGACCCCAAAAACCTGTACTATAAATCATAAAACCCATTCCCCTAAAAACCCTAAATATCAAGGCGCAAGAATACCTATTTTGTATTCGCGGCAAGTTCATGAATTTATTATTCATAGTGTAACATAAATAAACTTAACTTGGTTTTAATAATTTATTTCACACTTAAATCTACAACTTAATTTATATTATGCCACTGTATAGCTCGATCGTATGGGCTCGTTCAGACTGTCCGTGCCATCTTGAGGGCTACCTATTTATCTCCGTCACAGAATTCCCGATCTTTCGAATTCCGGCAGTTGGCGACCAGCATGTTCCAATCGTTTCCAATATCGACCGTTGCTCTCCGCGGCAGAGCGACTGGACTGTTCTCGAACATCTCCGGGGATGACCTCATCGCTGTCGACGGCAACGCGCGAGGCGACAGGTCCGGCCTAGGTTCGTTACATTGCCCCCTTCTTAAAGACATTTCGTCCCGAAATTTCATCCTTGGAGTGTGACGATATCTGCATGACTCCCCATATCTGCACCGTGAAGTTCGATGGAAGTAACACTCCACGGTCTTCATGAACGGTCGTGGAAGAGGGTTACAGCAAACCAAAATCTTGACGCCGCTGGATCTGAATATCGCCTCCAGCATACTTCTTATGACTCTCCAGTCCAACCCATCAATACCACAGGACAATTTTGGAATTGCTAGATCCACCAGATTCTGGTCCACCATAGTATCTCTTAGTTTGGTGAGACTCTTCCAGACATCTTCATAGGACGGTGTATCTTGGGAATGCCTCTTGGTAACTAGGTAGTAGATGTTTCTCTGGCCTTTCTTCAACTGTAGCACCCCACCAACTTCTGGATTCTGCTCCGCAGTGTTTGAGTTGACCAAATTTCTTGGAGAACACTACGGCGATGCCCTGGACATTCGAAGATCTTCTGCCACACAGTGCGCTAGTGCGTAGTCAGCAGGCACCTCGAAAGGTCTCGTGACTCTCTCTAGTAATTCCCATGTAGAACTTTCGCCCGTTTGAATACAAGGACATAAACTTCGAACGTCATATCATCCTCCGTGGCTTGAGGGTGCGAACTTGGTCATGGTTTCCAGCGTGGGCCAACCTGTTGAAATGGACGACCCTTGGTTTCCCTCGGGTGGCTTATGGATTCGGTACACAAGGTCGTTTATCCTTTTCACGATTTTATACGGGCCTTCCCACGAGTTCCGCAACTTTGGTGATAGTCCACGACGACGTTTGGGGTTGTACAGCCAAACCAGGTTATCAACCTTAAATCCTCCAGCGTCGGCCTTGATGTCATAGGTCTTCTTCATTTTATCGCTGGCACTCTGGATGTTCAACCGACTCGTTCGTGGATGCCGTCCATTCTCTGCCGAAGTTTGCTGACGAGTCCTCTCCCGCAGTGTCTTGTCCTGGCGGTATCCCAAACTTCAGGTCACAAGGCAGTCGCAGTTCCGGCCCATTATAATACTAGCAGGAGTTTGACCGGTTGACTCGTGTACTGCGGATCGATAGGCCATCAGGAACAAATGAAGATACTGGTCCCAGTCTCTTTGATGGTCTGAGACAACCTTGGACAAGTGGCGGTTGATCGTCCTGTTCATCCGTTCCACCATTCCATCGGACTGCGGATGTAGGGCCGTGGTTCTTGTCTTCGGATGTTCAGCAGTAGACATATTTCTTGGAAAAGGTTGATTCGAAATTTCTGCCTTGATCCGAGTGCAGCTCCATTGGAATACCGAATCGACATATCCACTCTTTCACCAAGACGTCGGCGACGGTGATGGCTTCCTGGTTGGGCAGGGCATAGACTTCCGCCCACTTACTGAAGTAGTCCATTGCCACAGGATGTATTTATTCCCGTGGTCGGATACGGGAAACGGGCCGGCGATGTCAATGGCGATTCTCTCGAACGGCTGCCTACGTTGTACTGACGCATCGGGGCCTTGGGTCGTATTCGAGGTCCATTGCTAGCAGCGCATACAGCGCACTTTCTGCACCAGTCCTGGACGTCAGCTTGACAATTGGTCCAGTAAAACCGTTGCCTCACTTTCTGCAGGGTCTTCGTCACTCGCAGATGTCCTCCAGCGACTCCATCATGGATTTCCGCAGCACTTCCTCTCTCTGTTCCTGGGAACAATTATTTGGCGTCTGTCTTCCCCACCAATATCGGCCTCCAACACACGTTTCAGGATCCCATTGTCCAGAATAAGAGAGTTCCATTGTGCCCAATAGGACTTAACAGCCGGCGAGTAACCTGCGACTTCCTGCCATGATGGTCTTCGATTGCTCTTCTTCCAGCTGACAACTAAGCCAAGGTCGGGTCTTTCTCTTGGTCTTTCTGGATCTTGCTGTCATTCCAGTTGTCATCCATTGCCGCGGTTCTACAAAGTGTTGCTTCTTTCTCTTCTGCTCGTCGGCAATGTGAGCAATCATCTGGACATGGTCTTCGCGACAAGGCATCTGCATTCTTATGGCTAGTTCCGGCTCGATGTTCGATCTCGAAATCGAATTCTTGGAGTCTTCGATCCAACGTGCTACTTGACCCTCAGGATTTTGAACTGTAAGAGCCATTTGAGAGCTGCATGGTCAGTTCTCAACAGGAATCTTCTTCCATACACGTACTTGTAGAAGTGCTCCACTCCTTTACAACAGCTAACAGCCTCGCCTGGTGACACAGTAATTGCGCTCTGGTTTGCTAAGCGTCTTGCTGAAATAACCAATGACCTTCTCCTGTCCCTCCTGGATCTGAGATAGGACAGCTCCAAGTCCCACGTTGCTGGCGTCCGTAGCCAAAATGAATTTCCTTTGGGTAGGGGATAGCTCAGTACAGGTGCGTTGATCAAAGCTCCTTTCAGCTTCCTGAATGAGTCTTGACATTCTTCGGACCACTGGAACTTTGTTTGGCCCTCCGTGAGCCTGGTCAGTGGTTTAGCGATGTTGGCGAATCCCAGCACATATCGGCGATAGTATGTGCATGAACCAAGGAAACTTCGAAGTTGGTGAATGTCTTTTGGGATGGGCCAATCCTTAACAGCTTTGATCTTCTGGTCATCCACTGCTACTCCTTCCCAGAGACAACGTGGCCGAGGTATCGTACTTCTTTTTGGAACAGATGGCATTTCTTAGGGCTCAGCTTCAATCGGAGTTCCTCAGTCGCAGGAATACTTCCTCCAAGTTTTCACGTGGTCCTCGAACGATCTGCCGACCACAATTATGTCGTCGAGATACACTAGACACGTGGTCCATGAGAGTCCCTTCAGCACTTGTCTCCATAAAACTTGCGAATGTGGCGGGAGCATTACAGAGCCACAATGGCATAACGGTGAACTGCCACAATCCTGAGCCGATGGTAACAGCAGTCTTTTCTCGATCTTCCTGAGCCAGTTATACTGGCCAATATCCACTCTTCAGATCAAGGGTCGAGAAAATCGTGGAACCAGCCAACGTGTCTAGGGTGTCATCTATTCTCGGGAGAGGGTAACTGTCCTTCTTCGTGACATTATTAAGTTGGCGATAGTCTACACAAAAGCGTGTCGATCCATCCTTTTTCTTCACCAGTACGACTGGAGAGGACCAGGGACTGTCAGATGGTTCGATAACTCCTTCTTTTCCCATATCGCTGACTATTTTGTCAGCCTCTTCCTTCTTGGCAAGAGGAAGTCTTCTTGCTGATTGCCGGATCGGCCTAGCACCTCCAGTATCAATTTTGTGCTGGACCACATTAGTTCGACCCCCTTTTCCTTGTCCGGTATCGAAGATGTCTTGGTACTTTTTGACTAAATCTCTTAGTTTGGGCTGTTGAGCTGGTTTTATGTCTTTGGAAGAGATGGCAACTAATTTTTCTAGTTCTGTGGGCAAGTTGTTGGGTTGGCTAATCGTTCCTCAGCCCCGGATCACAGATGAAACTGACGAGCAGTGCCCCAAAATTGTTTCTTTCTTCAAGGTCACTGGGAAATAATTGACATTCATGACCCTTACCGCACAAATTTGTCAGCACGCAACAAGGTCTTCCCTAGTGCAATCCCTCGTCCAGTTTTCTCATCATGAAGTTTGGGCTCGAAATCACCACGCTCCACTGCTCGCACTCCCGTCCAGGCGAGCCTCCAGAATGGTTTCAGCCCTCTCAGGTACGCTTTACATCTTCAGCCAACAGCACACGGATCAACTCCTCACTCCTCCCATGAAGCACCAGCTCTTCTCCGCTGACACGTAGGGACGCCGCCTTTGAAATCCAATTCAAACCCTCTGGAATTCATGATGTCCATTCCGATGATTGCATCATCTTCGATGTCCGCTACAAGTGCCTGATGTTTCACTGTAGTGCTGCCCAAAATTATTTCAATCGTTAGCTCGCCATATACAGTAGCTGGCTCCCTGTTGCTGCGTAGCTTCCAAGTTGTCGGTTCAATCCGTTCCGTGTTCTGGCAAAGGAAGGCCGAGAATTGTCCTAGTCGCACCTGTATCTAGCAGCATGGTGCAAGGCTCGTTATTGATGAGACCGCTCTACGAAGACACCTTTGTTCTGTCGTTGAAGGATAGCACATATGCGTTGTTAACCGGGGCTTTCCGGACACATGCCGACGATTGCCCCTTCTCGTCGACCTTCTTTAGTTTTCCTGCATCGGAGTCGATGAATGTTGGACATTTGCTACGACATGTCCAATTCTGCCAATTCCGGCATCTTATCTGTCTTTTCTCAGGCAACACTTCCTTCATCACTTTTCTTATGGCAGCTTCAAGTCAGCATGCTCCTGTGAGTCTTCTTCAATACTTCGAACTTTACTTTGGTTTCGCAGCATTGTTTTGCTGCTTCAATTCCAAGGCGCTTGCGGCTCTACGAGATGTGTTGACGAGCTAATATCAACGCTTGTCTGGTTTCTTGGTCCGGAGTCCATCCAAGAATGCCTGAACCGCTAATCGCTCCATTACATTTTCCGGTATGGCTGGATATGCGAGGCGAACCAAGCGCTGCAATGTCAGTTTCAAATTCTTGTAAGGATTTGCCCGATTTCTGACAGCGATTTTTCAGTTGGGAGTGGTATACGTGTTCCAAATGGGCCTGGCCATATCGTAATTCTAGATGTTTAATCAGCTGATCATAGTCCTCCTGTTCTTGGGCGGTGAGAGTTTGTAGAATATTCGTCGCTTCTCCACGTAATGCAAGTGTTAGTGCTACAGCTCTTTCCCCTGCATTCCATCCGTTTGCTTTGGCCGCTGCTTCAAACTGCCGGCGGTAATTTGCCCATGGAGTTTTTCCGTCGAACTGAGGCGGCTTCATGGAAAGCTTCCCTATTTCTGAAATGACCTTGACATCTTTTATTCCCTCTTGAACTTTATCCAAGTTCAAACTCAAGTCCAGCATTGTATTTTCTTTAACCATCTCTGTGGAGGGCGCACTATTAATTCGTTTTTCCAGCTTACTGATCGTTTCCTTTATTTTGTCCATTTCTGCCTCGACCCCATCTTTGATATTATCTACCTCCGTGTTCATTTGCTCCCTAATTTTATCTATCTCTTTCTCAACGGTTCCCATTCTTTCTTCTAGAAAATTAGCCACACCACACAATTCTTTTTTTAGGCCTTCTGTGTTTTCCAGGAACTTCACTTCCAGGCTTCTTGAATTTTCTAGAAGCTTCTCTTCCAGATTTCTAGAATTTTCTTGAAGCTTCAGCGTTTTGCGAAAAAACACATTTTTTGAAAATTCAATAAATTAACTGCCAAAGAGGTGCACTATCTTCAGAAGGAAGTTTAGAAAAATTATTTCTCGTGTGCATATTATCACTCAGGAAAAGCTTCGTTATATTGTACACATTGAACCTTCGGATCCTGTCACTAATTGTTGATTTTTATTTATCCTTCCCCAAATTACTCTCCATGAGACGATTATGAATAGACTCTCTTATGAATCCGAAACTTTCAATTTCTATATCTTGCTACTTCTGAAGACGTTATCAAAATGACATTTCTATTTCATTGAAGAATAATAATCCCTCGATGAATGAAATTTACAAATGCGCTCTCTATCCGAAAACTGCTGGAATGGTTGGTAAACTGCAAGAATGGTTGGTAAAGTTTCTCGCTATATGTTTGAATTTGGCTATTCGCCGCCTATTTCGTATTTCAAGTTAATGTCCCAAACGAAATTGTCTGGAGTTCGCTTTTAATCGGAAGTTGAACTATTTTTATGGGTCTTTCGTTTGAAATAAAATAGAAGCATGTATTGGCGTATTTCCTTCAATTTTCAACAAAAAAAAACTCAATTTTCGAAAATAAAACAATCTTAATATTTTCAATTAGTACTCTAATCCTTTCTGAGTTCACCTACTAAATTTGTGTTCTCAAAATGTAACCGTTTCTCGATGCAACTTGAAAAAAAATACACTTCATTGAACGCCCACCTTAACATGTGTAAAAGCATTATTTGAAGGGGAGCTGGACATTTGTTGGGTGGATTAAATTCAAATTGAGGGTTGTTGGTCAGTTTTGACTAAAGTTCTTCTTCCATATTTAAATTGATAAAAATTTTCAAGACCAAAACAGATTGCCAGAAGAACGTGGCCCTTTCAAATACTTTCAGAGGACAAACAAATATCATTTTTCAGCGCTATCTTCGGTTATTGAAAACACCACGCATTTCTTTAACCAAAATACCACGCATTTCCTCAACCAAAACACCATGCATTTTTTCAACCAAAACATCACACACATTGATTGAAATATTGGAAGAACTGTTCATTACACTATTTGAGAAAAGCAATGGAAAAATATCTCTTCATTCCTTCGATTTTTCCAAACAAGTAATAAAAAAGGACAGTTCAAAATACGGAACATTTTGGTGTTTGGTAGAACAAACTTCAGCAAACTGACATTTAAAAATTTAGACATGGATATTAGGATATTTCAATAATCATTATTTGTGTTTTGATTTCACATTATAAAATAATTACGGTTTTTGTTTTGACCATCATATTCAATTATAACATTGAAATAATGTATTTCATTAATGATTCACAACCTGCCTAATGACCTCCATATGCAGTTTGCAAAGCAAAGACCTGCCGCTAATTTGCAAACTGCCTAAGGACAAGACTGTTCAAATTACTTCTCACATTCTCACATCGCGTACTGTTTTCTGATTGGTTGCTAAGTAAAAGAAAAGAAGCTCCAGAAAATATAAAATTACGTAAAAGCGGCTACAAGCTGTTGTACGCACCCAATTGTCGAAATGGCCGTGACCTGACGATTTGTTTACAATTTGACACACTGTCATCGTGTGTTATTACAAATAATTTTTCTAATTATTGTGGTGTTTTAAGTGCTGTAAAGTATGCTGACTTCATCTACCCACTTTATATACGAGTTTGGATATAAGGTGTAAAATTGACCCAGAAGTTAGTTTACATGTATATCATGGTTAATGGAAGAAACACGTTTTTTTCTTTTCCTAAGATCACTTATGGATTGATAATTATTGAGAACCTTAATGTGTTGGACTTATTCGATTGGAAATTATTTTATAAATGGTTTTTATTTTGTTATATTTTTGTTCCAAATGCTTATAATTCTGTATTTAGTATTCATCATGAGCAGTATCTTCAGGAACTTGAGTGAAAAAACCAAAATTGCGTACAATTCTACTTTTTGTTTATGGCTAATAATACATTTATGTTTTGTTGAAAATATGAACAGGATGTTCATAAAATCAGATGTGGAATCATCTGCGACTGAAAGATAAACTTAAGTCACTATCTTCCATCGTCAAGATAACCTCTTGTGGGGTATATGTTGAAAAGGGAAACATTCTCTATTGAATAGAAAGATTTTTCTGTGAATTGAAAAATCCACGATAAAAATGAAGTTATTTTTTGTGAATGTCTAACAGAAAAACAATTACTTCCCCGGCTAAAGCCACGCTGGACATTGAACTACATCTGATAGATATTCTGAAAAGACCCTAACCCAAAAGAAAAAATCTGAAATTGAAAATTTGCATTTTCATTCAGATAGTTATTTGATTTTCAGTTGCAGACTTAATTAAGAACTCATAAAGATGAAAAATATTTCTATTAATTGAGAATTTCCCTTTTTTTGGTTTTTTCGAAGACTCAACTAAATATTCATTATTGTTCTTAACACCCTCTGATAAATTATAGTTTTTGCATTAATTTTTCCTAGCATTAATTACTTGAAAATTCAAATATGTCCATTTTGCTTCAATTGCTTTTGTTGTGTAATTTAATAACTGTTTAAAAAGTTGTCTTACAGCTGACTCTTGGAGAAACTACAAAGGGCTCTATTTAAAATAGTCTGCTTGGTTGTGTTAATATAATTTTCTCACATACATGTACACTTTATCTGAAGTTTTAGACTAAGCATAGAGTGTTTAAAAGGCATATGGTTAGGATTGATAACTTGATTTCTTATCTGAGAGAGTGACGATGGGAGTGATTAGTTTTTTTATTTTTATTTTATACAAATACGGGAAACCTCCATTATTACAATAGAAATTGTTCACAACAAAGTATCAAAGTTGGTATATTATTAACACTAAGATTTAAATTATCTTAAATTACCTTCACTTTCCACAAACTACGGTATCAAAGGTTATATTTAGTGCTATAGGGGAATGTAGCATAATACCTGCTGACTTTCCTTACAATCTGTAAATATATATACTCAATATCTAACAGTTTGGTGGACGCTTGTACTGAAAGTATTGCAGGTTATTTCATATTATTAATGCAATTTTTTTTATAGAAACTCCAGTGGGCAGTATATGAAGCACTGCGATCTCAAAATGTTACACCAGCCCATCCACAATTCAAGTTGTTTGCCTCAATACTCGCTCGTCTAACGAGGCGATTCCTGCCTAATCTGAGTGCCAACATCCCAAGACCAGAGGGGGGCAGCACCACTGAAAGAATGTTGCGTATCGCTCGTCATCATGTATTTTCTGTCATTAAAGGCAAATCGGTGGATGAAATCTACAATGAATACATGAAAGTCAGGGCAAAAAATTCCAAACCTCATGGGTATGTCAGTTTGAATGAGTTTGCTGGTGATAAAAAAGGAATTAACAAAGAAAATTCACTGTATGAAGATATCAGAAGAAGCTTACAGAAAAAGATGCCAGAGTGTAGTTCTAGTTCTGTGGGTGAAAATAAAATTGAGCGTATTCGGAAAGTTATCAATTTTGGTGATGACAACAGATGACTGATGTCTCTTAAAGACTTTAAAGCTGTGTTTCATTAATTTTTAAAAATGTATTCAATTTATTGATTTTATTAGGTTTATTTTATCACATTGAACTCTTATCAGATAAGATGTGAGGGTACTATGAAATGTATAAATAAAAATTGAAAAACAGAAGTTTGTCTATTTTTTAATTGTTTCTTGCTTTCAGTAGGTGAATTGCATAATGTATGAATATTATATTAACCTCAAAGTATACAATATATGAAGATCAGAAGTGGTTGCATGTTTTCATCTAGATGAAGATATTAGGAAAACCATTTTTCATTTTTGAAAATATATTCTTGTCTCAGGAATTTTCAAAGAAAAAGCAATATTTTGAACATTCCGCACTATAAACACTTTTTTTCAGCAGTGTCTTTACTTGATATATCATTTAGTCTGGATTTGAAAGTATCCCTGTTGGTCGGTACTACTCTTCCTTTTGGTGCTAACATAATTCCAAAAGCAATTCATATCAGAAATAGAATTCTCCTCTACTTCTTTGATATTTCAATAATAAATAATAATAATTTTGTTTTCTGTGTTCAATTTTTATTAGAGATTTTAGTGATCGTTTTTCTATGTATTTAATATTCTAATAGTTCTATATTCTCCCCAGTTTTTTTATAACGTTTTTTAGTCTTTCAATGCTTCTTTTATTTCCTTCAACAGATATATTTTCTGAATTCTTTATGTAACATAAATTTTGGAACGTAATAAAATATACTATTGATAATAATAATCATTTTTATTTCCAATGCTGGATGAATAATCTCTTCTTTTGTTGTTCTCTATTAACTTATTACTAATAATAATAATAATAACAACTTTATTCATCCCAAGAAATAATACAATTATTTATATTAGGGATACAATACAAAATAAATAACATATATTTTCAAACAAGTGTATGAATTATTTTATAATATGGGATAAATCAATAAAATAGATCTAAAGTCTTACCTTGAACGTTTGAGACATTGTTGAATAAAGAAAAGCAATTGAAAAGTCATACAACACACTCTCATATTTTGATTCGCGTCGTTGATGTTTGAAAATTGGCCTTTAATTCCTGGCAAATTGAAATCTCCGAGGATAAATAAATCACTTAAGTCTTCTATGTGATGCAGAAAATCAAAACATGCTGTACATAGGTTCGCAAAACTCTTCGGTGGAATGTTAACACATGAAAAAATGCGTTTATGGAATGCAATAAATACTTCCACACCTCTTGTTTTCTGTGTGAACTCAAAATCTCTATCTGTACTTAATAAATGATATGCATCTACATCGAGTAGTTCTCCGTCCGCAACACCCTCTCTCAACCAAGTCTTAACATCAAATCCTGATTTGCAAAAAAATACTATAACCGGGAAGCAGGATCCCTTATCCCCCAGAGACTTCTTTCGCTTCGCAAAGGATATTAAATTTCTGAATGAAATAGAAATTCCTAAGTGAAACTTTCCACCCACCTGTAGACTCATCTGTCTACGCGTCAGAATAACAAAAATACAAAATTTCCCTGAACTTTACGTTACTGTCTCTTGAAATATGTCTAGAACTTTTTTATTTTTCCAGAGAACTAAATCTTTTATCGTCTTTGGGCTGATTCCCCCAAATGTAGTTTTTTGAATCCGCGAAATTACTCTTAGCGTATAGTTAATAGCTCCTATACGAAAGTCAACTGAAATTTGTACACTGGTCTTGGCAATCTTCAAGTTCCAAATGCCGAATTTGTATTTAAACCAGGGTTCATAATACCAAAAACCGAATATAACACTATTCTAAAATAACCCCTAAATGAAAAAATGTAGAGTAATTTTTCGTTGTTCAAAGTTCAGACAGGCCACTGTTAACCACGGGTCCAATATCATAAAGTTTTTAAGTATACGTTCAATAAGGTTGAAAAAGATGTTTCCTGTTTGTGGTAGAAATAATGCACCTTTTGCTGGAATCCTATGAATAACTGATAAAAAATCGTTCGATAGTGGAAACACATTTCGCTGAGAGTGGCATAAAAAACTTTCGCAACAAAACATGATCGCTGTTCACAGGGTTAAGGGATTTTTTTTAATGGAACCATTAAAAATAGAACGTCCCATTGGGTAAAAAACACGGCGTCTAGCTTGAAAAAAAAAACGTGATGGTATCAAAATAATAGGTGACCCACTGAGAAAAAAATGCCATATTTGCTGTCAATTTTTGTGATCACAGATAATTTATTACTGATTTTGAAATGGATTCAAGCAATGAAGAAAGTGTGAATTGTACTCCACCAGAAATAAGTAAAGCAGCTGAGGATGCGAAATTGAGTTTATTGCCAAGTAAATCCAAGAAAATATACGACAAGGTGTATGAAGAATTCGTGAGGTGGTGCAACGGGAAAAATGTAAAAAATAAGAACTACACAGAGACTGTATTTCTTGCCTATTTTCTGGAAAAATCTAAATATTGTAAGCCCTCTACCACGTGGTCATATTATTCCAAGCTGAAAGCTACTTTAAATGTACATGATAATATAGATATCAGTAGATACGAAAGATTGATAGCTTTTTTTTAAACGAAAATTTGATGGTTATAAACCAAAGAAATCGAATATTCTAAGCAGAGAAGAAATCGAGTTATTTTTGAGGGAAGCACCAGACGATTTGTATCTTATGATGAAAGTAAGTTCTAATTTCATGTTTTCTCAATGTTCAGTATGTTAATCTGAGGATTTATTGTAGGTAGCACTGATTTTGGTATTTGTGGAGCATGTCAGCAAGAATTGGCAAATATCACAGTGGACGACATTCAAGATTTCGAGACATTCTTACTCATAACTATACGAGAAACCAAAACGAAGATAGATCGAGTATTTACTGTAATCGATAAAGAACAGAAATCGCCAAGTTATTTGGATATTTACAGAAAATATTCTTCCTTGCGAGATCAGAATGATCAAAAGCGTTTTTTTTATATTATAAAAATTGCAAGTGTACGAGACAGGTTATCGGAAAAAATACATTTGGTCAAATACCATTCAGAATAGCCACTTACCTAGGTATTTCTAATGCGAAAGAATATACTGGTCACTGCTTCAGACGTTCCTCAGCAACTATGTTAGCAGATGCAGGCGAGGATATAATCAACATTAAAAGACATGCTGGGTGGAAGTCGACGACTGTTGCGGAAGGTTATATTGAAAATTCAGTTGCAAATAAGCTGAAGATTGCTAAGAAAATTGTAGAAAATGATGAGCCTTCTACTAGCCATTGCAGACAATCTGAAAATATTGCTCACTACTCTGAAACACCAGATAATAACATGCATTCTCTTCAGACTTTAGTAATGAGGAATCAGTTGAAATCAGTAACTATCTGCAACAACAAATTCAAATATTTTCATAAATAACTGTTCTAATTGTATTGTCAATATTAAGTTATATAATTCATTTTTTAAATTAATTTATGTTCATTGTTTTCGTTATATTATTGTTAATAATGTTTTGGGTTTGATTATATGATCCATTGGAATATAGATTTCTATCGATATGAGATTGAAATTCACTTTAGCGCCTGTTCAACGATTTTATCGCTCGCCGGGCGATAAAGTAGTCCGCCGGCGCTAAAGTGCTACTTTACGCCGGGTCGTGCATAAAACAATATATTGTCGATTTCACAGTGCTCATAAACCTTGTTATTTTTTATATAATGAATTATTGTGGACCATCAAAACGATTTCTGATAAAGAGAAAGCTAATCATTTATTCTTGTCATGAAAGCTCTGCCTAAGATTTAAAAATACGGCAACGTTGCAAAATTGATTGAAGGTGTCAACTGTGGGATCGGGTGATTACGTCCAAATTAAAAGAATACACCAATATTTGCGAAGCACAATTAGTTGCGATATATAAAGGTATGAACATATGTTTGGAAAAAACATCATTCTCACAGATTCCCAAAGTGCTTTGGATAAAATTACAAGTAGGAAAATAACAACAGAAATGGATTATATATCGCTAAACATTAGACAATTGTCATATAGGGCATCCCTTAATAACATATTATTTCGTATTTGCCTGGATACCAGGACACTCAAATATAGATGGCAATGAGTTGGCGGATACTCTCGCTAAAATTGGTTCCAATCTCAATGTTCCATTGAATAATAAACTTGATTTAAATAATTTTATACCTATAATGAAAAACAAAATAAAAAATGAATTTTTAGGAGAAATGGAAATATGAAATTTAAAATAGAGGAAAAACATATAATAAAATTCACACAGAATATCCGAGGGAAATTTGGTATTATATAAATTTCCATATATGTCTAGAAGACACATTACCACTATTATACGAATGAAAACAGGGCATTGTATGACTGGGGAGCATTTACATAGGATAGGAATAGCGAATAACCCATTTTGCGAATGCGGTTATACTGAAAATCTTGATCATATTTTCTTTGAATGCCCATTAATATGAATCCACAACATGACCTATACCAAGAATGCATAAAGATGGGGATGCAAACCCCAATTCAAATTACCACAGTTTTAAATAAAATCATGAAATTTATTGAATATAACAAAATCAAGATTTGAATCAATAAAGAAACAATATAATATTTTTATAATATACTCTCAAATAGAAAACAATTCCTTATACACTCATAAACTTTCATCCCTGAACAATATATCCATATAACCTTTGTTTGGTGACGTCCCACATCCTACTAGTAATCAATCACAAATAGAAGAAGAAAAGAGAACAAGAAGTCAGCCAACGCATACCCAGAAGGAAAAGAGATAACAAGAATCACGAGAAAAGGGGAACAACATGAAGAAATTCAGACAATGTTGATCCCCTAAATGAATGAGCTGGCCAAATGCGCCTAACGGAAGCAACGGCCAAGAAATAGGAAGGAAGGGTGATTACGTCACAACACTTTGCAATGGTGCTAGAAAGAAGCCATTTGAATTTTGCCGACTTAAAATTTTTTTTTAGAAAATTAAATTATGGGAAAAAATGATTCAAAAATATGCGGTGGTACCTATGTCCTCAAATAGCTCAGTTGGTAGAGCGTCTGACTAGATATATATATATATATATATATATATATATATATATATATATATATATATATATATATATATATGTTCAATTTGATTGAAATTAATTGGTTACAAATGAGACTCCATGAAAATAAAATGAGATTTATTGACTCTTGGTATATTTATTTAAAAGATCTTATTTATATCACTAATTCGACTACTTAGCATACTCTTGAAATAAACAGATACTCAAATATAAAAATAAAATATTTGTTGGAAATTCATCGCAACAAGGATAACTTTTGAGTTCTTAAAGAATTCATAACAAAAATAAAAATGGTAAAGGCAAATAAATACCAAAACACATGACAATATGAATAATAATAACATTTGAACAGCGGCTCACAAAAAAACACAATTCAGAGTATTTATTCACTTCACAGTATTCATACAGGAAACAAGAATCGAAGAAATATGAATATCATAAAATGAGAAATGATCGTTGTTGAACGTAAAAGTTACAAACAAGGAAAAAAGAAACGGATGGAATAAAGAGGGGCAGAAAAATAATTTGTAATGTTAACTTGCTTGGTTGTTATTTATGGCCTATGTATTACAAGATAATATGTCAGTAATCGTGGCTATAGCTACAACTTCGCCCCCGTTCTGTGGGCAAACGGGATTGTCTCACTCAAAATGATATCACGAATGCCCAAAACTTTCACAATAAAATAACTTTGAGATGCACGTGTAACGGCTGTACAATAACTCACATTAAGCTGACTTCCTAACCACGTGGTCGACGTCTGTCTCCCACGACAGCCGGAAGTCGAATCCTCCCTCCAATGTTGACTGATGGCACATGAACATATTTGGTGTTTTGTGGTTGAAAATGTTTCATGTTTGCTTTTGTCCAAAAAGTACTAGATTTTACTCGATGTCCCTATAACCGTGCGAAGGTACTGGGTCGAATCAAAAAGTACTAGATCTAGTACGAAAGTCCTGACAGGAACAACCCTGGCCTGAACATAACCGTATTTCTTTAAATATTTTTGAACATCAGACTCGGTTAAGTCTGCTACCAACATTCGTATTGAAAACCAGTACCAGAAACCACACCCACCACTCAACGAAATAGGGGAGTGCCGCACAAGTTGCCATTTTAAAAAAACGTTAAACCCCAAATTCCTATTTTCTGCAGAGGTACTTAGACTGTGAGTTGGTGATCGTACGCAGTCCTCATTCCTCATGCTGACGTCACACCATCCGTAATACTCCGCGTAACTTAGACTGTGATTTAGACGCCTCCTCCACAAAACATGGTATGTGTTTTGTGGCCTGCTCTCTGCAATGCAAATGTGAATCACGTCGTTAATCATGTAGAGCTCATCCAGTATTGAAACGACCGTTTGGTAGGTAGAGAGGGGGAAAACACGAGTGGACACGATTTGCTGTGCTACGGCGAATCTTCACCAGTGTCTTGGCATGCAGCGTTTGCGTTAGGTTTGTTTAATTAATAAATAGGTAGTGCAGTTATTTATTCAACTTTGCAATAGTTTACTCGTTACCTTGCCAAAATGCCCAGTGGTAAGTACTATCCAGTAGCGGAAAAAGAAATAGGAGTGTTAGGAAAGTTATAGGAGTGTAAGTTCTCTACGTCTCGTGAATCGCCTATACCAAATAATTTGGCACGCCTACGGAATTTCTATTAATAGTCATAGTTAGACAATGGTTCGGGTATCTTCGATAAAAATTGGTTGTTAGGTGGGGGAAGGCCAAAGTGGTCGTTTCAATCAGGGCCGATCCTAGGGTATTGGCCGCCCGCGTGCAAATACCAGATGTGCCGCCCCTCCAGAGATTTTTTTCTTATTTTGACTAATATTTAACGTTGACGTTATAAACTCTTAAACTCATCTACCTGTATACTCAGTGCGTACACCAACGAAAAGTATATAAATCAGTTGTTCTACAGTCTACAGACTAGGTACCTAATCATTATAATTAGCTAATTATAAAATAACCTTTCTGGCTTTCTAAGTGGCAAATTTATCAATAATTTCCGTAAAATCTATTTTTTCACAGATTTCGGATTTAATAGAGATGATGGCCAAATCTGAAAGCCTTTCTTGTGTCATATTATTTCTCAAGTAATTTTAATAATTTTTAATTTGCTGAAATTTCTTCCTCCTGAAGCCACAGAAACAGGTAAGGTTAAAAAAATTCTTATTGTTAGAGCAAAATTAGGAAAACAAGAAATGAGATCATTTTTTACTATGATTTCTAATACCTCAATTGGCTGTTTCTTACCTGGAAAAATATCTTTGAATGAAGTTATTTCATTGAACAGTTGTATACCGTCGTGAAAGATCACGATACTTCCTTCCTCCTGTACCTGTAACTTAATATCTAAGTCCATGCAGGCTTTCATGAGATCATCACTAGAAATGTTGTGAAACTCACACAGAAAGCAGAATATTGAAAAGCACTCAGATAATAATGTAAATCTTTCATTTACCGAAGAGATCGCGTGATCAAGAATTGCAAAATAGAAAGACGTCTTGAATTGCTGGAAGGGATTCAAAAGGGGTCCATCCCTGCCCTCGTAATCAAATAAACGGACCTTTTTCCTGAGCCTAGAACTTGGAAATTCGGGATCAATACCTAGCAAGTGTTGTGGCTGATTCGACAAATATTATGAAATTATCGTCTGATCTTTGTGAAACAAAATATTTTTTTAAATTATCTAAGCCTTCAATGCATTCCGCGATGTTTAATTTAGGATTTTGAAGCATTTTACTCAGAACATTAATTCTTGATAATAAATCATGCCAAATCAAAATTGAACACAAAAATTTGAATGATTCAAGATTTTTAATTATTGATTTTGCATCATTTTTTGTTTTCGCGTCTCTGGTGGAATCTTCAATTAAGGCCCGATATTATAATGTCAGTTTAAACTCTTGAGTGACGTCATCGAGTTTAAACCTTAAACCCTACCTCAGGTATGGTTTAAAGGATTGAAAACGTTTAAGTAGGTTAGCCAACAGGACAAAATCTAACAAAAATTGACTCTTAAAATCGAGTCTAACCTTAAAAATTTGTTTTGAAATAAGCTATACTTTGTAGTTGGAAATACTAAATACTAACTAAATAAAATGGACTACATTCAAGATAATATTTTTGAAGTGTTTGAAGAGGTTATGTCGGATAATGAAGAGGAAATCATTTATGGATGTGCCAAGGGCCGCTCGCAAATTTAGAATTAGGCCTAATCATTATGATGAATGGAATGACATATAATTTCTAAATAGATTCAGATTGTCTAAGCAAACTGTTGACAATATATTGACTCAGAGGGTAGATTACAGCACCCTACTAATCGGTAAATGAAATATTTCTCTTTAACAGCTTCAATTGTTTTATTAAAGTCAATTCAGAAACCACGCAGTTGAACCTTTGTTGCAGTTATTGATGGTGCTTAGATTTTATGCTACAGGGGATATGCTCAGAGCAGTGGGTGAATTTGGTGGAATACATGTATCAACAATGTCACGAATAGTCAAACGTGTATCCACAGCTATTGCAGCTTTATCACGAAGATATATTAAAATGCCTTCTTCGGAGGAAGCACGCAAGAAACAAAAATAGAATTTTATGATATTGCCAGATTTCCGAATGATTTTACTCACGTCACTTTTCACAAAACGAAACAGTCATTACGATAAAACACCATAAGGCCAAGTGACAGATGACATTTATATACATGGAAAATAAAAATCTTATGTGTTTTTATAAAATGACTTTTTCACCAACTTTGGTTTAAACTTGAAGATAAACTGGTTTAAGGTTTTCGGAGTTTAAACTGACATTATAATATCGGCCCTAAGGCATACAATGCGGTAATAATGTTTTTGAGGTCTTGCTTTAGAGGTCTAATAGCATTGATACGACTTTCCCACCTTGTTTCACTTAATGGTTTCAAAGTTAGACTTTTCACGTATTTTTTTGGTAAATTCCATCGATATGGGGACACAGAAAAAAAATTATATACCTCTTGTACCATATCAAAAAATCCAGAAATTTCACCACTGGAGCTGGCAGCGTCATTAACGATGAGGTTTAAGGTATGAGCCGCACACGGCACGTATAATGCTCTATGATTGATATCGAGAATCCGTTTCTGAAGCCCTATATTTTTCCCCTTCATGTTCGATCCATTGTCGTAGCCCTGACCACGTATATCTTTAACTTCGAGCTGCAGACTAGGTAATAGCTTCTCTAATAGAAAATTGCACAGACCTTCTCCAGTGGTATTAGTTACTGAAAAAAATCCTAGAAAAAATTCTAAAATATCTACTTTACTTTTATCATCAGTAGTGTTCACACATCTAATTACAAACGTTATTTGTTCTGTATGACTAATATCGGGCGTAGAGTCGAGAATTATAGTGTAATATTTGGCTTTTATGACAATGCGTGTTATCTCATTACGAATAGATTTGGCTAAAATATGAATTACTTCATTTTGAAAATGCTACCCTAAGTAGTGTGGAATACGTGTTTTTTATCTTTGTATTTACTGATATTATTAAGGTGTTCTGAAATAACTGGATCAAATTTGGCCAACATCTCTACTGCCTTTAAAAAATTACCATTATCTCTATGATACAACTCCGTACTAGTTCCTCTAAATGCTAAATTTTGACTGGCTAAAAATTGTACTACAGCAATCATTCTTTCAATGATAGCGCGCCATCGCTTTTTCTCTCTATTGTAAACATTTTGTTGTTCCGCGTCAATAGTACAATTTTTTTCCATCTTCGTCTTCATTTCGCACCACGATCTTATAGAGTTAACGTGTTTTAGAGAATTTTCATGCTTATTGAGGTAATCCGAACAATGACGCCAATCAGAAAAGCCAGTACTTACAAGTTGTGTTGAACTATCTCTACTAAACAATTTACATGCAAAACAAAAAATACAATTTAGTTTTATGGAATAGCAGAGCCACGCGCGATTTATTTTCTCCCCGTTCACTAAAGTTTTGTTATAATATGAACAGCTAAATTTTCTGCCACTCTCATCAATCGGAAATTTGAAATCTGCAACTTGTTTGGGACCGTGTTCTACCAATAAATCAATATATTTTTTTGTCAAAATGTTAGGCCAAGTACCTGGATCATCTAGTGCTACTTGAGCAGAGCCCTCTTCCTCTTTGCTCTCATCTTCACGTTCAGCTTCACTGGGAATGGGACTGCTTGATGATGATCTTGCAGCTTTATCACCTTCATCGGGTGTGAAATCTATTGATTTATTGTTTGTTTCACTAGTACTGGTGGATGTTGATGGTTGGGAATAATCAAACTCCGTGATTTGATTCAAACCTTTTTGTTCGGGCTCACTTTTATCCGGTTTTCCAAAATACTTTTTCAATGCTCCCGCTTGTTTTGAGATTTCTTCTATTCTTCTCTTTTCTATAGAAGGCACCTGACTCTCTTTTAGTTTTTCTGTTTTTGGACGAGGACGACATCTAAAGGTAAAAGGTAAGAAGAACGATAAGTATATCATGGCTTACAGATGCAGATAAAATGAATGAATGAATGAACCATTGTTAATACTTTTTTTTACTTAAAATATAAGAATATGGGTTATTCATAAGAAATCCCCATTCCTGTTGAAAAAGTTAGAGCAAATTATTTAAAATAAATAATGATTCGTAGCGCTCTTTCAAAATCTGAGTAAAAATTAAAATTTTCATAAACTCCCCCGGTTGGTAACCTATAATTTTGTAAGAAAATTATATTTTGTGCTAACGAATTTTGAAAGAATTGAAAATAAATTATGAATTTTCAAATATTCTGTACTTATTTTCAAAACGAATCATCGCGACAAAATTAGTTTAAAAATATGCCCACTTTTTTTATCTTATTAGAAAACACCCTGTACAACATTTCATTCATTCATAAATCTAGTTAAGAGCTTTGGTACTTACCACAGTTCCGATTTAAATATTTAAACGATACTCAACAGCAACACCTTGTCACTAATTTCCAATATTAACTTACACTTGCACTTGATTGTGTTTATGACCAGTCTTATTGTATGTTGATTCAAAATTAAATGAACATTTTGAAATGAAAATGGTTTATATATAGTGGTGAAGTAGCAAAAAAAATTCCGATGCCGCATCCCTTTAACTTTGTCGAAACACTCCATTTCTTATCTATAAAGAAAACCGCTAAAATAAAGTTTCTTTTGACCATTGACCTGCGAGCCGCGTGCCGACTGTGATATATATATAGTCTTTACAAGTAAGTTGTCACGGCGAAAAAAAATTCAAAGGAGGCCGCAGCGGCGAAACCTTTGAAAAAAAGCCGCCCGGCGAACAGCAGCACGTTTTTTTCAAAGGTTTCGCCGCTGGTACCTCCTTCAAAAAATTTTTCGCCGTTCCAACTGACATCGTAAAGACTATACCTACATAAATAAGCCGCCGCGCCGCACACAGGAACCAAACATACAGTCGTGTCAAAAATATGAGCCGTTTTTTGGCGCCCATGTATTCAAAACGTATTCGTCCTGTGATACAAATACATCCATTCTGGCGTTGAAACGATGACGTCATATATAAAACGATTCGAAACGTATTCATAGAGTTTTGAAACCAAGTCGAATTCAGTTTCAAAACATAATTCGTTGTTTTGTGATTGTCATAATTGAAGACGTGAGTGGATGAAGATGTTATGTTACAATTTTTTTCAGTAAAGGTCAACATTTTGTTTTATTGATTTTTTTTCATTCAAGACTAACTAAGCAACGGTGCGTCCAAGTGGTTATCGAAGATCATACAATTTCACTCACAAATGATTCATGAATGTGAAAGATGGTAAATACGAGAAAACTTTCATTTATGCAAAAAGTAACAGATTTTCTAGGATTGTAACATAACATCATCTTCATCCACTCGAGTCTTCAATTCATAATAATAGCCTAAATAAATCTTGGTAGTGGGACATTTCACTAATAATTGTGAGAGTTTAAAATTCAAAATGAAAGATATTGAACTAGGAAATTATATATTAACAACTGAGTTGGAAACCTACAATGAATTATCAGTTTATCAAATTATATTTAGAAAAATATTCACAGTGATGCTTCAGTTTTATCACAAAGCGAATTCTTCTATTTGAAGAGTCAATACATTTCAGTTCGCATGAGTCTGTTGGATAACATGATGAGTTTTTTTATTTTCCACCTCCTCATAATCTGAAAACTAACAAAGTTCCTAATGGAAAAATGTATAAAGAAAACAGGTCGTTTTTTCAAGCATCTTCTATGATACAGTTTGACCACGTCTTTAGACATTCGAACACACTATCCAAAAATACACATTGTATGCTTTTGAGGTTATATATTAAGTTTCCGGATTATGCTAATTCATTTAATTCATGTAATACTTTATTTACTTATTCAGTCTATTAAAAATGTCTATTATTTAATTGGTAATGTTCACTACACTTCAAACACTCTCACTTTCCACGTATATATCTCATTTAAAAATAAAAATAAAACTTCAACAAACGCTTCACAGTGTTCCATGCCATACAGTCCACTGTTGTTTTGCGAGGTTAATCAGGTTTACCACATTGAATGGCCAAATTGTAACATGGCGAGAATTTTAAAATGAAAGCAGAAAATGAGTGGATAGGTCATTTGGTTTTTTATTATAATGAATAATATTGGTTTCATTGGCTTATGAAAATATAAGAATGTTTTTTCAGTCCTGTATTAAAATCAAGGAATACAAAATGAAATAAATAGATAAAAGTGAGGGGTCGAAAAATATAAATATTCTAAGATTTAATTCCCATGAGTTTTTTTTACTTTTTGTTGTGTGAAATTATCAAGTTATAAAAAAATGTGTCGAGAACCATTATGAAACTGTATATTCAATATCAAGGCGAACGTTGTCTAGAAATAACATCCATACGTTAACATTTTTTTGACTTCTCCAATACCTCTCAGTAGGCATATAGAGAAATGCCACAGAAGAACAAATACAATACTTCCAACATCCTTTAAAGACCTCCATGGGAAGTGCATATTGCGTCTCAAAAAAACATCCTCATGCCAACATTTTCAAAACATCCCAAAACCTCCCAGAGATGTTTGTGCTCACTGGGTAGTGGGTGGCAATCGCCCGAAATTACAGACTGAAAATTTTTCGGGATAAAATTTAAAAAAACATTTGGTGCTGTGGCAAGTTTAAGACAATAAAATAATTCATAAAAAACCTTTTTAATGACAAGCTTTTATTCAAATGCATATAAAGTAAAAAAAATTTTTGGTTTTTTTTAAAACATGTCGCGCAAAGTTTTCAGTTCGAATACAAAAGCGGCAAGCTTTTGAATCTATAACTCACGGAATAACCTACGTCACACATCCAAAACAATGAATGAATGTATGTTTGTTGAAGCATCGTTTTTATGAGGCCTTTTTCATAAGTTCTGAACTATCTAGTCCTTCAATGAGGAGGCCATCTAAAGGTTAAGTCATCCGCCATCTTGGAGTTACCATCTTCAATTTATGAATTTAAACTAAAAATTAATAATCCTCGACTAAATTCATAATCTCCGACCCCAAAATCTCCGACATACCAATTTTGAATTGAATCCGCCAACTTGAATTTGTGAATTTTGATAATAAAATCTCATATAAAGAACTCAAAAACCCCCTCCAATTTTAATAGAATCGGACCATAAACACAGAGATCAGGCCATCTTGGAGCCCCTTTTGATTTTATGAATTTTAAAAAATTAACCCAAAAAACGGACCATAAATCTAAATCAAAAATGGATTACAAATTTTGAACCGGAAAGAATGACTGACTCACGAACGAAGCAAGTTGAATAAAAGCTTATAAAAATTAAATCAAATGGCATTTTGGTAAAAACACAAAGATTCAGATGACCTGATGTATGATATATCATATATCCCTAATATAGTCAGTCAATCTCTGTGATAAAAGGATTGAATGATGAAAGTAAAAAGATAGAACTAAAAAGCTTGTATAGAAAAGTGACAAAAAAAGCTGGAAGATCTGATAGGATAGGATATCGGTAGTGCAATGTGCATCATCAAAGAATCAGTGGTAAGGAACTAAAGGTGACCGATCACACTGGATATCAAGCTATATCAATATTGATAATACAATACAGCGACGAAGGACTGAGAATTGATTCAGATTTTGAAGGAAAAATAAATTACCCAGGAGAAATAAGGTAGCAGAATATAAATCAGATGATAGAACACTGCCAGGAAAAGAAAAATATGTATATGCTATAGTAAAATGTATGATAATATGTATAATATGTGCATATGGACCATGTTAGACTATTTATTGTAAGCGATGCTTTGACGACATTTTTGAGAATTCATGCATTAGAAAGCACCACTACCAAAGAAATTAGTACGATATTTCATAAACAATTATGAATACTCCACATCGGATGGATGGATGGAACACATTCTGTGAGAGAATATAAAACATGAGGGTCTAGCTTGTTTGCTTTGCTCCAGTGCCATTAAACTCAGCTCACACACACAGTATAAAACATACTCTCACTTCGACACAATGGACACAAGCAAACGGGAAGGTGAAAAGAGTCAGGATGAGAAAATCAGCGAGGTTGAAAAGAATCTGAGTGTAGCAATAAATGAAACCACCAATATAGAAGCCCATTCGTTAGTCGGAATAGATTTCCACCAGAATTTGGAAATGGAAAATTGGCTGAGATTGCTGATAGAGACCCAGATGAATGGAAGCCACCATTGCGAATTCAAGAAGAAATCAGGACCAATGTCAAATAGCAGCACCGGAAATAGAAGAGTAAATACAAAACTGATTACAAAGGAATGAGGCATGAAGTGGGTGACGTGGTTGTGATCAAAACAAAGCCGAGAAGCCTGGGACAACCTTCAAAAATACAAACAAAATATGCTGCTCCATTCATTGTAGCTGCCAAGTGATACTTATATACTTCGACAACACCTCCTTTGAAAGTATGGTCTCTGCGGCCACTCGAAAAGGCATTCACGAAACCACCTGCAGGTGGATACACTCAATGCTTCACAATAGACTGGTCCAAGCCAACATGTTCAAGGAAAAAGAGCAGGTTGAAATTTCCAGAGGTACCCCACGGGGGCATACTTTCCCCCCTTCTGTGGGACATGGTTGTAGATGAACTGCTAATTTCTCTGAATAACCAAGGGTATTACTCTCAAGGGTATGCAGATGACTTGGTCATCCTCATCAAGGGAAAGAATACTCGAACAACCTCAGAGCTAATGCAAAATGCACTGAGGATAGTAGAGGAATGGTGTAACAGAGAGAGCCTAAGGGCAAATCGAACAAAACAACACTAATTCCCTTCTCCCGGAGAAGAAACATGGGAGATCTCATACCTCTCAGACTTTTCGGTGAAAGATTACAAGTAGTAGAGCAGGTGAAATATCTAGGGCTGATTCTTGACAAGAAACTAACCTGGAACCCGCATCTTCAACATGTAACCAATAAAAGCAAGATAACCTTCATGATGTGCAGGAGAGCTTTTGGAAAAACCTGGGGGCTTAAACCGAGAGCCATGCACTGGCTTTACACAGCGGTAATAAGACCAAGAATAACTTATGGCTCACTCTTATGGTGGCCAAAAACAAATCAAAGACAGGCAAAACTAACCTTGGGAAAATCCAGAGGCTTGCCTGTCTCTGTATCACGGGTGCAATGAATAGCACTCCAACAGCTGCAATGGAAATCATCCTAAACCTCGAAACCCTTGACTTACATGTCATTGGAGAGGCCAGGATGAGTGCATACAGACTGAAACAAACAAAAAACTGGAGAATCCGAACAACTGGACATACCAGAATCACTCATGTAATCAACATCGAAGAACTCGAAATGATTTCAGACTACATGCAACCCCTATACTCATTCGAAAAACCATTCGAAACACGAATTGATGAATCTGGATGGGCCCCGAGTATAGAATCACAATCAACTGCGGACATAGTCTGGTATACAGACGGTTCAAAGACAGTTGAAGGAACGGGAGCAGGAATACATGGGGTAAGGCCAAGAAGGGATTACATAATACCACTTGGCAAATGCTCCACGATATTCCAAGCTGAAACACATGCTATCATGGTATTCATTCAGAAGAATCTAGAAAGTGGTTATAGGAAAAAACACATCTACATTCTATCTGACTGTCAAAGTGCTATCAAAGCACTTAACTCTATACAGATAAAGTCCAAACTGGTCTGGGACTGCCTCCAGAACCTCATCGAGCTGGCAAAACACAACAAGGTCACCTTGATGTGGGTGCCAGGTCATAGAGGCATTGAAGGCAACGTCAAAGCGGACCAGCTAGCTAGACAAGCATCTGAAACGCTATTCACAGGGTCAGAACCTGCACATGGGATTAGCAAAAACCGATGCAGGACCCTGATCGACGAGTGGATAAAAAGAAGACACCAACAATAGTGGGATCAAACTGTCGGGCAAATACACAGCAAAGTCATGGTAGGGCATCCAAACCGGACCCTGACGGCTGACCTGAACCTGAACAGAACGAAGGCTCGTATAATAATAGGTCTGTTGACTGGACACTGCGGCCTAAGAAAACACCTAAACACCATGGGAGTACGCAGTGAAACCGTGGAGTGTGGGCTATGTGATGAAGAGGAGGAAACAGCCTCTCATATTATCTTCGACTGTGACGCCCTAAGTAGTAGGCGATACAGAACCTTCGGAGAGATCAGCCCGGAAACAGGCATGAATCCGAAGAACCTTATCAACAGGCGTCTAAACCTAATTAAAGGCACAAACCTGTTTGAATGAGGAACCACTGACGACAGAGTGATACAATAGACCCCAGCTGGTCGCAGTGTCAAGGGAAGCTAAGTGCCAACCCTGTCTCTGGCTCGTCAGCTTTCAACCAACCAACCGATACTTATAAAGTAGCAAGTATTGAGGGGGCAGTCGGTCGATGATACACAACGACAATCAATGAAGCATAGATAGAGCTGTAGGTACAGAGATTGTGAAGAAACTGAAAGTGACACAGACACCAAAGATAAAAATGAAGGTGAAAATACCTAGATCAACGAGAGGAGGGCAGTAGAGAGTGGACGTAAAAGAGAAGGGTACTCTGCGCTCAAAAATACAAAACAAGCAAGGCCGTACCCAGATAAAAATTTCGGGGACAAGTAACCACAATATCTCGCAGATTATGAATCAAATGTTGAAGGTCAGGATGGACGAGTGATGACACCTGGAAATGTATATTAATTACGCCCGCTCGCGAGAATAATTTGAAATGAATCGGTTGTCATGTGGGACTGGGAATGAACGTTTGTTTTTGAAATCGCTTCTTTGATTTATACTTATACAGTATCGGAAAGTATTTATCTTGGGTATGGTGGTTTCATGAGAGCGTAAAGAATAGCTTGCTATATGTTGAGAGAGCATTACAATTTCTCCTCGACTCGCTCGAGGAAGGGATATCGACGTCACGACACAGAGATAGGAGAGTCAGGGCGGTTAGCTCAGGACGTCAGTATCATACCAGCAGCAGTCGGGAGAATGTGTGCGCTGCAATGAAGAAGAATTATTGACGATAATTTCACATCAGATAATTTGAACAAATTAAATTGAATCATTGATTGAATTTAATCTGTCGGACGACAGGTAGATCAAAATTCTTTGGTGCCGTGGTGGCCGCGAAAATTCTTAAACAAAAGCAAACGATATTTCTGTAAGACAATAAAAACAAAAAACTTATTTCTAACAGAAAAACAATTATTTCTTGAATGGAGAGAAAAAAAAATATTTACAAGAAAAGACAAACCAAATTAAATATTTTGTGTACGGAATTATTTTATTAAATGTTCGAACAAACCACCATTTTGGGCCAAACAATAGCCGAATCTATTGTACAATTCTGTTCTGGTAGCCGCAAGGGTAACTGGTGTTACCTGAGCACATACCTGAATAATGTTTGCCCTCGTTCATCTAAATTGGTGGCACGTTCGAACTCATGCCGATATACCTCCGATTTTAGCATGCCCCAGAAATAAAAATAGAGAGGTGCTACATCTGGTGATCGAGGTGGCCAGTTGATTGTACCTCGCGTACAAATTAACCGATCGGGAAATAATTGGTTCAAAAATGTAACCACCGTGCCTGCATTGTGGACAGGACAACCATCTTGTTGAAACCACACGTCGTTAAAGTAAATCGGAAGAGCGCGAACTGCAGGAATAATTTGATTTTGTAAAAGTTGCAAATATTTTGCTGCATTTAAATTTCCTTCTATAAAAATAATGGGCCTATGACGTGATCGCCTAAAAGTCCCGTCCACACATTTAATTTCTTGGGTACTGTGTCCTCACAGCAATACTCAAATGTTTATGTTCCCGAGACCAATAACGTACTACGAATGGGTTGTGTTTTTGATGAATTGAGAAGGACGATTCATCGGTAAATAACACCTTTTTTAGAAAGTCATCATTTACACGGAATGCCCTATTGCATTTTTCGACCATCGTTCCACAAAACTCCATACGTCTGAAATGGTCTCCAGGCAAAAGTTCTTGTGTGGTCTTGACTTTGAAACAATGATAACCATTTCTCTTCAAAATATTCCTTACAGTTCTTTCATTCAAATTCACGTCGTCGGCGATCTGTCTACTCGAACAAGGTGTCGTTTCTGCCAATGCACACACTTGTGTTTCTCTTATTTCCCGTTCCTCGGGTATTTGTCTAGGATGCGGTGGTGGATTTGTGGGACAACATTTTTTGCAATGTGCTGCCACACACCCAAAATTCTGAAATTTATTAATAATTAAAAGAACAGTCGCTTCCGTAGGTACAGGTCTATCTGCAAAAGCCACTATGAATAGATTTCTAGTATCTTGTACAGAATTACCCCCAAAGTACCACTTAACGATCTGTACTTTCTCTGCGGTTGTTTAAATGGTTGGCATGTTTCAAAAGGTAATAATTGTCACGGTCTTTTGTTTTCGCAACTACGGCTCGGCAAGAATGAGTCAAGTCGCTGTGCGCTGTGTCACATTGCCACGTGGTCAGTTAATGCGTCGGGTGGGGTAACAGGAGGGGCGCACAGCAGTGCGTCTCTCTTGTTTATGTGGTATTATCATATCATTGCGTTCCTTGTTGCTCGTGTAGATTTCTGTCTATACCCCAGATAAATTGTTTCCGATACTGTATATGTACCCATTAGTTGTTAATACATATTCTTGAAAATTGGCCAAAGTTCAATTTGCTGTCCATAAACATCGATGAGATTTTGAAATATTTTCGGTCATAGATTTTTCTCTTCTGAAAGATGAGATGTTAATTCATACAGTTACAAGTTTCCAATGATCTAACTTGATTTTTTTACGAATGCCTTTTTATTCTGAAGAGGAATTTGATTTGCAGGAATAGTTATACATTTTCTTATTAATTGTTAAGTGTTAAATAAGTTTCCATGTGCGATTAGATTATCAAGAAACGTTAAAGATACGCCTAACCACATAACGGAAACTTTATCAATATCTCGTGTCACACACAAATAGAAGTATAATGATGTTACATAGTTGAACTATTCTTTGTGTTAGATTTCTGTGAAACAGGTAATGATATACATATTTTGGGTTTCATTGGTACAACCATAATGATAAAAACAATTAAATGAAAAATGCATATTCACGTTGAAAAAAATTGAGGGTGACCAGGAAAAGATGAAAATCTGATCATATCTAATTGAACAATCCATGAAATCGAACCTGAAACCTTTCTTGCACTTTTTTATAATTCCGATAATAAAGGATAGGAAAAACCACTCTAAAGTTTTTCTTTTTCTCCCACATTTTCAATAGTTGTTTGTAGAATACAGTTTCATATTGACATCTCAAAAGGTTTTGGAGTAATATCAATTTTTAAAGATCAACGAGAGAATACAAACGGACTGACATAGCACAAAACCAAAGTTTCTCAAAATACCATGGGCATCGCTTTCTCCTTGCTAATATTTGCTTAGTTTTGACAAAGGAAGTGGTACTTCTCCTTATACATATCGTACAACCTGCATGGATAAATATTAAAGGAAAAAGCTAACTCCTTTGAATCATTGTTCGATCATTTTAGATGATATTTTGAGTTTTTCCTATAACCACAGATGTATACAGTATCAAGTGATTGACATTATCTTATTGGGATGTGAAATTGACGACAATAAAATGAATTTTCACCCCAACATTTTGCTTCCGGAAAGTAAAATAACCGGTTTCACTACGAAGGAGTGAAATAGGTAACCATAATGACGATGAATTTAACGGTAAAGAAAAGTCAAGTTCTGAAGTTATGATATTAACTTCAGAAGTAAATTTATGACGTTCGAGGGAAATAATTCTGTAATTTTGGAATAGAAAAATTAATAAGCAGATTTTTTGTAGAAATTATGAAGTGCAATAATTTTGCTTTTGCATATTTCCAGTCATATACTTGATATTATACATCAACAATCCAAATTGAAGTATTCTCAATAGTAGGTATACGGATCTTTTTCATCAAAAATCAATAATTTCACTCACTTTTGAGATATTTTGGGTAGTTTTCAAAACATTTCATACTTCACAATCACTGAGAAGAAATTTGCTCAATATCAAGTCAAGTATTTTCATGATTAATTTAGACATTGACATTTTTCAATGTTACCTATGAATAGTTCTCGGGATATTTAAAATTTTCGAATTGAAAAAATGTAATTCATTTTTTTTTTCATTTTCCATAACAGAAAAATTGACAGCTTGATAGAGTTTTTCGAATACTATCAATTGAATTTTTTTTGTTCTGCAGTATTTTCTATACTACTGAACTAAGAGAACAAGTCAATCGAAGGTTTTTTGTATTACCCATTAGAAGTAATAATTGTGTTGTACCTTAGGAATTTTTAGATACTCTGGCACATTTTCGTAAAATTTCGAATTTCACAAAATTTAATTTTTTCCTTATTTTCCCGTATCGGTAGACAAGAGAAAAAATATCACGGAAACATTTTGTCTCATTTAAATTTGGGAGATTTTGCATTCTGAATTCGAACAATTTTTCGGAAAACCCACTTGGAATATTCTGATCTGTCTCAATAACGAGATTAAGTTTCTTATGGTATACGAGATTCGACCACATCACTAATTCAATCTGTACCGCAACCACAAGGAATTTCCGAAAAAACCATCTTGGAATTTTCCGACCACGGATAATTCAAGTTAAAATTTGATGGTGATAATTTCTCTCAACTGACTATACCTCTCTCTTACATTGTGCATGATATGTATACAATGTATGTATATATTATATAAACTTTTTGTTTTATGTACTGCATATTTACGGCCATGTTGTTCGCTATTTTTCTGACAGCAATTTTTGTTCATCTTTCTCCTTTCTTAGCACAATGCTATGAACATGTCGCGTCATTTTTTACCACCGGCTGGGAGAAAAAAACAAATTCTTAAGTGTTTTTATTTTCTTCAGAAAAATTTATCAAAGGCAACCACCCCAACATTCAAACTGACAACTATATAATAATAAAAATAATAGTGTCATTGTGTTTATTAGATTAGAGAGGATCATTCAGTGGAAAAAGATAGCACTTATAACGTTAATGCTCTGTTGTTTTTATAATCTACTTCATATCTTATCTAAATTATCTTTCAGTCGCGAAAAATACCTATATTCAGTTGTGGATTATCTACAATCATTTTGTTTGTTTAGATCTGAGAATGGGCTCGTCTATCAGTTCTTCTATTTTGACCGAAGACATTTTGGAAGAATATCTATTACTCACCTACTTAAATGAGCGAGAAATATTTAGGTAAATATTTATTTGTTAAATATTTTGAATATAAGGCATACAATTGAGAGCTTTGATTGAAAATACGTGTGACAAAATATAAGTATATCCACATACATTTTGTCCAATAAGGGAGAAAAGTGTACCTATCTATCATTTTTTCCCACGGCTGGAAGTAATAAAGACGCATAAACATATTTTTTGACACGTTCATATTTAAAAAAAATTGCATTTATCATTTTCATCAGAATTGGTGAGACTAGTATTATTCTGGTGGAATTTCTGCATGGTTCCAAGTTATTTCCCGTTATGTTGAATTTGGAAGGGATTTATATTCAGTGACAAATTATACCTTTTCCATATGAGCACATACCTTCCGACCGACCAGTACTGCTTGGTCAGAGTGTTTATAGATTTATGATTCTGTCATAGCTAGTTGTTACGTACTTTCTGACCATTTTCCGATATGTCCGAAAATGAGCTTTGAAACTTAAAATATTGAGCTACAACAAAGTACATCGGTTGATATTTTGAAATGGCTGACTAAGAGAGTGACAATTATCAAAATGCTATGCAATATTTTCAAATTTTGTTAAAGTTGCTGTTAAAAAATAAATCAAGCGTGGTTTGACTCATAATAGACAAAATGAGATGACGTCTCTCAAACAATGAAAAAAACCATTTTCTGCACCTCTCAAATCCAAATACCTTGAATCAAAAACAAAAGTACACAAACATTCTTAAACAAAAAAACTGGGATACCAAAAAGTTATGATAAAGAAACTTAGCAATATAATTGTGGAAAACCTTAAGTTCCTTCAAACAATGTTATAAAAATTGTCCATTAGATATGAATCAATTTTTTTATAATAACGCGTTTCCACAAAAAATAGTATCGAACAGATTTTTTATGATGTGGACTCAGTATTCAATAATATTATTGAATATAATCAATACGCTACACAGATATATCCCAACATCCGACTTCCGTTTATGGAGTTTGACGCGTTCAACATGCATCCAACAGCGCCACGTCGCATCGGTACTTAATAAAGGTACCAGAAATCGGACCACAATTTTAACGCATTTCCCATGAGATATTTACTTCATCTCTATACTCCAGAGACAATATATTCGTCTATACTTTGCCACAGATCTAAGAGAATCCTTATAAATGCTAATCCCATTATCTCATAATGGCCTATTGTTCGGGGTGTGATATTCAATAAGGGTCGAGGGACTCCAAGTACGGATTAAAAAATACGTAAATAATCTCGTATATTACACTTTGATGTGCGAATTAAAATTTATCAACGTAATTTGATAATTATGACTAATTTGATTGATTTTTAAGCTCTTTTTATTAGGTTTGGATTATGTTATTAGCTAATTTTCTTAAAATAATTAGGACTTGCCCAAGTTTCTATGCTGATTTGTGGTTTTAAAATTCAGTTAACAGTTTGTATTTGTTTGGATTTGAGTAGGAAACACTTCTATTATAGCTTTTTTATATAGTTTTCTTGAAAGAATATGATCCATAAGGTTTGGACTATAATTTTTCATTCAAATTTTCTTCTGAAAGCGGAATATTAATTAATCTATGTATCAAAT
The DNA here is from genome assembly GCA_018342105.1 of Gonioctena quinquepunctata. Taxonomy (NCBI): domain Eukaryota; kingdom Metazoa; phylum Arthropoda; class Insecta; order Coleoptera; family Chrysomelidae; genus Gonioctena; species Gonioctena quinquepunctata. Next base: position 220,069 of record JAFIRS010000412.1, read on the forward strand.
TCAACTTTTGCTACTCAGCTCTTGACTGAAAAACATTGTTTTGTTAACGATTTCGAAATATTACATACAGAAAAGAAAGGTTATAAACTCGACCTTCTAGAAAGTTTAGAAATTATTAAATGCAAAAATGTCGCAATATTTGCGTAATGACCAGATCAACTTAAATAATTCTCCTTTGTTCATCATCGGTAAGAAGGAATCATGTTTCGCCAACTTTAAATTAATCTATGGTAGCTTTGATTCAGTCAGAAATGCAGAATATTCCAAATGAAAGCTGGGAAAATTGTATAGCGCATGTACAAAAAGTAGAAAAATAATATTTAAATATAGATCAAGTTGCCAGAGAAAAAATTGTTGTGAAGATGGATGACGATAGTGACAGTGAAACTGACTTAGGTTAAAATTTATTATTTATTTTTATGACACTCTATATTTTTCATCAAATACATAACTATGTCAACAATTCAGTCATATCTGTCCCCGAAATTTATGAAGTTGAGTTTTTATATTCTACAAGAAAGTATATTTCATAGATATATGCATATTATTACGTGCATATAGATAAATTAGTGTCCTATATTGATTGTACACTCTACTTTTCCGTACTGTTTATTTATCACTTGTTATTGAATCAGATGTTATAAATCATCTTTACGTTTATATATTTTTTAACTTTTTTTCGATACATCAAGAATAAGTACCTATTTTTTAATGGTATTTGGAAAACTGTACTTTGTTGCCTACTAGAAGACAAAAAGGATATTTCAGTTTAAAAAAATAGTAGTTAAGAAAAACTCATTGACTACGAATTTTCTAAAAAGTACCACTTTCCTCACTCGGTAGTAAATATTTTATAGCAGCGAAATAATTTGTTAAACCGAGCCGTCTATAAAACATATCATCTTGTGAAAATTTCATTATGTCGAGTACGTCTCTGCTTGTGGGCGGTTTCCCGTTGAGCTTTATCGGCAATGAATAATAATGAATACTATAACTCCCATCACGGATATTTTTGAGGTAGGTATCCTAGATGTCCAAGAAACCTGGTGAATGTACAGATTCGATATTGTTTAGAATTTGAGGGAAAACAAAAAGCAGATTGAGTAACAATTAAAAACGACGTTCATGAATTTCAATTTATCACTAGACAAACGCGTGCTTGAGAGGGGGAGAGGGTGATGAGGTAATTACCCCCCATGAGGCATGACTGCATAGACAAAAAATTCCAACATTAAACAGAATGTCATGTTTTTAAAATTCATATACAGAAAACAGATCGAAAGGCTATGCTACCTGTCTTCTAGTCAGATCAATGAATCATAAGAATATTCGCGATCGGGGTGGCGCAAGTCGCAAGTACACATATTCTTTCACTTGTTATCATTCGCCTGTTAGTCGATGGCCGAATTTACGAAACGGGTGCTTATGTAAATATATTATATAGATACCTAGAATGACATTGTAACGGGGAACAAAAATCTTTATATTATTCTTTCAATAATATTAATACCTTAAAAACAAAAATCGTCCCACCGATGTCACCAATTGTAACGGGGAACAAAAATATTTACGACCTTCTCTGTTTAATTTAAATTTTTTCAAGAAAAAATTAATTCTAAAAAAAAAAACTATGTCGCCATTTGTACAAAGAGCTCTGCGGACCATTTCTTTGTTTTATTTGAAAAATGATAATAAACTTTCAATATTTTTCCTACCAAAAAATATATAAAAAATGTACAACTTGAAATCAATTCGTAGGTCCGATTAGATAACATAATGAAAATTTCAATACTTACTTATATTATCTCAACTCTCGTAAAGTCACACTCTCTTTTTCAAAAAATGTTTCTACATATAATATTTACATATTTTAAGGACAGCTGCTGTCACCAGGGCATATAAAGAAAATTTTAGTTTTTGTACACACAAACTAAGGATAGAGTGTTTCTATGCTAGAATGTAAGGCACTGTTATTTTGGGTCACCGTTAATTCGTCGGAATCAGATTCGTGCCTTTGGCTTAATATGCGAGGTCATTTTTTTAATAACTTTTCTTTTCAATACATAAAATAACACTTTTTGTCTTTTGTTTCGAATGACTTTTCTTCAAGTGAAAATAAAACTTAAATGACTTTGCCTCTCAATTAAAATGACTCTTATATTGAGTTCAAGTGACCTTTTTCTTAACTATAGTTTCAAAAAATACACAAGATAATTTAAATACTTCTATTGAATAAATTCATAAAAAAATATCACACCGTAAAAAAAAACATCGAAAAATAATATCGATAAAATAAAACGGAAAAATAAAATCATATCTAGCTTTAGAACAAGATTAAAGCCATACATTTCGAAACATCAAGCTCATACTTTTATTTCTATTAATTTGTTCCTTATGTAAAACAAATAGAATCCGTACTTTCCGTAAAACCTCGTATTTTATATTTACCGAAAATTCCCTAATTCAATAACTTTTTATGCATTCGTACCAATATAAATAGTTTCTGTGCATGTGGTTCATCCCAAACAATTAAATGAAAGCAAGCGTTAAACTACGTTTCCAAAAAAGCTCCGTACTTACCCAGTAGACTAACTGCTGTCTCCGGTATCCAATTTTCCAAACAGAATTCCCAAATTTCTTGTACCACTCTGTCGACAGTCGAATACATTTTATGACTTTAATATCTAGTCATCCGAACTGACTACTAAAATTCCAACATATTTATTCGCGACGTTTCTCCCGTAAACCGGTATCTCGAAGAAAATATCTTCGATAACTAGCTAGCCCAAAAACGGGCTCTTCGCGTCTGAAAATCGACCCATTTTTGGCAAAGCCAAAAACTAACCGAAAACTTTGGTCCACCGCCAAAAGCGGCGGCCTATCCACACAGCACATGTACGTACAATGGATGAACAATGGACATTGAATATGGAAGTTCAAGACATCCACTGGATGTCCAGAATTAGTCCAATGTACATTCAATGGACGTTCAATGGACGGCCAGGACACCACTTTGGACGTCAATTAAGGCCCAGATAACGTCCAATGGATGTACATTGTGCATATTTTGGGCATACATTGTATGTCCATATTTGGTAAAATGGATGTCCAGAACATATCCAAATAACAACCACTGTGGACGTCCAATGTACATCCATTGTATATCCAAAATGAATCCGGAGGGTATACAGATTATACAAGGTATCTTGTAAATAATGGGCAATACTTTGGAAATATATTGTAAAGGTAAAACTAACACAAGTTCTCATACATACATTGTTCTTGTAGTGTGCCCCTTTTAGACATTATTTCTAGTTTAATAGAGAATCACAAAGACTTCTCGATTAAGTTATCACAAAAATCTCGGTGATACAATATTCGAAAGGGAATAAGTACCAAGTGTTATTTTTTTACCTATTTTTTTACCTATACTATAGATAGATAGATATTTATTTGACTACGTTATTTTTACATTTGTAGCAGGTCATTGTTGTCAAATTCAGTATTAATTTACTGTTACTTATACTATACACACAGATTTATAAACATAGTTCGTGAAAAATTTACAGTTAAAATATATACAGCTAAAAGTGAAGACAGCTAAAATGTTAGCAAAAGTACTGCCCAATATTTCAACACCCTGTATGAATTACATTTCATATCAGAAAGTTGACATTTGATTGTTGGAACCCAAAATTCCGTAGTGTTATGGATCTTAATTAAAATTGTTCTTATAGTGTTTTGTGACCTCACTGGTTATTATAGCTTGGAGTTTGGTTGGGAAAAGGTCAATTAACTGAAACCACTATGGATCTGTTGCCGAAGTTTCAACTTTTATAAAGTCATCCTCAGTGCACTACAATAGGGATTGTGAATAGAGTAGCTTAGTACATGCTAAATCACATGATAAAAACCTCAATAGAGGTATAAAGTACAAACAACTTAAGCTGTAAATAGGTCAAATCTTATGAAAATATTTATATATAAAATTGACATGAATAAAAATTATTGTAAAAGTGTAAAACAAATCATGTAATAAAACAACAGGATACTTACAAGAAAAATAGGTCCCTTGTCGTGATAAAATGTATATTAAAAAGGACATTTATATATACTTGAATTCCTCTTGTTATAATATAAATGGAAAATTGTTAACATATGTCGAAATCGACGGAGAGTTTGCTTCTGAATGAATAAGTAATTGTTCGCAAAATCAATAATTTTGGAAATATAAATTTTTAATTCAAATTTATAATTTAATTCCAAAAATAATATTAAATTTAACAATTTACCAAAATTTTACAACCAAAATTGAGATACTAGAACTCTCTAGTTTCATTCTTTTATATCGTGCACATATCAAAATTGATGACACTTTCAAAAACTAACACACATCATCCACCAAAGGAATTCATTAAATAACAACATAAATGTAAGTAGATACTCTAAAAAAAATTATAATAAAACAAAAGAATAACAACACTGGTCAAAGGTATAAATAAATAAAAATATTTTGGGAACGATTCATTTCCTTCCATTTGCTCTCCTTAACCATTTCATATTTGCCTCCTCTATTTTTTGTTCATTTTTTCATCTGCCTGTTCTGCAGCACCTGTATGTATATATTCAATAATAATCAACAATATATCTTTTGTTCTACCCACTGATCAGGAAGTCGGCCATTTTCAAATCCTTGAATGATTGTTTCATTTTCGACGTGGTGAACCCCTTTTCATTAGGTCTCATATGTGTTTCCTCCTCTTGTGTTTGTCATCTAATTTGACTGAAAAATGAATAATTAACATAAAAGAATAAAACTCTGCTTCAAAGAGTACGTACAGGAAAGATTTGCCAAGTTTTGAGTTTGTTATATATGATCATTACTCAAGACTTCTTGGAAAATTATACACCAAATCATTTATTTCACTATTGACATGAGACACTTGAGAGGGATTCAATCCTGTTTTTATTGTAGACTTGAATGGAGGTAATTTGCTTCAGTATTGACAGGAGACACATGAGAGGGACTCAATCGTTTTTTCATTGTAGGCTTGAATGGGGGACGTAGACGTAATTTTCATTTGCTTTATCGGCCTCACTTTCTTCTGAAGAAAATACATCCTTCTTCTTTCTATATTTTCTAGACTAAGGATCATCATCATTCAGATCACTGCTGTATTCAGCCACTTTTGTTTTATTTCTTGCTTCCAAGATATCTGTGAATAGGTTGCATTTCTGTTGAAACCTGAAGGCACACTCATTTTCATCTGAATTGGATTCACCACCGTGCATCAGTCGCACTATCTTATAATATTTATTCGAAAGTTTTCGAGGACCCATATTAATCAGTAATGAAAAGTATATTTATTTATAAACATCGATGAACGAACGAACCGAGTCATAAATGGAGAGCAAAGACGCGGAAGCATTAACCTCACATTTCTCAATAACACTAAAGGCACGTTCCACTAAACGTTCGCGGCGCTCGCAACGACCCAAAAAATTGGCCGCGAATTTCAAAAATATTTCATAGGCGGCAAGAAAAAGTAGCAACCGGAAAAATAACGTTTTTCGATCCCGAAAAGAATACAGTGGTTAAAGTATTGTTGAATTTAGAAGATGCGTGACGTACCCATAATGATAATCAATTAATACGTGACAATTTATTTGTTCATATATCGTTTATTATAAAAGAAATTATTGATTGTATTTGAATGGGACATATAATGGATGTTAATTGTTGAATGTACAATGAATATCCAGAAATGTACATAAACTGGCCCAATAAAATATTCCATCACAGTTGAAATTTTAGATTGAAGATACTTACGAATTTCAGTTTCATTTGAAATAAAAATAAGATTCTTAGGGATCAAACTGAAATTCATAAAAATATTTTTGGACATTGAATGGATGTACAATGGACGAACGTTTATAACATCCAATGGACGGCCATGTTCACACGTACAATGAACATCCATTCAATGTCCATGGACGTTTGGACTTGATATGGACCTAAAATGGACGTCCAATGGATGTCGTGTGTTCTATGGGTAGGTGTAAAAACACCTTTAGACTATCAGTCCGTGACCCGACTTGATTGACACCTGTTACCGACTCGACTGTTCGTAAAAAACTTCCCAAATCCTGCATTCAAAAGCCAAGCCACGCTCAGATCGGCAATTTCATTAGTTACAAAATTCCCCTCGGGTCGAGGAATATGATCCAAAGTCCACTCTCTCATCTCAACAGCTACTCTAGATTCTCGTGTAGTCTGCCGATTCGACAAAATTTCGCCCGCCGAGTTGAATCAATGGTGCTTTGATAGACATTCTCAGACGATACAACATTAACAACATTGTTGCATATCTGTAAATGGCTATGACTTCAAAATGAATGAACTCATTCGTTCGGCAGAAATATATGTTTTTTATCCGAGCAAACCTATTTATGTATTTCGATTTATGAACTCCCTTTTTCATGTTAGTTTCATTCCAGAAACTGGAATTTATGAATTATGAACCCAAAATTATAATAGCTTACCATGGGACCAATAAAAAAACAATAACACCCACATGGTGTTACAACATAGGCAGGGATTGAACCCTACGCTGATCGCTGAAATACATATACCTACATTTATTCTTTTTTGTTTCCTACACGAGGGTGCATCTATTTTCATATCGAATAAAAAATAAAATGTATAAGTGTTATCGTGGTTTTAAATAAAAAGGTAAGAATTTTTTGAATTTGTAGCATTGCATTCGATGCGGATGCTATGTTTAAATAATGATTTTAGTAGTAATAGTGGTAGTACCTATAATTACTTACTATTTTCGCTATTTGAAGGATTTTGCTGCGCCTGTCGTCTTGCTTGATATTGGAAAATGAAGAGGTCCCAAAACACGTTAGATAGCTTCATAGGAGAAATAAAATGAAATTGAAGAGGAATTAAAGGTCGGCGTGGAATATATTGATGCTATAATTAATAATCAGCCTTCTATGAGTACAAAAACTAGTGATTGTGGCAGTGACTCACCTCCAGAGAAATCAAAATTGAGAAATTCAGAAATATAGAGTGCTTTTTCTGAAAATATTATGGATGCTGGAAAATTTTTGGATCACGATATGGTTCCAGACATGCAGAAATTAATATTTTGAAATATGCTATGGTACCAGGCAAAGACTTCGTTTATCCTTTTTCATTATACCTATCTAAAAACACTATATTTACATGCTTATTTAGCGCACCGAAATAAGTGGGCTTTTTCCGTGCGCCCGCACGGAAAATTTTACGGTGCGCTAGTGTCATTAGCTGCCTACTTACATGTCAAAATAAAATAATATGTTATTGACAGTTCTCTAGAAATTGCAAATTTACCCCTTAGCAACGGGGTAAATAACGCTTGTTTTGTGACAATATTTGGATATTTTAAGTGAAAATATTTAAAAATGATTTCGCCAGAGGAAGAAATATCACGTGCGGCAAAAGTAAGTGCAGAATTACTGCCCAAAAAGTCACGTGAGAGATATGAAAACCAGTATCGTCTATTTTGCAACTGGCGCCAACAAAAGAAAAGTTATAAATGTAAGTAATGATATTCTTCTCGTTTATTTGTCAGAAAAAAGCAAATCCATGAAAGCTTCAACTTTATGGAGTCAATTTTCATGTTAAAACGTTGTCTGGCAGTAAAAGAAAATGTAAATGTTAATAATTAACCAAAAACTACTTACTGCATTTCTCAAACGTGAGAGTGTTGGTTACACACCGAAAAAGTCCAAAGTATTAACTGCTGACCAAATCGCCAAATTCATACTTGAGGCATTAGAAGAGAAGTGGTTATTAAGTAATTTGAATATTTGGCATATTCTCTGCCTGCCGAAGAGATGACTTGATTCGTCTGACTTTGGAAGACGTGGAAGATAATGGCCGGTTTTTTATAGTGTTCCTTCGATTTGGCAAAAATCACAAATCAAGAAGTTTCACAATTACAAAGGAAGGATGTCCCTTTGATCCATGCACTTTTTATCGTAAATATATTAATCTAAGACCTACACACATGAAAAGTAGAAGATTATTTATTGCGTATCGTAATGGTAGATGTTTTGCTCAACATGCAGGGTGTCATACAATCAGTGGTACAACAAAACAGATTGCTAAATATCTGAACCTAGAAAATCCGGAAGATTATACTGGACTCGGCTCAAGACGATCTTCAGCATCTATGTTAGTCGAGGGCGGAGGAGATTTGCTTACTTTAAAAAGGCATGGACGTTGGCGTTCCTCGACTGTGGCTGAAGGCTACATCGAAGAATCGGTAAGCAAAAAGATTGAAGTTTCTCGTAAATTGTTCAGCCATTCAAGAACTGTAAAAACAACGCCAACATCAGAATACAATGCAGTGGGGTAAAATTAAAAACTGAATACTTCTACTAATATAGTAGCACCTTCGACTTTATCAACTACAGTTATCGAAAATGAAGTAGCTGCTAAAGGATTAGCTATTTACAACAACACAAATTGTACCATAAATATTTCAATTAATAAAAATTAAAAATACATGTTTTTGTTCGTTAATCTTCAAAAATAAATATTTCTTAACAATCTGTGGTTTTCAGGTAGATATAATGAAAACCATCGTTCATTACACGTCCACTAATGCTTTTTCCGTGCTTGCACGACTTCCCGTGTTCGGCTGCGCCTCCCACGGGAACTTGTCGCGCACGCACGGAAAAAGCCTATGTTCTCGACAAAAACTCATCTTCAAGATCAACTTATATCAGCGCAAAAACTCAAAATAAACTGATAGAATATTGCAAAGAAGAAATTTAAACTATCATATTAGAGAGTGAAAGTACTACTGTATTATATTCTATATGAAACTACAGATGTTAGCCATATCTAACAAAGGTTGGTCATACTTAGATATGTTTCTAAAAATCAAATTTTCGAAGTTTTTTTCGGTTTTATTAATTGTCACGCTTCTAATTATAATAAACCTTCAATAAAACCAGTTATGACAGGCAAAATTTTAGCACAAACTGTCGTGAAACTGCTGAAAACTTTAAGAATTTGAATGTGAATCATTGTGTGGAAATTGGCACCGATGGGTGCAATTTAATGTTGGGTGAACAGAAAGGTGCCGTTAAAGGATTACAGCAACAACTGAAAAATGTCTGAAGTGCCCATGCAGTAATAACGCATTGAATTTATCTATTTCGAAGAGTTCAAATGTTCAGTCAATAAGGAATGCTACTGGTGTCAAGAAAGAAGTCATCACTTTTTTCGATTTATCTTCCACAAAACAGTATTCTATTGCACATCAATGGAAATAATATACAAAAATCATGTGATATTGGATTGAAAGACATGAATCAGTTCAGCGATTAACATAAAGTTTTTCGAATAGATATTCAGCATCTAAAGCTGCATGTCTGAAATTATCCCAGATTTCCAGAAACTTCATTGTTAGTTTATGTTGTTTATCAGAAGTATCAAGACTCACAGTAAACTTGAGTAAAATTTTATAGACTAAAACCATAGATAATTTGTACGCGGAGAAGATCATTACAAATGTTTTACAAACATTGCAATACAAAAGAGAGAAAGGCAGCGATAGTTTCAACGAAGATTCACGAAATGTTAGAGATCGACATTACTATGCCACGAGTAGTAGGTAAACACAGGGCCGATCCTAGGGTATTGGCCGCCCGCGTACAAATACTAGATGTGCCGCCCCTCCAGAGATTTTTTTCTTATTTTGACTAATATTTAACGTTGACGTTATAAACTCTTAAACTCATCTACCTGTATAACGTCTATTTCACACACAACGATTTTGGACATACTCAGTGCGTATACCAACGAAAAGTATATAAATCAGTTGTTCTACAGTCTACAGACTAGGTACCTAATCATTATAATTACCTAATTATAAAATAACCTTTCTGGCTTTCTGAGTGGCAATTTATCAATAATTTCCGTAAAATCTATTTTTTCACAGATTTCGGATTCAATAGAGATGATGGCCAAATCTGAGAGCCTTTCTTGAGTCATATTATTTCTCAAGTAATTTTTAATAATTTTTAATTTGCTGAAACTTCTTTCTCCTGAAGCCACAGAAACAGGTAAGGTTAAAAAAATTCTTATTGTTAGAGCAAAATTAGGAAAACATTCCTGTTGAAAAAGTTAGAGCAAATTATTTAAAATAAATAATGATTCGTAGCGCTCTTTCAAAATCTGGGTAAAAATTAAAATTTTCATGAACCCCCCCTGTTGGTAACCTATAATTTTGTAAGAAAATTATATTTTGTGCTAACGAATTTTGAAAGAATTGAAAATAAATTTTGAATTTTCAAACATTCTGTACTTATTTTCAAAACGAATCATCGCGACAAAATTAGTTTAAAAATATGCCCACTTTTTTTAATCTAATTAGAAAACACCCTGTACAACATTTCATTCGTTCATAAATCTAGTTAAGAGCTTTGGTACTTACCACAGTTCTGATTTAAATATTTAAACGATACTCAACAGCAACACCTTGTCACTAATTTCCAATATTAACTTACACTTGCACTTGATTGTGTTTATGACCAGTCTTATTGTATGTCGATTCAAAATTAAATGAACATTTTGAAATGAAAATGGTTTATATATAGTGGTGAAGTAGAAAAAAAATTCCGATGCCGCATCCCTTTAACTTTGTCAAAACAATCAATTTCTTATCTATAAAGAAAACCGCTAAAATAAAGTTTCTTCTGACCATTGACCTGCGAGCCGCGTGCCGACTGTGATATATATAGTCTTTACAAGTAAGTTGGCACAACGAAAAAAAAATTCAAAGGAGGCCGCAGCGGCGAAACCTTTGAAAAAAAGCCGCCCGGCGAATAGCAGCACGTTGTTTCAAAGGTTTCGCCGCTGGTACCTCCTTTAAATTTTTTTCGCCATTCCAACTGACATCGTAAAGATTATACGTACATAAATAAGCCGCCGCGCCGCACACAGGAACCAAACATACTTGATCGTGTCAAAAATATGGCCCTTGGTTTTTTTTTATAGAAATTTCAATTTTTTATGCTGCATTGCCGGCTCTGCCATGAATTTTGCTCTCAAATGAAGAATGTGTGTAGATGAGAGTAGGAGAAGATACTAATGGACAATAGACCAACACACAACACAACTGAGCACTAACGTTTCATTTTTCTTCTTTCAAAAAATAGCTGATTGTTATAACTGAATGCGGCCTGCGGCCGCCTCGCGGCCGCCCCTTAGTTTGGCCGCCCGCGTGCGGTGCACGCGCTGCACACCTGCTAGGATCGGCCCTGGGTAAACAAACTATGAGATCAAATATACAATGTAATAGTCCTGATATTATGATAGAATCACTGTCTATTTTCCTGTATCACAGAGGATTTCCGATTTAACATTAAAGTTGTGTTCTATTTTTCAAATGTTGTACCTTCTGCTTGGAACATTTACATGCACAGTTAGAAAATTGTTAAAATAATTTGGTAGCATTTTATCCCAATTAATTGAAAGTGAATCTGAAACTTTGTACCGCAAACTTACATCATAACTGGAATGATATAGTTATTTTCCTAACAAGTGCGCAAATTGTTACTTTTCCGTTCGCGAATACAGTTAGACGAACGAGGCGAAGCGGAGTTCGGATGAGTTTTTGCGTGCGGAAAAGGCACTTGACGTGTTAGGAACAAAATGTTTCCTAAGAGCTTCATATCAGATAACAATAAAAATAGAAAAATATATAATTTATTCAATAATGTTTGATTAAACTTGAAAGAAAGAACTATACAACAAAAAATTACATAACAATAAAAAATAATGATAGAAAATTAAATTATTTGTTCATAATATTCATAACAAAAGAACAATCATTGACATTTTGCAAATGCTTGCAGATCCGGTCAGTTCATTTAATGGGTGGCTTATGGTACGGCTTGATGAACACTGACTTAGCGCGGAAGGGCAGTTAGTATTATGGCTTGATGAAGGTTGATTTAACGCAAAAATGCCGTAGTTGTTCACATGGCTTGATGAAGGTTGACTTAATTCAGAAGGCAGTCGTTCGTGGCCAATATTCTATTCGACATATCCTTTTTTTTGAGTTGTCGAATGATCAATGTAGTCGTCGATTTCCAGCCTCCGTGTCGCTTGGCATTAGTGATTCCTGCTCCGAATCAGCCAATATGGTAGCCGAGAAACGACGGAAACTATGTCCTGTATACTGCTCTGGACTTTTCAATTGCAGATATGCAGCTATTTTCGAAGGCATTTTACCGAATGAATTTATTCTAACACATTGAGTACTGCATGCTCCTTGTTTATACTGTACAAAAAACGCCTGTGCGGAATGTATGGTTTTCGCAAATTTGCCCATTTAATACAGAATTGTAAATAATGTCCCTTATTTGTTTCATTGAATGCTACAAAGATTCTTGAAGTATTGTTTTTACTGTGAGGGATTTTGACGACTATCAAATTTCCTTTATTCTTTATGTGATCAACCATTGTGCAAAGCTCATCGCCCCTACAAGCACCAGCCAACCCAAAAATGGTGGCGACTTTTATTAAAAGGTGAATTTTATCAGGTGCTCTGCTTCCATAAATCTGAAAACTTCACTTTTGTAAAAAAATGGCCTTTTTCGGAAGGTATCCCACATTTTGCTTTTTCAAAAACGATGTTAGCTTGAAATATTGACTTAAATCCAAGTTTATTGATTAAGGATTTTTTTTAACATAGAGTACTTACTCCATAAAGTATTTGGCTGAATTTTTTTTGGTAAATCTGCAAAATGGGCTGGGGACACCTCCTTGCCCTTGCCCCTTGTTGCGGCACCAGTATTCAAAATATTTAATTGTTTCTCATTTTTTTGTTCAGATTTAACGGGCAATAAATTTAAACTTGCAGAGTTTGCAGCCTGGAGTTTGCAGGATGGAATCTGGTAGCTCCTCGCCAGAGCTGCTCATTTTAACAGCGTTTAAACCTTTTTATGATTTGATGGAAAGAAAAGTGTTGGTGTTTGTAGATTCTTGCTGACATAGAAACGGAGGAAAAATATGACATCATGTGTCATAGTTGACAGGTGCACTTGTTGCTAATCATTCATCATTATACAAGGTACCTATTTAAAAAATATTAGGTTTTTTCGTTTTAAGCTAAAATACAAATATCGGGAATTACGATTAAACGGTAAAAGAGAATATACTTGCAACGGCTTCTAACATTGCATAAAATAGTCTACAGCTACTAAAATAAATATAAATTTTCTCTACCCACTCAGTGCGGAAATAGTTATTTATAGAACAAGAATATAAAGCGACTCTTCTTTGCACATGCAAAAAGGGTCTTTATATTCGAGTTGTATACCTACATGATTTTTTCCAATACTTACTTTGGTTTTTTAATATAAAAATGAAAATATCCTTTATTATTAACGTTTTGAAAGCAAACGTCCAATTTTTATGGTTTTGGCAGTAATGGTGATATTAAGCAAAATTATTTCAGTCAATCGCAATACATACCTACCAGGAAAAATTAGAACAAATATTAGGTTGTCAAGGTGCATAGTAACAATTTCCATTATTGAAGTCGCCATTACTGTAAAACCGTAATCAGATAATTTTCGTAAATTTATAAAATATCGCATTAATTATGGATGATGAAAGTGATTTTAGTGATACATCTGATATTCCTGCCGATGTGATGGAGTCAGCGGAAGCAGTTATTAGAACTTCTACCAGTAAAGTCCAGACTACTATTCGAAACAGAATATGATGCATTTGATAATTGGGGTTCTCAGAAAAAAATATCTAAGATATCAGAACCCGCCAGTCTTGCGTATTTGGGAGAAAAATCTAAAACTATGAAGTCGTCAACCCTGTGGTTTTCTATGTTAAAATCAACTTTAGCTGTTGACAAGAACATACATATTGGTGATTATCCCAAAGTGAAGGCATTTCCAAAAAGAAAAAGTACCGGCTATAAGCCGAAAAAAGCAAACGTTTTCACGAGAGAAGAGGTAACTAAATGTTTGCTTGATGCTTCGGATGAAATTTTTTTATTGATGAAAGTATTTATGATTATGGGATTATCAGGCGCCTGTCGCCGGGACGAACTTTCTAAAATGACAATACGTGATAATGAGTACAAGGATTCTTATATAATTGTTAAAATTCCTGATTCAAAAACGAAAATACAAAGAACATTTGTAGTTCCAAATAACAATGAACACAAATTTAATCCAGCTGAAATTTGCCATAAGTATACATGTCACTGCGTCCTAAGATAACAGAAAATCTTAGATTTTTTCTATAGTATAGGTCCATGTACAGTTCAAGTAGTCGGAATAAATACTTTTGCAAAAATTCTGAGTGTAATTGCCATTTCTCGGATTACCTAATATTGCAAAATAAACTGGCCATAGTTTCAGAAGGTCCTCTGTGTCGCTTAGGGTCTGATATTTTGAGATTAAACATCATGGTGGGTGGCGATCGTCGACCGTTGCAGAAGGCTACGTGGAGCAGTCCGAGGAAGAAAAAGTTAAAATTGGAAACGGTATTTTTAGTGGTAATATCAAGAAAATTAGAAATGTTGAAGTCGAGAACAATAATACTTGCAATATTATACAAGAAAAGCCATTTGATTTAGTAGTACCAAAATTGTCGTTTGGAATTAACATACCGAATAACAGCAATTGTACTATTAATATAAGTGAGTGAGTGAGCGAGTGAGCCGTCAAAATGGCGGAATCGAAAAATAACGTGGATGTGAACAATGAAATAAAACTTTGTAGAAGGTGTCAAAAAATTGCCCAAAGTGGTTTGAAATGTGTCACATGTGGCACTCTGTCACATATCGGTTGTTTGAAGTTATTAAAAGGTGTTAAATACTTGGTCAACAACAATGTGGTGTGCTGTGACGAGTTCCAAACCAACATGGAAGATGAACCTGACAAATTCTTCAATAGTGCCAGTGATCTGATAATTGAAGACGCGAAAACAATGGAAATAAGGTATTTAAAAACAATTATGGAGAAAAATGATTTGTTAATAATGAACCAACAATTGACTATATCTTCCCCACAAGAACAAATAAAATTGATGGAAATATCGAAAAAATTTCAACCAATGCCATCTACCTCCAAAGGAAGGAACAATCTAAAGGCCGATAATACAATTCCCATTAATAGTGACACAGCTGTAGAACGGAACCGAAATCACCTGAGACATATCGTTTCTGGCACAGAAAAAACACAAACAGCAGACTCACTTTCTGACGCAGCAAAAAAAGATATGTTAAGAAGTGACCAAGATAAGGACCAAGTGAAAACAATAGAACCCAAACAAGGGAATTCCCAATTGATAAAAACGGCCGACGTCGCAGCCAGCAATTTACAAGAACAATCCAAATTAAAAATGAATCATCTCATTCACTTAGCAGAAGTCCCATCAACAGCGGGGGAGGAGGATATGGATTCACGAAATCGGGAAGACTGGAGAACAGTCTTGCCTAGAAGAAACAGGAATAAAAATAAAAAAGGACAATGATCATTGGTGATAATAAGGATAGCGAATTAGTTAAAGCTGTACCAAAATTTGTTGACTTACATGTTACCAGAATGAAAACCAATACGACCGAAACTTCCCTCTCAAATCTACTGAAGGAAACCTTTCCGGAAGTAATTTGTGAGCAGATTAAATCCATACATCCTTCAATATATTCTTCTTTCAAAGTTAGAATATTAGCAACTAACTTCAAAAAAGCCATGGAATCAAAAATATGGCCTCATGGATCTTATGTGAGCCGTTTTTTATACTACAGGAAAATAAAAGCGGACGCAATGAGTTAAAATCAAGTTCAAACTCCGGTAAATCATATTCAGTTTGCCACATCAATGTTAAGGGCCTAAGGAATAAAACGGACCAGTTAGAAACTTTTAGTAGAATCACTGAACTTTCCGGACATCATCTGTGTTTCAGAAACATGGTGCAAAAATGATGAAATTTTACTGATAAATGTGAAAGAGTATCAGTTAGCTGACTACTTTTGCAGAGTGGAGAGTGCAGAGTGGTGGTGGGATTTTTTTACGAAATAATTATAATTTTAAGAGTATTAAAAAGCTACGAAGGCGTATAAGGGCCAACAACAAAATATTAGGAATTGTCACTTCAAAGTGACAATTGTCACTTTGAACTGACAATTGTCACTTTGAAGTGACAATTGTCACTTCGAACTGACAACTGTCACTTTGAAGTGACAATTGTCACTTTGAACTGACAATTGTCACTTCGAACTGACAATTGTCACTTCGAACTGACAATTGTCACTTCGAACTGACAATCGTCACTTTGAAGTGACAATTGTCACTCAAAAAGGACATTTGATGCTAACTGCTAAAATAATATTGTTATAATAAAAAAATTATATTTTATTCTTGATTGAAAATGACTCCCTTTTCGATAAAAAAACTATTTCAGAAAAACCAATTGAATTCTCGTGGAAAATCTCCTATTTACAAAATGAGATGTTCATAGGAGAGTAGGCCATCAAAAATGAAACAGGTTGAATATTTAGTCAATTTTCAACATAGATATAGGAAAAAGTATTGAAAAAACTTTTATAGATTGTGCATGTCGAATAACCTCAAAATCAATTGAAATTTTACATGATGGCCAGTAAGGCAACAAGTTAAAAAAACTTTGAAGATGGCAGAATTTCGAAAACAGTTAGAATCCAATACTATGGCTTATGTGCAGTTCCAAGCATTTATTCGAAAATATCTAAAATCACCTTTCTTTTTCTATATTCTCTGATCAATTTATAAATATCCTATTTTTCTTTCAAATAACTCAAGTTAAATAGAGTAAGTAGTTTAATACCAATTTTTACATACTGTGTTTCATACCTTAGTAATAGAACACAGTATGTAAAAATTGAAAACGAAATAAGTGAACCTCAAAAACTATTAACTGGTGTGCCGCAAGGAACAGTTTTAGGCCAGTGCTTTTTTTAATATACATCAACGGAGTACTCTGTCACGAAGCAAATATATCATCTTTTGCAGACGATACCGTAGTTCTCTTTACTGCTGCTACTTGGGAGGAAGCTAAGAACAAAGCGGAACATAACCTGAAAAAAAATAAAAATTGTTTTAGCGAAATGGATCTAACACTGAACTTGGAAAAAACAAAGTGTATAACGCTTTCTTGCAATACATCTAACCAACCCGATATTGATCGGATTACATTAAAAGATGAAAATTCAACTTATTCAATCCAATGTGTGAAGTATGCTACATACCTTGGAATCGAAATTGATAACCACCTTAAATGGGACATCCACATGAATAAACTTTTGAAAAAGCTAAGATCAATACTGTACACATTCAAGCATCTTAATTTCTCAAAATACATTAACTTAAAATTTTATACCATTCACTTGTAGAATCTCATATTCAATATGGAATATCTGCCTGGGGAGGAGTGTACAACTGTCATATAGAACAATTGCAAGTAGAAATACTTTTTGAAGATTATCTACAATAAAGAACGTACATATCCTACAGAAAAACTATTCAAACAGATACCTATTCTCGAACTGAAAAAACTTTATTTTTATAAGATTCTCTGCTTACAATATAAAAATAGAAAAGAATTAAAATACATAAAACATGAACATAACACAAGACACAAACAAAAGAAGGAGTTTTTTATAGTAAAGACTACAAAAACGATTGGTCAGAAGTCATTCTACTACACAGCCCCAAAACTGTTTTGTCAGGTTCCACAGACCATCAGAGATATAAATAATACTTCTCTTTACAAAAAAAAAATAAAGTTTGGTTGCAAGATTTGTCTATAGAAAACATGGTGAAAATTATCAATATTTCCGTATGATTCATCATTCATCATAGCCGAAGTCAATTATGTTGGTAGCAATCAAAATTTTTGTTAATTATTTTTCATGATTTCTCTTTCACATAGTTTATTGTATTTTCTGTATTTTACTTTGTTATTGTGTTTTATTGTATATTTATCGATTTTCAATTATTATTGGATTACTTTATATTTATTTATAGTAGTGGCATTTTGTAGCTATACATTTTTACATTTACACAATTTTAAAATTTTTCATTATTATATTCTTACATTTTTACATTTTTAAATTTTTACATTTTAACAATTTTACATTTTTATATTTTTATATTTTTACATCTTTACATTTTTGCATTTGTACATTTTCTAATTCATATTTTTATATTTTCACATCTTTAACATTTAACATCTTTACATTTACTCATTTTACATGTTTGGATTTACTTATTTTACATGTTTTTAATTCATATATTTGTATATTTTATACTCACTTCATTCATTCAGCATGTATTCATTCATTTGATTCGATTTATTGGCAAGATATTAATATAAAGGTTAGGAATGCCCACAACAAGTTTTCTTCGTGGGATATCTCCGATTTATTTTCATATTTTTTTTCATCATTCATGTCCATGCCTGTAACTTTAATGAAAATAAATATTATTATTATTATATATTAGATGAACTATTTAATTTTTTTCGCAATTTTATTAATCCCATCTGGAAATGGGTTTTTACCCCGCCGCTCGCTGTTGCAATAGTTTGTATCGAATAACTAAATCAAAATTCAACTTCAAAGTGACAATTGTCAGTTCGAAGTGACAATTGTCAGTTCGAAGTGACAATTGTCACTTCAAAGTGACAATTGTCAGTTCGAAGTGACAATTGTCAGTTCAAAGTGACAATTATTTCTCTATATTTAGAAATTAAAGAACAAAATGAGCCAATAGTATATAAACGTTTTTTCAACAAACAGGAAAATATAAATAAATTCCAAAATGAACTTTCAAATATCGAATGGCCTTGTTTACAGATCAATGACTTTTTTCAAAATAAATTTAACAGTTTTCTTAATACTTTTATGGAAAACTTTCTATACTATTTTCCTTTAGAAAAATATTCAGCAAAAAAGAATAAGAGGGGGAAACCTTGGTTGTCTCCAGAAATAATTAATGAAGGTCGCTTATTGAGAAGTAAATTTCGAGAATATAAGATCTCCCAAAATGAAAATATTCATCACGAATATTAGAATCGGAAACGAGAGCATGCTAAGAGAATTGCTGAATCAAAAAGAGCCTATAACAACAGTTTGTTTATGACATCAAATAATAAATCAAAAACGTCGTGGCAAATAATAAAAAATGAAATAAATACAAACAAGGTCGCCAAGCTACCAGAGTTTTTTATTGACGATACGAACAAACAACTTTGCAATCCAAATGAGATTGCTGAAAGTTTTAATAATTTTTCAATCAACTCGATAAAAAAGCTAACGGAAAATATGCCCTTACCTGAAATTTCCAATGCTAGAATAAATGTACAATCATTTTTTTTAGCACCATACACAGAGGAGGAGGTATATCACATTATAATATCAGTAACAACAAAAATCCTCCGGTTCTGATAATATACCATGCTCTTTATTAAAACATGTGGCAACGCAACTTATATCGCTAGTCCTCTTACTAAGCTGATTAATGATTCATTTTCAGAAGGAAGTTTCCCTGATATTTAAAAAATGGCAATCATTCAACCAATTCATAAAAAAGGGGACGTTCACGATATTTCTAATTATAGTGGGGTGGCATTGTTATCAGTATTCTCCAAAGTTTTTAAAAAAGCATTCTACCAGATACTGGTGACATTTCTTGATAATAATACATTTGTCAGTCCCTTTCAATTCGGTTTTAGAAGGGGAATGTCTACCAATCAAGCAATCATAGCATGAATGAAGTTATTCAAAACTTAGATAAAAGTAGGTTAGCAGCCTGTCAATTTTTTCGATTTACAGAGAGCATTCGAAGTAATTAACTCGAACTCCTACTTCAAAAGTTGGAAAGCTATGGGATACGAGGAAATTCTTTAGAGTGGCTTGAGGGATTTCTATCAAATCGTAGGCAACGTGTTAGATTACGACTTAACGATATTTCGTATTACTCCGAAGTAGAAGCGGTAAGCAGTGGCGTCCCTCAGGGGAGTTTGCTGGGGCCTCTATTATTTATAATTTTCGTAAATGATATAACATACAGAAAAATATCTGGAACTCACATATCGTTATACGCATATGACACTTCTGTTGCCTGCTCTGGGGAATCACTAGCAAATCTGAACAACACATGTACTGAGGCCGCAAATTATATCAATAATTATTGTCAAAAGAACAACCTTATATTGAATCAAAGCAAGACTGAATTAATTATGTTCTCCTTGAAGGATTTAAAAAAAAGTTTTATGATAAAATTACATGATGAATCTATCGAACAAAAGCAAGTAGTAAAATACTTGGGAGTCTTAATAGACTCTAAACTTTCATGGACGTATCAAATCGATAACGTTCTAAAGACATTAGCGAGACATTGTTTTGTAATCTGGCAACTTCGATCAAGAATTGATCACAATCTCTTGAAATTGCACTATTATTCATACGTTTATTCAACCATGAATAATGGGATTCTAGCCTGGGCAACAGTTCTAGGTCTAATAATGAAGTTTTCATTCAACAAAAAAGATTGTACGTAACATGATGTTCAAACCCAGGACGTTTTCCTGTCGCCAATTGTTCAAACAACCTAAGCTTTTAACGTTCCCTTCTCTCTTCATTTATAATTGCATATTATATATAAAAAAATAACTCAGCTATTCTCAATCAGTCTCGTGAAAATATGGTACACAACTTAAGGCAAAACTTCAATATCAATATACCATCCCATCGTTTGTCAACTGTGGCTAACAGTCCGTTGGCTTTGCCGATCAAATTATACAACTACTTACCCACTAGGCTTAAAATATTATCAAATGTGAACAAATTCAAATATGAAGTTCGAAAACTTTTAGTTAACGGGGTTTTTTATTCGGTTCCGGAATATATGTGTTGTAACCTGGTATAACCACCTACTCATGTACACTTTTATACAATGTACTTATATACACTGCTCTTTATACACTGTTTTTTGTCTCTACACTCTATTTTTATATACATTAGCATATATTATATTATTATATACTATACTATTATATATTTGTATTCTGTAATGATCGTTTTTCAACAGATTATTTAAAATTGACCTGACAATATCCTATACTTATGTATATATAAGTCTGATTGGAAATAAAGAAATTGAATTGAATTGAAATCTTGTAAAAAATAGTATGAATGGAATATGACTGTAATATGTTTAATAAATAAAAGATTGAAATGAGAATGATGGGTATTGTGTATTACCTGAATTTAAACAACGTAGGTCTGTACTTTTATGCACCCCGTGCAGAAAATTTGTTTTTGCACTCTGTTCAAAAATAGCCTATTTTTTACATAAAAAATGACACATTTTTGACGTAAGTATTGGAAAATAGTATATTAAAGTATAAGTGGATAAAAAGGGCTTTAAAACACGCGCGATTTTTCGAGCACGACGGCGTAGCCGGAGTGCTCGAAATAGAGCAAGTGTTTTTAAGACCAGTTATCCACGAATACTTTACGTTATTTTTTTTTATTGGTGCACTTTGAAATCATATATACTGGTATTATTACTACAAAAAATAGAAATAAGAACTGATAATGCAAGAAGGTTGAATTCGTGATGTGACATCAGTATACCTTTCGTTGTCATGGAAATGAGAAAAACATATATTCATTTGCAATTTGTTATGAAAGATCAATATTTGTTGTCACCAGAGCTCAAAAATGAATTATTCTAATATCGATTTTTTCCAGTGATATATATAAAAAAGAATATGAAAAGTTCATCAAATGGATGGAGGAGCACATATAAATGAACGAATTGTTAGTAATATTTTATTTGACGTTACAAGGTACTCCTGTCAGATCTATAATAAAAAATTTGTCATTTAGACTTCACGTTTCTCGATTTGTTGATGTTGTCATGGTAACTTTAAAAAACGCGCGTTTTTTAAAGTTCGATTTAAACACGCTGATGCGTGCTTTAAATGGGTAAAAAGGGGCACCAATAAAAAAAAATCTACTAAAGTACTACTTTGCGCACGCTCGCAGGCAAAAAAATATTTATCCATCAATCTATTAAATTTTACAAATTCAAGTTATATTGCCAATACCTGTCGCTTCGGCAGAACGGAGTTTCTTGTCTTTGTGGAGATTAAAAACCTATATAAGATCAACCATGTCGGAGAATCGCTTAACAGGACTTGCCTTGTTAAATATACATCGGGATATTCAAATTAATATAGATAATATTATAGACAGATTCGGTTTTAGAAAATATAAAAATTAGAACTTTAAATTTGATACCATATTTATCCATTATAATCTGTTTTTGTTATTTTATCTGTTTCGTTTTATGTAATTTTTTGATAGACATTCTCTTAATTTAGAATAATTGTTTTTGTTTCGAAGACTATTTTGTTTATTTATTATTAATTTTTTTTTATATCGAATTAAATATAAATGCAATAGTGTGACTGGAGTTTTACTTTTTAGAATGTATATGACACCTTCATACTGATTAACCCCCCCATTGAATTACCCTAGGCACGCGCCTGTCATTAAGTAGGTAAGAGTCGCCAAATTTAGCTCAAACTTTTATAGGTATAAGTGAGTACACCAGGATTTCTAAACATGTTAGATGTACCCGATGACGAAGGGTATCCTACGATTGCTACTTAGTTTAGAAGTACCTGCTATAAACCGATAAACACAAAAGGTTGGAAGGGCCACAAGTTTAATTTTCATTTTGAAGCAGAGATTCCGACTTAGATATCGGAATTTCGACTTTGATCTCGGAATTCCAATTTATATCTATAAAGTCAATCTGAATAATAATGATGGTTATCGAGACCACTAGATGGATATCACGTCCCAGCAACATCCGCGGACTCAACAAGAACATCAATGACGTCCACCATCACCTACAGACGAAAAAACCGGATATTCTGGCTCTAACAGAAACACAAGTAAACTCGTCCACCAACAAGGTCCATATGCTTTGTCCTGGTTACGAACTCCATTCTCGATTCAGGTTCAAAGGTGGAGTCTGCCTTTACGCTAAGGCTAACCTTTCATGCCAGCGTGAAGAGAGTTTGGAACCGAAAGACTTTGATGTGATGTGGTTCAAGCTATCTGATACCAAACTGACTAAGTTCCTCTGCTGTCTTTACCTATCACCTAATGAACCTTCATATAACGACCTCTTTGAGTTTTTATCACTCAAACTGGACTACATTCAGGAGAACCATCCAACAGCTGAAACCATAATCATGGGAGACTTTAATGTACATAACGCTGCCTGGCTCAAATTCTCTAACAAAACAGATGATGCGGGTCGTCAAGCCGAGGCCTTCGCCATCACTCATGGTCTAGAACAACTGGTCGAGCTACCAACCCGCATCCCTGATGTCAACAACCAGTCTGCCAATACACTAGATCTTTTCCTCACCACCAATCCTAACCCGTATAGAATAGAAGTTTGTGCCCCACTTGGAAACTCTGATCACACCCTCATCTCCACAACATGCTCTTTCCATTTACCATCGAGCTGCACAATACCACCCCGTCTCATGTGGCATTACAATTCGGCCGACTGGGAAGGTCTTCGTATGTTTTTCTCAGCGTTTCCATGGAAGAGAGTTTGTTTCTCTTCAGTAGATCCAACACGATGTGCTGAGACAATTTCTGAAATCATCATGTTGGGGATGCAAACCTACATACCGAAAGAAGAACATCATCCGATAAGACCTGGTTTAACAGAAACTGCTCTAGAGCTGTGGCTTCCAAACAGGCAGCATACCATCGATGGCTAAAAAATCCGGGCCCTGAGACCAGAGCAGCATATGTCGAGGCTAGAGGCATATGCAAAGAGACAATAGAATGCTCCAAAGATGCCCACAATGCCAAAATAAGATCAAAACTTGCTGAATGTCCTAACGGATCCCGTTCATTCTGGTCTTTCGCCAAAGCTGTGGGAAGAAACTTCACTTCCAGCTCATTTCCTCCTCTAACCAAAGAAGATGGAACACTAGCAACGACTGCCCAGGAAAAAGCCAATATCTTTGCGCACCTATTTGCTGGAAATTCCACTCTGGATTCATCGGGAAAACAACCCCCGAACATTACAC
Organism: Gonioctena quinquepunctata; assembly: GCA_018342105.1. Lineage (NCBI taxonomy): Eukaryota > Metazoa > Arthropoda > Insecta > Coleoptera > Chrysomelidae > Gonioctena > Gonioctena quinquepunctata. The sequence continues at coordinate 244,277 of JAFIRS010000412.1, forward strand.
CTATTGACAGTCACATGCCCGAGATCACCTTTCGCCAACGTACTATCAGAAAGATTTTGCTGGGTCTCAACACCAACAAAGCCTGTGGATCTGACGGAATCCCGCCGATTGTTCTCAAGAAATGTGCCCCGAACTAACACCTGTTCTTTGCAAGTTGTTCAACCACTCTTACAATTTGGGGGTATTTCCGTCCAATTGGAAAATTGCAAGAGTACAGCCAGTCCCTAAAAAAAGCAAAAAGGCCCTACCCAGCAACTACAGACCTATCGCACTGCTATCTATTATTTCAAAGGTCATGGAAAAAGCCATCAACATCGAGCTCATGAAATATCTGGAAGACTCAGGAATTGTCAACGATAGGCAATATGGCTTCCGCCATCAGAGATCAACTGGTGACCTGCTCGCTTACGTCTCATATATATGGTAGCCATCTATTGAAAAGTATGGAGAAACTTTAGCTGTGGCATTAGATATCTCCAAGGCGTTCGATCGAGTTTGGCACCAGGGACTCCTCGCCAAGCTTCCGTCTTATGGCTTGCCCCCTCAGCTGTGTTCTCTGCTTGCTAGTTTTCTCTCAAACAGGTCTCTCCATGTAGTGGTCAATGGAGTTTCATCTGACACTCTACTCATAAATGCTGGTGTTCCGCAAGGATCTATTCTCGCACCAACACTATTTCTACTTCACATCAACGACCTGTTGAAAGCAACTTCATGTCCAGTACACAGCTTTGCCGATGATAGTACCCTCCATCCCGCTTTCTCTTCCAGGGCCCCTATATCAGCCCGTGAAACCAGAAATGAACGAGGAAGAAATGTTAATAATATAAATATGGACTTAGCAACAATTCTCGAGTGGGGATCTAATAACTTGGTAGAATTCAATGCAAACAGAACACAAGCATGTCTTTTCTCTAAAAAAGCCGATCTCACTGTGCCTAACATAACTTTGTCAGGAGTAACCATACCACTGAAGTCATCCATATCGATGCTTGGTATTACTATCAGCAATAACCTTTCCTGGGAAAATCACGTGAGGTCCATTGCCAAAAGTGCATCCCAAAAACTTGGTTTTTTGTTTCGTGCCAAGAGCTATTTCACCCCACTCAGCTGCTTATGATCTATAAGGCACAGATCCGACCTGTCCTGGAATACTGTTCCCATATTTGGAGCGCGGCACCTAAACATATCCTGAGGCTATTGGATTCTGTCCAAAAAAGGGCAATTCGTCTCGTCGGTGATGCCTCGCTTACAAACTCGCTCACTTGTCTGGAACACCGTAGAAAAGTTGGCGATTTGTCTCTATTTTATAGATATTTTCATGGGCGATGCTCTTCTGAAATATCAACAATCGTTCCTGCTTTGGCAGTCTCTTCGAGACTAACCCGTCAAGTTCAGTCATCACACCCCTTCGTGGTCACTTTGGAGACCTGCAGAACATCACTTTCCAAAGACAGCGAGGCTTTGGAACTCATTGCCTAGGGAGGTGTTCCCCGAGGCATACAACCTCCAGAAATGTAAGAAGAACACCAACTCCTACCTTCTTTCCCTTGGTTCCCACGATGTTCTCTGAACATTACAGGATATCCCTTTTCGTGGGAACCAGAACATAAAAAAAAAAGCATTGTTTACCTCAAAATCTGAGGATTTTTTTAATGATCAAATATGTTTTTTAAATTTTCAAACCCTATGAATGAACAAAAAACATGGAAGGTGAGAAAATAAAAATCCAGAATTAAAAATTTTGAAGTTCATTTTCAAAAGTATATTAACCTGTGTTATTGTGGTCTCACCTGTATAGGTGAGGCAATGATGGTTCTGTATATGCGCAATTGAGAGAGAAAGTTTGCGATATTTTTGATGAAATGTATATCGCTAATCTCTCGTTGTTAATCAAAAGTCAGTAGGTATGACAATTCTGACATCTAAGTTGAATTCCGTGATTTGAGTCAGATTTCTGAGATTCAATTCAGAATTTTTCAATTCAATTCATAGTGTTCTGCGAAATAAAAAATAACTTCTTGTGGCCCGCCTACGCCTCCGTAAAAAAATGACAACATTTTCAATTAGTTTCTTCCAACATATATGTTTTTAAGCCAAACATATATGAAAATATATATTTTTTTAGATTAGATTACCTTTTATAATTATGGCAATTCATGGAGCTTGTTAAAAAAATATGTATCTGATATTTGCTAGTAGAATTGGTGGAAGAGATAATAAGTTTAAATTGTAAATAAGTCACTGTAATAACTAACAATGAACATAATAATCCGCAAACATCAACCATCATCACTTTTCGCATTAATATAAATAAAAGCAATGAAATGATCATTGCTCAAGCATCGGTGGACTAATCTTCATATTGTATATTGCTCATTCGGCATGAATTTCAATAACTTTAGAATCTTGCAATTATTATGAATAAATAATGTGTTGAATATCCTTTCATTCCACCAACTTCGGCTCCCATTGCTTGCAACGACCTGTGGAAGCTCAAAAATATATTTTTTGCATAATCAATCTTTTGTTTTGTTTCAGTTTGTACCGCATGTTTTGCACACTTGATTACAATGGTACACTGAAAAATTTCCAGTACAGATTTCCATGTAAGAACATCGAGGAATTGTTTCCAGAACTGAAGGTACATGTACCAGTTTTAAACTCTATGATATCAACTGAATACATTCATTCTGTTATGAAATAAACAAACTTCTCAAATAATTTCAGTATAATCCGTTCAAAGATAGAATATTCAAAGTTTTCTCTTCTTTGAAAGATGATAAAATGTCTTTTGAAGATATGTTGGATCTATGCTCTGTAATGTCAGAAAAATGTCCAGCAGAAGTTAAGGCGTCTTATGCATTCCAGATATTCGGTAAGGAGTTCCTATCAAAATAAACTATCGAATAGAAACAAACTTATTCGAGCGATTGATTCAATATGCGAATCAGTTTTTTTTTCTCTACAGAAACTGTACTCAACTTTTCATTAGATACTATTGGGTCTAAAAAGTTTTAACTCGAATGCTTTTATATTGAAGGAAATAATAAATGGGGGTTCCATTCTTTTCTAGATTTTGATGACGATAATGCAGTCGGGGAAGATGACTTAACAGAAGTTATGAAAAGATTAGTTGGTGGTACTGGATTTGTTGGCAGTGACGAACAAAAGCGCATAATAGATATTGTAAGTCAACCTTCATTCGCAGATATCAGCTGACTTGTTTTTATACTTCCTTAATTGCAGTTATTGGAAAACATGGATCTTACTTCAAATGGCAGTGTGGGGGAGCAGGAGTTTATTCATGCAGTTGGGAAAATGCCAGAGTTTACACATGTTTTCTGTTTCCGATTGTAAAATTATATTATTTGCGTGTGTTGAAATCTTTATTTTTGTATTCAGAAAATTATATGAAAATGTATTTATTTCTATTATTCACAACTTTTTGTGGTTTCATCTGCCTCAGTTCTCATTATGTTACCGTTTATAGGTTCAATATGTAATTCTTGTCTGTACGTTAACCCGTTAAAAATATATTTCCTGCTTTTCCTATTTTATCATAATCTTCCGATACTGATTCTAACTATTAACAGCTCTGGACTTGTTCTATTCGTTTTCTAGGTATTGTTATATATGATGGGTTAGTTCTTGAAATCATCATACTTTCCATTTTTTATGTTTACCTTGCGAACAAAAGACATACCTACTGATAATCTGCTAACATTTTTTGCAACCTTTGGCAATACCTAGTTATACAAAGATAATGTAAGGGTAACAGTAATATATAAATAGGTTCTGGAGGTTTATATGCTAACCTTTTAGTAACTACTGTAACCTCTAGGAGTATAATGTATATAAACTTATAGTAATGTATTTATAACAAATCAATATGAGGTTTTATTATCACCTCATCTATATACCTGCTATAATCTGAGTTGCTGATCAACTTCACAAAATCTGGGTGACATTAGTGCTTGATAGACTGTGTTATGAATTTTTAGTGCTCTTGAGAGTAACGACCGTTTCTTTTATAAACCTGCGTTACTTTTGGGGACATAAATTATCCTTATAGGTCTGACATATTTTGCAGGTATGTAAATTGGATTTCGTTTCGTGGTCAAGCTACAAAAAACTCTACAAAAACTTCCAAATTCCGATGTTGTGTCTTCTCCTACTATCAACCCAAAGAGTGCCATCGGTTTGCTGCATACTAATAAGCATTATAAATTATTAAAAAACACAGCAACTCCCACATATAATTTACCGGACAAATAAATGATAAGGTACTCCTGGGGAGTGACGTTAAATACAAATGTGGAAATAAATCATTTCTTCTAGCCTCTACTTATATTAGATCAAAATGGGTAGCATTACAACAATTGTTTATTGTTTGCTCAATATAGGTGTTTTAGGACCATTACAATTGGAAGGGAATATTGAATTTATTTTGACAAAATTTAATGCAAGATGAACATTTACTTGTTGAATAAAGGTATTATGAGGATATTCTTGGTTGTTTATTAATAATTTTTTTTTTAAAAATATGCAATTTTCTTTAAACATGAATTGATTATGACAGTATTTTGAGGGCCTCTGGGATTTTTTTCGAATCATATTGGCCATGTTTGCATTAAATTCCTTTCCCTCTTTGATTTTAAGTCATTACACTGCTATTTGGTCTATTTGAGGAAACTTCTAGCTTTCTACTTCTCCATATCATATGAAAAAATAAAAATCTTATCGAAAATTAAAAAACAAACTCTGATGTGGAAATCCGAAACAAAAATCGCTTTCAGATAAAAAAGCATTCTCTATAACATTTTTTTTTATTCATGTGTGTATTTTCAAATTTTTTATAAAATAATAATGATATTTCATAACAATGTTGTATAACTAGTACTACAGATTCTTAACGAAAAATATTTGTTTTCAAATATTTTTTTCACAAAAGTCCCTTATTGCATTACAGAATGTTGAACCTGAAAAAATAACATAATCCCCAAAGTTTCCATTATTTGTCAAATAATTTTGGATTTCGAAAAAGAACCATTTTTTAGATGCTTTAGGGGTATCTGATTTATGTTTATTTTCATTTTGGAAAGTATCAACGATATGAATGAAAATAAAAATAATAAATAGCTGTTTAAAATGAATTCAACAACAGTAATTGCACGCTTGACTATTGAAAAGTCCCTCCTTCATATAAAAAGCCTTTTTATTTTTTAACATTCTTATATCTGCAAAAGGAATTACGGTTGCAAAATTTGCTCCATCCAAACACAAAAAAAATTGTCGCTTGAGTTCAAAGCAATAATCTTGGGAACGGATTAATTTTTGTCAAAACTGAATGGAAAATTAAAAAAATATGACATTTGTTCCACTAACGAATTACCATGTATATCCAATGATGTATAGTGCTTACCTTAGACAACGGTCTATGAAAATCCAGCAATTTGGGTACTTTCCAAGCAACTGTTGTGATACATATGTCAATTTTTAAGGATAGTCCATAATATTGATTTTCGAATGTTTTTTGAAAAACTTATACCAATCGAATGATACCTACTTCACCTACTTCAAAATATACCACAAACACTGGGTCATGCTTCGGGAACAATCAGTGTGAATAAAAATAATATTAGAAGTTCCTATACATTTTTCTCGTGGGGTGACATCTTTCGACATTATTCGCCCTTGAATACAGCTACGAGAATAATCCTTTTTGGTGAAAACAAACTATTCGCCCAATATTAACGACATTGGGAGTATACATATTGAGTACTATTATTTCAAAATTACGACGTTGCCTAAGAAACCAGTGATCCATTACTACCACTAATTTACTATATTTTTAATAACTATATTTATGTGATATCACCTGACGTTCTGACCTAATATACCTATATGTTTTTTGTTGTTGTAACAAACGACCCTCTGTTTGGAGGGGTTATTTGTTATGAAAAAATAATATGAATACAAAATATTTGTTCAATAATTTAACCTTCACCTTGTCACCAAATGTAACATCCGACCTCTAAATTACGGGTCGGTGCTTCGGCTTCCTATCCTCTTGTGCAGAAGAATGTGATTTCAGCCTTGGCTGTGCCTGTTTCTTCGCGGTGTTTGGAATGTGCCGAGGAAGGGTCTTAGTGTCGAACAGCAAATTGATGTTCATAAATTCGGCTTGTCACTCGTCTGTTAGGGCATTCGAAGCATGGAATTTCGTATATCCCCTGAGACTCATAAGCTATGGTTTGAAGCAGTCCTTGCAAACTTATACATGGAGGAAGTTGAGAAAAGCCCTAGAATCATTAAACCACAAGCTCATTTGTTGGTTCAGATACAGTGACGATATATTCGTTATATGGCACCCATGGTTCGAAAACCCTTGATGGATTCCTAGATCATTTCAATAACATCCACCACAACATAAAATTCCCCATGGAAACTCAAGCTGACAACTCACTTTCCTTCCTAGATAACCTCTTCACAAAAACCAACGACTCCTACCCTCAGCCAACCGATATCTAACCAGCAATTTACAAACATCAACTTGTTATCCGACACCAAGACCTTTCCTCGGCACATCCAAACACCGCGAAGAAATAGAGGTCACATAATAGATTTTGAGCACACTAGAACCATTGCTACTGAGGAAACACTACAAACAAGAGTCATTCGAGAAGCTCTTGAGATAAAAAAACACCAAAATTATCTCAAAAAACGCGATGATAAACGCTGCCCACCCAATACCTGGAAACCTTCAATCGCCTGCTTTTCTCCCCCCCTCCTCCTTCAAACCAAATCCCTCCCACAGTTCCACTTATTCGCTGACTTCCTCACGCAGGATAAATACTGCACAACTACCCTCGGATTCTCAGTTGAGAACTAGTGAGGCAAATAACGTTGGGCCGGCTAGAAAATTCAAAATCCACTTTGGATTTTGTGCTACGGCTAGTAGGTTGCGGGTTCATCGCGGTTCTGAAATTATTAGAGCCCTAACATAAAAATTACTGAGAGAGGTATTTTTATATATATTTGAATATTTATGCGAAATTTCTCAGGAATTGTACAATTCCCTAGAAGTTTCTCCTAACCAATGACAATACTTTATTCGCAAATCTATTATTAGGTTTAATTTTCAATTTAGAGCTAGTGGAGATAACCGATCGCGGATGACTACAACCCAAAGCACCACGTTAGGCCCAAGGCCAGGCATTGGGAGGTGCCCTATCGATCCCTACTCCTGGAAGAAACACAAATACCGAAAAAGCTAATCCGACCTACAGCCATGTCCGTCAGAAGCCCGTACTCTCCGAGACGACGGAGGAATACGTTTAAAGCCGCTGAGCACCAGTGCAATGACTCTTCATCAAGAGGATCGGAGTCGTAGGTAACCCAGGTAGGCGTACCCGCCCAATGATCATACACTAAGTGTTGAACGTTGAGGATGATGTCCAATAGGCCTGGCAAGCAAACCGGCGTTTCACGGTTCAGAAACTATATCTGGAACTTCAGGAACCAGGAACATATATGTGAATTCTTATATAGTGCTAAAAAGCACTGATTTCGCTCGCAATGACTATTTGTCGTTGTTTTGGTCGCTCAATTCTATACTTATGCAACTTTGTTGCCCAGATCGTGTCATGACAGAAAAGTTGAAAGACTGATGTGCAGGTAGGCCGAAGATCCAATCAATAAAATAAATATATATATATATATATATATATATATATATATATGAGAAATCTTTAGATCAGACCACATTTATTTTCGGTTTCAATCTCGGATAGGTCTTTTCAAATTCATCATTTTCGTTTTCTTAGGCAATCAAACATGTAATTGCATCAGATTTGATATGACATCTATATTGAGTGCGTGAACTTGGACTAAATCGTGGAATTTTAAAATCACGAGATTTCGTGCACTTTAACAGGTCACTAACAAATTTTAGAAGGCCTACCCACGATATCAATAGTCGTATTCTCATCGTTTAACGCAAACATCGATATCGAGAATAGAGAAATCTGTTACGAATCAAAAGACACACCATCCGTCTCAGCCTGTTTCATGGTTTCCCAATCATCAGGACGGCGTGTGTCTTTTGGATTCGTACAATTCTCATTCTCGATATCGATGTTCGTTAAACTGAAATCGACATTGATATCGTGGGAGCCTACAATTGTTAGTGACCTTTAAAACGAAATCGTGATTTATCCACGATACCATCACGACAGATTATAGATGTCACTATCATAATCTGATCATATCGTATGACCTAACGCAACGAAATCCGATGCGAATTTGAAAAACCACAGCTCCTGATATGAAACTGAAAGTAATCTTTGATTCATCAATTCTTCTTCGATATCGATTTTCGTTAAACGCATGAAGTACGACTATTGATATCGTGGGTAGGCCTTTCAACAATTTGTTAGTGACCTGTTAAAGTGCACGAAATCTCGTGATTTTAAAATTCCACGATATTAGGTCCAAGCTTCACCGCAAAGGGTCTGATTCAGTCAATTAATATTCTGATGCAATTCCATATATATATATATATATATATATATATATATATTTTCTTTAGTTTCTTGACCACATATATATTTTCTTCAAATTCTCGGAATAAAGGTCTGATTCAGTCAATTCATATAATTTTTCTTAGCGACGTTTCGACATGGTATTTGTCATCATCAGGTTAAAACAAAATTATTTTATTTGAGTTTTGCGTTCGCATTGTACGAAACTCCCACAATAACCTTCGTACAATGCGAACGCAAAACTCAAATAAAATAATTTTGTTTTAACCTGATGATGACAAATACCATGTCGAAACGTCGTTAAGAAAAATTATATGAATTGACTGAATCAGACCTTTATTCCGAGAATTTGAAGAAAATATATATATATATATATATAAAAGCTTCACCCCACGAATCATAGGTGTCTCATCCATGATTTCGTGCATTTCACATTTTTGTACTTGCCGGTAGGTTTAGCACTAGAGAGATGTGGTACGAATCCAAGAAATACCACAAGTCGTCCTTATGATTGGGAAACCGCTGTAGGCGGGTGGTGACTTTCTTGGATTCGTAACAAATCTCGCTTTCTTTCGTTATTTGTTTTCCGTTACTCTGAACGCACGAGGAGTACGACTTTTGGTATCGTGGATTGGCCTATACTGACATCTGTTGGTGACCTATCAGTAGCACGAAATTTCGTGTCACTGAATTCCACGTCAACAGGTCTAAGCTTCACCCCACGAATCATAGGTGTCTCATCTATGATATATGATATATATATATATATATATATATATATATATATATATATATATATATACACCCTGTACATTTTTTTCTTGAAATTGCTGAAGAGTTGAAGAAATGGCATTTGGTAGGCATGTTCTACCAATAAAAAAGTTACCTATGAGTATTTTTTCAATTTTGTTGTGATCTTTTAAAGGGGTGAAACATGCAACTCCTATTCCATTTTTTACCAGAACTTTTTAACAAAACAAAATTTCTCAATTTGAAAATATGTGTTGAAAAGAACGATTCATTGCAAAACTTTGTAACTCCTGTGTTGTGTCCGTAAAAGCAATAATTTCCTAATAAAAAAATAAAATACAACATTGTGCATGAACGGATCTTCTGCAAATGTAATCGAAAAAATCTAGTAGATGGCTGTTTGCACAACTTGTGACATCAATCGTAGTATTTTAAAATTATTCCGCTTGTTCTAACTTTTAATGTGGGCATATACCAGTACCATGTTTTGTTTTAATAGAATATCAAATTAAAAATACAAACAAAACAAAATTATGTGTATTACAACAAAGGAAAAGGCAACAAGATCAAACGGAACGGATTTATAATAAATAATAGTTTAAAAAAACTAAAAAACACGCTTTTATAGAAAACCAGACTAAAAAAATAAAAAATAAGAAAAAATGTATTTTATTTTAAAAAAAGCGTGGGGTGCATGGTATCGTCTCGGCCAACAATTACCTGTGATCTGAGACATTTCTTACTTTACTGCCCTAGGTGTGTAATGTACTATATAATTATTGGTACCATGCACCCCACGCTTTTTTTTAAATAAAATAATTTTTTTTCTTATTTTCTATTTTTTTAGTCTGGTTTTCTATAAAAGCGTGTTTTTTAGTTTTTTTAAACTATTATTTATTTCCTACTTTTTAGTGTGGTTTATTTATGAAAGCGTGTTTTTTTAGCTTTTTTTAAACTATTATTTTTATTATTTTTTTGCAAATTGAAAAATGGATTGATCTTATCAAATTAGGTAATCATAATCTCCGACCCCAAAAACCCCCACATACCAGTTTTGAACCATAATCACAAAACTCGGCCGCAATTTTGAAGCCGCCATCTTGAATTTTTCAATTTTTACAAAAGAATCATAATATTCGACCCCAAAAACTCCCACATACCAATTTTGAATAGAATCGGACCATAATAACAAAATTCGGCCGCCATTTCAAAGCCGCCATCTTGAATTTTTCAATTTTTACAAAAGAATTAATATCGACCCCAAAAACCCCCACATACCAATTTTGAATAGAATCGGACCATAATAACAAAATTCGGCCGCCATTTCAAAGCCGCCATCTTGAATTTTTCAATTTTTACAAAGAATTAATAATTCGACCCCAAAAACCCCCACATACCAATTTTGAATAGAATCAGACCATAATAACAAAACTCGGCCGCCATTTTAAAGCCGCCATCTTGAATTTTTAAATTTTTACAGAAGAATCATAATCTTTGACACCAAAAACCCTCTACATACCAATTTTGAAAAGAATCAGACCATAATCACAAAATACGCCCGCCATTTTGAAGCCGCCATCTTGAAATTTTCAATTTTTACAAGAGAATCATAATATTCGACTCCAAAAACCACTACATACCAATTTTGAATAGAATCAGACCATAATCACAAAACTCAGCCGCCATTTTGGAGCCGCCATCTTGAATTTTCCAATTTTGACAAAAGAATCATAATCTCCGACCACGAAAACCTTCAGATACCAATTTTGAAGCGAATCGGACCATAATCACAAAACTTGTACGCCATATTGGAGCCGCCATTTTGTTTTTTTCTCACACAAAAATTTCTTAATGCATTGACACCGGGATTATGTACACCTGCCAAATTTCAAATTATTCGGACGTCTGGAAGTGGGTCAAAATCGCGCCCAAAGGAGTCGGTTACAAACAAACAAACATTCAAGTGAAGCTAATATAAAGCGTGTAAAAACTGCTCGAAATGACCATTAGACAGGAATCAAGTCTTCGTCTCATAGATTGGCGCAAACGTTGAAATATTCCTGGTGTGTTTTGGATTGTCTCGCAGGCTGCAATGATGCGATTCGTCGAATCATTCACACATTCAAGGGGGTCGTATAAACCAAGGACTTCAGGTGATCCCAGATGCAAAAGTCCAAGGGGTTTGAGTCTGGAGATCTGGGAGGCCAAGGTTGAGGTCCTGCTCTGCCTATCCAACGATTTGGAGTACTGACGAGCAGTTGAGCTGAAATGGACAGGCGCACCATCGTGCATAAACCACATTCGTGGTCGAATAGCTAGTGTGAGCAAGTAAAATAGAAAGCTGCTTCTGGAGAAAATTTGTATAGGTTGCACCAGTTAGCCTTAACGGTAGAAAATACGGTCCAATAATTCCGACCCACACGTTAACTGAAAATTCATATTGATACCGACCTTCTTGAATTGCATGTGGGTTATCTTCGGCCCATAGATGATTATTATGGAAATTTGTACTCCCTTGCCTTGAAAAGTTAATTTCGTAAGTGAATATTACGTTTTCTAAAAATTGAGCATTTTGGGTAATCATTTGAAGACTCTATTGGCAACAGTCTACTTATGGGGAAAATCTCGTGGCAAAAGTGACTGGACTCGTTGAATATGGTAAGCGTAAGGATACAATTGGTGATCCTTTAAAATTTTCCAGATTAGTTTATTGCTAACTTTAAGTGTGTTAGCAATTTGTCTTGTACTTAATTCCGGACGATCTTCAATCATATTGAGAACCTCTTCTTCCAGTGCCACCGTTCTTATTACTCGTGGTCGACCACAATCAATTGTTCGTTTTTTAAAAGTCCCTCTTTCACAGAGACGTTGGTGAAGACAGGCAAAAATTGTGTGATGAGGTATCTCGCGCTGAGGATACATTTCTGCATAGAGCCGACTAGCTTCCAAAGAATATCCATCAGCACAACCATACATAAAATGCATATCGGTCATTTCAGCGTTAGTGTAATTATTTATATTGAAGTTTCAAAAGACACAATTGAACTTACAACTACCACATAGAAATCAAAGCGACTTGACAGCCACCTACTAGATTTTTTCGATTTTAAAATACTACGATCGGAGTCACAAGTTGTGCAAACAAAAACGTGACAGCAACCTACTAGATTTATTCGATTCCATTTACAGAAGATCCGTTCATGCAAAATGTTGTATTTTATTTTTTTATCAGGAAACTTTTGCTTTTACGGACACAAAACAGGAGTTAAAAAAGTTTTATAATGAATCGTTCTTTTCAAAACATATTTTTTAATTGAGAAATTTTGTTTTGTTAAAAAGCTTTGGTAAAAAATGGAATAGGGGTTGCATGTTTCACCCCTTTAAAAGTTCACAACAAAATTAAAATTATATTCATAGGTAGCTTTTTTATTGGTTAAACATGCCCACAAAATGTCATTTCTTCAACTCTTCAGCAATTTCAAGAAAAAAACTATTTTGTTTCTCATTTTTGGAAGCGTGTAACTTTTCAAGGAAATGCCTAAGAGCTTCTGTTTACATGAAAGACCCCCTTGAATTTTCGACAAGGAATCACCCCCTAAAAACGTTTGCACTTATTTGGTATATATCCTCTTGAAAAATAATTCTGCAATATAAAACAGCTACCAGCTTAAAAATCTCGTACTCCAGCCAATCACCACTGTGATTGAAATGATTCCATCGCTGAAAATCTACTGAATAACTAACGACTGCCACGCGAGTGCTCAATTTGCGATTGAACTTCCAAGCCCCTGTAACTTGTGCTACTGACAAGAAACAAGTTCTCAAGTGCTCCCTCGGTACCATGCCCCCCTTAAGGTTGAGTGACCATGGATAGTGAATCCCCTTCACATTATGTGTGAACGAGATTTACTTTCCACTTGCCATCCTCCCCCGCTCCTCCTTGGAGCGGTCCTCAGCTCGCAAATTGGCACGTTTGCAAGATTGAAATCGTACCTCCTGTGGTATGAACCTTTGAGTGCTTTAAACCCCTTGTTGTTTGTGCTCCCTCGGAGCGCCGAGCTCCGTTTAAATAGTTTCGGTCACGCGCTTACCTAGTGGGCGTGGCCTGAGAGAATTTGCAAGCCCAACAAGGAGGCAGACTCGAATGTTCGGAGCGTCATTTCAGACACCAGACAACCTAGACATAGCACTGATACAGTCCATCCCAGCCAACACTGAGATGGAAGTATTAGACGAAGGCTCCTCAGACCACAACCCAATCCTACTAACAATAGGGGAGGGAGACGCAAAACCTGAGGAACCAGCTACCAGGAAGACCACCGACTGAAACCGATTCCAAAGAATCATACACGACTCCATAGTCCATAGGACACATCCCACAAAGACAGGCCTCGAAAGAGCCAACAACACAGTTGCCACAAACCACCCAGGAAGCCATAGAACGCAGCTCCAAGACCACCCAAGCAACAAGGTTCAACTTCCAACTAGCACTAACCCCAGAGGTTAGGGAGTTAGTTAGGAACAGTCGCCGCTTGAAAACTGAACACTGGCCTTCGAAGATAAGAGAAGAATGAACCAGGCAGGCAGGCAACTGCGACTGGAACTCAAAGCTCACCAAACACAGCAATGGACAAACAGGATGACAGAAATGAGCACAGAAGACAACTCTGTATGGAGGATGCAGAGAGTACTTCGACAAGGCAGAAGGAAACCGTGCCCGCCACTCCACGGAGAGGGGGGCCTGGTCTACACTGACAACGAAAAGGCAGAAGCATTTGCGGACGCCTTCGAACGCCAGTGTAGAGACAACCGGGTCAACCTAACCGACGAGGTGGAAGACATGGAAACACGAGCCAGTCAGACTGTCAGGAGTTTAAGACGGATCAATGACCCAAGTAGCACAGAGTCATAAAATTAACATAATGACTTCTTATGCCGTCTTAAAGACCACGTATTTGTATGTTTTAAAACCAAAAAGTTAATGTGCGTTTTATAACCTTCAGGCGTTGCTATGACGTCGTGTAGTAGATATAACGAGAGTACAATAAAGAATTCTCGAGATGAAGTTGTACTGTGGTTTGTATGTAAATGAATTGTATGTGTCGTTAAGTAGAACTTAAGAGCAGTTGCTGTGAGGTTATTATGACAATGAACATATGTGGTTCTAATGAATAGATTTTTGAAACGTTTCTACGACTACATATTGTACTCATGTAATGTAGTTTTATTAACTGATGAACTTTGGTCTTAATGATTACATTATGTATCTAGGTTAGATTATTTTTGTTGGTTATGTTATTTTTGTTGGATGTTGGATTATTGTGTTATGCATGTAGAATATTCAGTTCCATAAGAATGATTAAAATGCCAAAACAAAAATCCAATCTGCCTTACAAGAGAACTGGAGCGTATAGAAAAATATAAAGAGGAAGGATGAGTGCCTACCCCAAAATTAACATCTGAAATAATTAATCAGTCTATCGGGACACTGCAAAAAAATGAAGTTCATCCAGTTCCTTCAATTGTTTTCACAACAAGGAAAGACATAAATAATATGTATGTGCACTTCGAGTGATAAATAAAAAATATTTAAATATAACTGTTCAACATAACCTCTATTGTAAATATCAGTTATTTTTAGCGTTTTCCATTAGGCGGAACTAGCGGAATGCTTATGCACTCAGTGTATATCTTTTTCTGTTTTGATATTGCGATGTCTTTGAGACACTCGTATGATAGTACATACCGGAGTAATTACAACTTTTTGACACTAGAAGGACGGCATCCATGTTTTTCGATTGATTGATAACATCATTCTGCTAGCCATATTGGAACAAAAATATTTAAAATAAAAAATATGGGACCCTGGGTGTTATATCAATTTAAAAATCATTGGAGATGTGCTAATCAAGTATCTTTCGTAATATGGTCTACATATTTCAACGATTAATAAGAAAAATTGATGAAATATATTTTTTCTGAAATGAAAATAAATATTTATCTCTCTTCATTTTCGAGGCGCATTAATTTTAAGTGAGTAGAATTGGATTTTGATCGTAAAAATGGATTTACTTGGTCACTAGAGTTTCAGAACAATTCTTAAAAACACATAAATGAAAATCATTTTTATCTCGATAACTATCACGGTCACAGGAAGGAAGGCTGACTTATATATTATATTGATATTATATCAAATCTTTTGATATGGTATACATATTGTAATACTATATTAGAAAGATTATGACCTTCATGCATAATGATATAATGACTACACTAAGACCACAGAACGACCCTTTTGCGACTGGCTTATAAGTCTATATTGGCAAGTCATTACCACTACTTTATAACGTCGATGTGACGTCGCAAGAGTGTGCCTTTTTGTCGTATTGGCATACATAGTGACGTCTTAGCATATTACAAGACATGAGTCATGGACTTTTGCGAAAGGTCTAGTAGACGTCTGTACAACCGAATTATGACCTCTGTGTGCTACTTGGGGATGCCGAGCACGTCCTTGAACCAACTTCGCCAGAAGAAATCAAGGACATCATCCGAAACCTTGCTACCCGCAAGGAACCCGGACCAGACCAAATTTCGAATAGAGCCTTAAAGGCTCTACCGAGAAAAGGAATTGCTGCCTTGACCAACATCGTCAATGCAGTGCTCAGGCTCAGACACTTTCCACGACCATGGAAATAAGCCACGGTCATCATGATCCCCAAACCCAACAAGAACCATGTGATACCACAAAACCACCGACCCCTCAGCCTCACACCCTCGATGAGCAAAGTGGCAGAGCGAGTCATCCAGAGACAATTGGAACTACTAACGGAAGAACTTAACGCCCTACCAGACGAGCAGTTCGTCTTCCGATGAGGACACTCTACGGAAATGCAGGTCCTGAGGATAGTGGACTTTGCCGTAACAGGCTCCAACCTGGGCAGAGGACACCACACAAGAGCCTTATTCCTAGACGTTTCCAAGGCCTTCGACAGGGTCTGGCACGATGGCTTAATCACCTAAATGGCAGACCTCGGATACCCCACTCCCATAGTGAAGCTGATAGACTCCTTCCTGCGGGGACGGCGGTGCCAATGTAAAGTTGGTAGCGACTTCTCAGCAGTAAGGGTCCCTAGAAGCAGGAGTACCGCAAGGCGCAGTCTTTTCTCCACACCTGTTCTCCATCTACACGGCGGACATCCCAAAGCCTGAAAACAACTTCAACAAGCTAGCGCTGTACGCGGACGACACAGCACTAGTGGCCAGATCGGTGAACGCAACGCAAGTAACCCGATACCTGCTAGATCAAGCAGACAAGCTTGAGGACTGGTTCAACCTATGGAAGATCAACGCGGAAAAGAGCCAAGCCATACTTTTCACCAGAAGGCGAACAACACCGTCAGGAAATGTCATCATGAATGACCAACGAATCCCATGGGCAAACGAGGCCAAATACCTTGGAGTCACCCTGGACAAGAGATTGACATTCAGGCAACACGGACTACACAGGACTAGCGAAAGCAGCCCGAAAGAACCTCTACCCCCTCATAGGACGCAGTAGCAACATGGACCTCCAGTTGAAGCTGCTCCTTATCAGGACCATCCTCCTCCCCATCATCCTGTATGCATCCGCCGCATGGGGTCAATGCGCACAAACATACAGTACCAAGATACAGCTATTCTTAAACGTGAGCCTAAGAATGGCAGTGAACGCTCCCAGATACGTCCCGAATAGATTTATCTACAGGGACCTGAATGTCAATCCGAACTTCATTGACGACCATATTCGGAACCACACCACCGCGACGTTTCTGAAGACGGACACCCACACGAACCCGGTGATCCAAGACATCCACGCGAACCTAAACCTGGACGATCCCAGGTTTAGAGAAAGCGAAAAGTATATGCGGCCAGTCTACCAGAACGACCGTCTACCACCGAGAGTAGCACTCCGGCGCGTCAGGTGAGTAACAACTCAATACAAAACATGTAAGATCAACACACCCACATCTCACCCGACACTCACACGCCCATCAGGTAAACATACAATGATCAGATAACAAGGGGTTTAAAGCACTCAGAGGCTGACTTCATACCACAGGAGGTACGATTTCAATCTCGCAAACGTGCCATTTGCGAGTTGAGGACCGCTCCAAGGAGGAGCGGGGAAGGATGGTTGTGGACAGTAAATCTCGTTCACACATAACGTGAAGGGGATTTACTATCCATGGGCGCTCAACCTTAAGGGGGGCATGGTGTGTGGAGCGTCATTTCACATCTTAGAAACAACGTTTTCTAAGTAGAATTTGTATGTATTTTATTTTACGAATAATTAATATGACAAATTATTATTAAAATTTATTTTTATTTTATTATTTCTAGTAAAATACGGTAATTACTGACACATATTAAGGCCCCGTCGTCAATTCATAAAATCCTAAACCCTAAAAAATCTGTGGAGTAGGTAGATTGAGATCTCAGTGTGAAGATCACTTACTTTTTTTACCGTGACTACGCGGTTCAACCTCAACTTTGCATATACAAAATGGTCAAGGATTATTGGATAATGTGCCGTACGGAAGACTGAAGTGTGGTACATGCATGATGGAGATCTTCCTCATTTCAACCTCTCAGTCAAATATCAGTTAGACCAGAACTTTCTTCACCGATACATTGGGTGAGGTGGTCTCCATGGTCTCCTGATCTCAATATGCTTGATTTTTTTTTGTGGGACGTCTGAAGAGCTTAAGTTATTGATCAGAATCATAACTTTCCCTAAGCTAATACGAACCAATCTACAAATGTTGTTACGAATCCACTATGCCACTGTGTGTTGATTACAATGTAGTTGGCGTCACCGGACTTTCCCAATGAACGAAGGATCTAAAAGCAGGTAGCGTGACCGACCGCCTACGAAGTAGCAGAAAGGTCGAGATCATTCTCGAAGCGTTCACCGACCTCTCTAGTATATTATATCATGTGGCTGACGGCTATATACGTGCATCGCACGCGAGCGACAGAACAGTTATTGGTTTCATCGGGAACAAGTGAAACATAGTACAGATTTATGCAGATTAGTGTAGTATTATGCGCGGTATTTAGGACAGTGAACTGAAATTGATTTATTAAGTTATCAGAGTACATTTTATTGTAATTTTGGAGTGTAATGAACGGACAATAAATAGTTCATTATTTTCACTAGTCACGGACCCTAGTTTCGTAACCTTTTTAATGTCCAGCGATCATGTCTCCGTCGCTTATGGAAAAGTGGATACTCACATAGAGAATACACAGTAATATATTCCCACAATATTGACATATTGATGTGACGGTTCGGAATATTGAAGGTATATTAATGAAGGGTGATTTTTTAGTGGTAAAAATTATAGTTGACTTTCAGTACAAAATACATACAACTGTTATCTGGTTTTCAATCGTAACTTTCTGAGAAGCAATGTTTTTTTTTCATGCATTCCACAATCATCATAACTTTTACACCGGTAAATAAGTGATTCATTTAATTTAACAACATTGTTTAATATTTTTCACTCTTCTTGAATACCAGACAATTACAATGACACTCATTACGTTAACCTCGAATTATAATTACATAACGGAATATAACTATTAACTATTACTAATTTGGAAAAAGGCAATGGAACTGAATTAGTACTCGAAATGTGGCGAAGGAGTAAATATTCATAGATCAATAATAATATATTACACACCAAGGTTGAGAAGGATACTATTATTGCCCAAGTACCAAGCTTAAGCCCTGACGAGACAATTTAGGGCGCGTGGGCTATAATAGTCATCTCAACCGTGGTATATATATTATTTTTTCAAGAACTAGCAACAGGAATTACTATTTATCATTACTAACGCCCCCAAAACATCCATATATTACGGAAACGGAAATATTATGATGAATGTTTATTCAGTTCATCCTTAAAAAAATCAAGCCATCCAGGATTATGCATATCTAACAAGCTGAAACAAATGAATGATATGGATCTTCATTTCAATTTGTAACCTTTATATTCCTCGAATATACGGTCAAACTGGATAAACACTCACTTCACTAAATTGTATCGCTAAATTTGGTTTACAAAACCACATGTGTTTCGCTATACGGTGACTTTTATAGCTTTTTATAGCCCCCCCTTTTTAACTTTTTAACGGTTCGACTAAGAACAATGGGTCAGAAACCATTTTGAATGATATCACCGATATTACGGTGTGATTGCTCAATAGATGGCGCGGAGGGGCACATCAACTTAATTCTCTTTTCAACCATCCTACTTTTTTCGAATTTCGTTCAAAAGTTGTTTCACAATATGCATTTGAAATGTCAAGTATAAGTGCGGATCTGAATGGTACCCTTACCTTTTGATGTGAAATAATGAGACATGAAATATTGAATATACAATTACTCGACAGAGGGCGCTGGGGGCAAATCAACTTGAAAATTTAGAAAGGGATAGAGGGCGAGTTGCACATCGTTGAAAAGGTAATTCAATTTTTCTTTCAACTATGGTTGTTCTACGGAATCACAGTTGCGAGTACGGCATTTTATAGTCCCCCTCTCCCTGTTAACTTTTGAACGGTTCGACATAGAACAACGAGACCAAAATTAGAGACATCGTGATTGCTCGATAGATGGCATATCAACTTCAAAATTTCAAATAGCATAGTTGGTCAAGTGGCACATTGTTGAAAAGATAATTCAATTCTCTCTTCAACCATGTAATTTTTTTGGAATTTTGTCGATTCTTTTTTTCACAATATGCATTTTAATTTTTTTTATTCTTGACATTTCAAATGAAAATTGTGAAGAAACGTATTGACAAAATTAAAAAAACTAGATGATTGAAAGGAGAATTGAATTACTTTTTCAACGATGCGCCACTTAACGTCCCATGCTATTTGAAATTTTTAATTTATTTTTTTTATCTAGCAATCACAATGTTTTTCATTTTGAAAAGTAGTATCGGTGATATCATTCAAAATGGTTTTTGTCCCATTGTTCACGTCGATCCGTTCAAAAGTTAACAGGGGGGGTATAAAAAGCCGCACTGTATAATAGATTCAACAGGTGGAGATAATACTAACTCACTAATCACGATGTTTCATGTTAAATAAGCAGAGCGGGTAGAGGTATACATGTAATCAAGCATATTAAGGATATTCCACTAGGTGATTAAATAGAGAACGGGGATTAAATCCATTACCTACCTGTCCGTAAATAAAAATTTGTGGAAAATTAAAAAAAAAAAATTATCACTGATTTTTGTCATAAGTGTAAAAAGTTAATTGAATTATCTATTTCGATTTCCTTTGTGAATACAATTCAAGTGTGATAAAGTTTAAGAACTTTTGGAATTGCCTTTCAACTCCCACAAAGCACACTAAATAGTCGTCCTTATATCTGTACCAATATAAGAAATTTTTAATTAAAGAATTATTGTGAATTTTTTTCTTCCATGTTGCTTATTTATATTTCGGCTAATAAAGGAGTCAAGCGATTAATGTATCAGTCCTTTATCAGAAGAATAGAAATTATTGTTGAATTGAAAATTATTTTGAGATAGAAAGTTTGAAATTCAAAAAAATATCAAATGTCACAATATTTGCCTGATGACCAGGTTAATTTAAATAATTTTTCTTCATTGAATTTAGTTTACTAAAGATTAAACAGGTAATGAACATACTAGTCGTTCTACTGAATCCCCGTTCTATTTAATCAACTATTGGAATATCCTTGATTGCATCTATAACTACTACTACCTGCTCTGCATCATGATTGTTGAGTTAGTATTTACTCCACCTGAAGAAGCTATTTTATAGCGAAACAAATGTGGTTTAATAAACCAAATTTAGTGAAAATCATTTAGTAGAACATCATTTAGCGAAACACGTGTCGTGGTTTTGTAAAACCAATTCACTGAAAATCATTCAGTGAAGTGAGTGCCTTTTGTTTGCTTTAATATGGATTTCCATACATTCATTTTCAAGTATTAGGCCAACCAATAGAGGTTTTTTTCCCCACTTAAATAAAGACGCAAATAGCCAATACTACCTTTTGGAAGATAGTTCGTAGATGAAAACCTCGGTGTCGATCCCAGCAAAATTGCTTTGTGGAATTTAAAAAAAAAATATTTTCAAAAATGACCACTTTTTTGGGTTTTTAAACATATCTTTTTGTGGGACCGGATCGGTGCATTTTCAACTTTTCAAAAATTTATATTTTTTATAAATTTGAACTTGAACAAACAATCTTGCGGAAAATGATAAATAATAAAATGTAGTTCAACTATGCGCAAGATGGATTCTGTCCGATTTGCAGTTTTTGCACAATCGCGTTATAAACAATTTAAGGGCGTATCTTGCAAAATGCGCCGATTTAAGGGAAATTGTCTTATTCAAATTCTGCATCTGGAAGTAGAGATCAATATCTACAATTTGTATATTTTGGATTTTTACCTGAGAGGTGGGAAATGTGTTGAAAATGTCACTCAAAGTTGCTCCAAACGCTTGAAAGTGCGCTCAAGGCAGAGTCGAGTAGAGTCAGCGGAAGAGAGTGTATCATCGCGCGGCGGGTTGCTTATACGTTGGCGTATATTATATTAGTTATATAAGTTATTAGCGTGTCTTTGCATATTTTTTCAGTTATTTAATGATTTAGTTTTTTTATTAACAATTATATTACATTAGTTAATTAGTGTTGCTAGTATTAGAAGGTAAGTATACGTATTCGTGATAAGTACTTTTATTGGTTGAGGTAATTATAGCTTTTCAACAACTCGTTTTTTTTTCGTTTTATACATATTCGTACATATTGTTCATTTATAAATAAATATAAAACATTTTTTTCAATACTTACATGTAATATGTTCACTTACAATACAATATATTCACTTACAATTATTTTTAAGAAAAAAATTAATGAGAATGTTGATATAACATTTTAAACCGTATTCGAAAAAGATTAAAGTTCCTATTTTCATTAATTAAATTTTGCATCTACTTCATCAATTTAATGCCATAGAAATACACAAAATTTAAATTTAAAGGATATTAATGCATATTTTTGTTTTTATCAACACTTGTAACATTTTTCTATTATGTAAAACTTTCATTAGTTAAATCCCCCGCTGGCTCGTTCTCCCACTATCGCTACACGACTGTGCCTCGAGCGCACCTTCAAGCGTTTGGAGCAACTTTCAGTGACATTTTCAATACATTTCATACCTCTCAGGTGAAAATCCAAAATATACAAATTGCGGATATTGATCTCTACTCCCAGATGCCGTTCACAGATTTCGAATACGACGATTTCCCTTAAATCGGCGCATTTTGCAAGATAAGCCCTCAAATTGTTTATAACCGATTTGCTAAATACAGATAACAGAAACCATCTTGCGCACAGTTGAACTACATGTTATTATCTATCATTTCCCTCAAGATTGTTTGTCCAGCTTTAAATTTTGAAAAATTATGAATTTTTTACAAACGGCCTATTTTTAGAGGTTTTCCCGGATTTTCTCAGTGGAAAGTTTACTGATCTAGTTGATGGGGCCGACACTGGGGTTTTCATCTACGAACTATCTTTCAAAAGGTAGTACAGGTTATTTGCGTCTTTATTCAATTGTGAAAATAGCCTCTATTTTTTCTCTATTGGTTGGCCTATATCGGCCGTGTCAATTTAAAATCTGGCTAAAAATGTATATTGAAGGCGATTTTATCCCTCCAGGACTGAGGAAAGCGATAGAATGTGCAAAATTTTTGGTTAAATTTCATAGATTAATCGATTGACAGTATTCAGTTGTATTTTTTTACTGAAGAAATTATCATTAATGACATATTTTTTATTGCAAGAAATTATTTTTTTAAAGTGGTTAATAATGATTTAATTATTGAACGAGGTTTCTAATGAAAAACAAAAGCTGTACAACTGAATACTGTCATTCGTAATCAATCCCTAGGAATTGTGATTTTCCTGTACTGAATTTTTCCTACAAACGCTTCTCTCAGTCTGGAGGGTTATACCACCGTCAATTTCCATTTTATCCAACTTGACTACCTAAATATTTGAGGAAATAAAAGGTTACAAATTGAAATTAGAGCTCGAACCATTCAGTTGTTTCTGCTTGATAGATATGCCTACTTCTGGAAGGAATTGAAAACGCATTAATTATACTTTCGATTCTATAATGAATATATGAATGTTTTAAGTGCATGTTTTTATAAATAGCAATTTCCGTTGTTAGAAGTGAAAAAAAAAATACTACTATTTTACTCGAAAATGCTTTGTCTTTTCGTTTAAATAAATATCAAAATATTTGCCTACCATGAATAATATTTTTCATTGTGTTGACAGGCATTTCTTTTTAATATTCAAGAGAGAACATCAGATTTTACTTAAAAACCATTAAACCCAGATGAAACCATCATTGTTAATTTGCATTCAGTCTTAAATTGACTACCAAAACAACATAATTGGGAAACACTGGATATAAGCCCAATTTTTTATGTATTTCTCAGAAACAGTTTAGCAAACACAACTAACTACCTCTGAACAACCCCAACTGGATAGTGGTTAAATTCAAGAAACGTTTTCAATCAAAATGCTTTATTCTATTGTATATTCTTAAATAAAGTGGACTTATTTAACGTTTATAAGTAATATCACTGGAACGATTATAAACACCTGTTAATGCTCTATCAGGAAGTGACACAGTCTTGAAGGACCTTTCGAAGGTAAGTGGAAGAGTTATGGGTTGTTTATATTTCACATGGTACTCTGGATAGTTCAAGTATCGCCTGAAAAAAATGTATTTTAGAAACCTTCATATTCCACATCGAAATTATTTTTCATTTATAATCAGTTTTTAATAAATAATATATACCAAACTAATTAACACTTTTTCATTCAATTTGTAAATGAAAGAATTGTGTTTTTTTATACAGATTAATCAGTTTTTTTTTATCAAATTTGTCGTTTCTAGATAGGGAATATTAGTTGTAACTGTTCCAATCAA
This sequence comes from Gonioctena quinquepunctata, assembly GCA_018342105.1. NCBI lineage: Eukaryota > Metazoa > Arthropoda > Insecta > Coleoptera > Chrysomelidae > Gonioctena > Gonioctena quinquepunctata. The sequence goes on from JAFIRS010000412.1 coordinate 268,611, forward strand.
GATATATTGTACTGGCTCCAGTGCGTTGTACATATAAGAATGTTCTATTGTTTGTCAGAAAAACAACCATAGTTGATTGGAACACAATGTTAAGTAAGTCATATGTAATGTAGATTGAAATGCTTTTATACATACGTTGTAGGATCTATTGGGCACTGGTATAAATACTCAGATGATTTGAAATAGTATAGCGGGTGCAATGATCCAGATTTATCTTTGTACTGATCTCGATGCAACTGGCAAAGCTGAAATCAGGTTGAAATAAGGGCACGTTTCTGGGCCACAGAAAAAACTTTCCTAGTGAATAAACTGACATTTGAATATAAGAATCATAATAATGAGTATCGCATGCTTTAATTCGACAAAAACTTACAACATAAAAGTCATCAACTTCTTGATGACGCTCTCGATCGATCACGCTGAATTGTGATTCAGGAAGATTCAAATATCGACATGATTTCTGGTAAGCAGAAACATCTGGGTCCGGTGTGTATGTACTGTTTGTCAGGCCCCAGTCGTATCGTGGAACCTGAAATTTACAAATAGGAGAGAGTGTGGATGTACTGTTTGTCAGGCCTCAGTCGTATCGTGGAACCTGAAATATTACGAATAGCAGAGTGTGTTTGTTCTGTTTGTCAGGCCCCAGTCATATAGTGGAACCTGAAATATTACAAATAGCAGAAATGTTTCCATCATCTCAAAATTACATTCAGAGGTTCAAATATCAGGTGTCAACGTATTCTTTAGACAAGCCATGGTTTCTAGAGTTCCAAGGGTATGGGATCCAAACTTGGCAGAGGTGTTGGATTCAAGAATTGGAAAAAAAAAACAAAATTTCATACACTCCCATCACTTCTGGTTTCACCCACTTGGGAATTTAAAGCGGAACACTCTGTTTATTTTTAAATTTTTTGGATTTTAGGGACGATTCTGAGTACGATCACATAGTTTTGAAACGAAAAATTGGTACATTTGATTTTTCAGAAGGACTTTTATTTTTGCTTCTAGAGTGCGTTGGACCCACTTCAACCAATCTGATGGACATGAGTGGTGGGTAAAAAATATTATGTGTCAGTGTTTTCCGCCTAGTTGATATTTCCAAAATCACTAATCGTAAAAAAAGTAAATTATTCAAATGACATCTTTTAGAAACATATTCCTTAGATTTTAATTTTTACGACGAATCCATTGATGGTTTCGAATCGAAAATCGGATGGATAACAATTCTAATACACTAAATATTTATCAAAAAATTATGAGGAAATTGGGGTACATGTGATTTTGAAAAATTTCAAGTGTTTGAGGCTGTGGCAGAAATGTGAAACAATATCGGGACTGTCAAATTTGTTTTGATAATTCCACGTTAATTTAAGTTAAATTCGTTGTGTTGTGAACTGTACAAATAAGGGAAAAATAGTTTGTGTAAATTTTATACTTTTCCAAAATCTGCCTGGAAATTAGAGCAAAGAAATAAATTGATAGTTGGTGTAAAAACGATAGTGTAAGTGTGACAACCTCATTAAACGATTTCACTGAATCAGTTTTATTTGCGCGATATTATGAGTTCACACGTTTGTACAAACGTTTTATGGCAAGGAGGAACATAGTAGTCTCACCAAATCAACCAATAACTAGAAAAGTAACTGAAATGAATCCAGCTCAACTCAACAACAACATCGCAGGGTAGGTACTTACATTCAAATATGTTTTGTAGGGTGTTCATTTCACTGAGGTTTTCCTAATAATATGAGCTTGTATTAAATAAGTTTGGCCGTTAATTTTCAGTTCTTCTCATTTCTCAAATGTGCTGAAGCTAATTCATTACCTTTCATCATCACAGTTTGAGGTTGGTAAGATATGTTTTATACTTTCGAATCCTGTTCTCATTATAAAATACATTTGTTTAACTTACAAATATTATAAATTGTTCACAGATATCGACATTTCATTTCTTCAAGGGTTTCACTTTATTTTGATAGAAATCAACCAAACATGGCTTGTTATCTAACTGTCAAATAATTCCCGAGTCCCGAAATGTTGCGTTCGCCACCGTTGTGCATATAGTCATTAAAATACCCGTTTTTTCAAATAACCCCCTCACAAAAAAGTCTATAATATTGAGCTAAGGTGATCGGGCCAACGTATAGGACTATTCGTTGTAAATACTCGCTTATTAAAGCGGTTTATTACATGAATAACTTCAGAAACAGCAAGTGGTAAGTCCATTAACAACTCTTCAATATCATCCTGAAGGAATTCTAAATACCTTACCCCTGTCAACTATCCTTGAAATAAAATTGATCCAATTATTTTATTTCCGATTACATCACCCCATACGTTTACTCCGAATCTTTCCTGACTTTCCTTCATTAAATGCTGATTTTTGCTCCCACTATCTGCAGTTTTGTCTGTTAAACATTCCATTGTTCGTGAACCTGGACTCGTTGGAAAACAATATCGAAGGAACAAAGTCGGGATCAGCAGTATTGTTCTGAAGTAACCAATCACAATAAACGAATATTCTATTTCCATCATTTTCATACGAATGCTGGTGCACTTGATACTTAAACGAACTGTACTTTTTCAAAATCTTTCTTGCTGACTCATGACTCATTTGTACCTCATGGCTAATTTACATTGATTTCCGTCACCTCATCAATGATAAAAGTTTCAAGATTATTTCTCCACAACGGGGAAATATTGAACACATGGATGATGTCTGTTGAGATATCTTTCAGCATAAAAAAGTTGCTGCGTTCCTCGAATAGCATGTCTACTTTTTCATCTCTTGTATACATACATGTTTGTTGAAAAATTCAATTATTTAAAGCACCTAGGTATACGAACTTATTAGGTTATTGATAAACACTAATTTCTTACTTGTCAAAGTTATTTTTGTTTCCATGCACACTTTTGATTTTTTAAGTTTATATCAAACAATGAGGAATCTATGATAAGAATGGGAATAAATTGAGTGAGCACTATTCGTTTCCAAAACTGAGTAGACCTACTTGGAGATGTATGCAAGATTGAAAAAATGTATAATTATTATACAGGGTGTCCCTGGACTTCCTCTTTTCCTTTCGGGAATGTAAAGATAGGGTCAAAATATCACCAGTACTTCATATAACTTTTGTTCCTAAAAGCCTTCGTTACCAAGTTACGGGCCCTCAAAGTTACAAAATGAAAAATATTTTTCTTTGATAACTTTCGAAGTGAATATTCAAAATCATCTAAATTTTGGTGATTGACTACTAAACAAATAAATTTCTTCGATGAGCTTTCATGCAGGAGTCAGTTGTTTTGCTACAACGTCAGGAACGGACTACCCCCGATGGTCCACACCCCAAAACTTTGAAATGACTGGGATTTGTCAATATGTTTTAACAAAACAAGGTTACCTGGACAATTTCCTGAATAAAACTACTCGTGTGGAAAATCGATCAAAGCAACGATTTTTGTTAAAAATGCATTTTTGTTCGACGACATCCAACCTGAGATGTCTACCATTATTCGAAAAGATTAATTTGTAATGCCGGTAACGTTCGATTGGGAAAATGCTCGGCATACAGACAGGCTTCTGCAGCATTACCAAATGCTCGTCCATACAATGCATGCATATCTGCATATTCGTTGAATGTAAACTGTTCGGCTATATCAAAACACTTCAAACTGTCCTATTAGAATATTGACAATACAATGACAACGCACCACTCAACAAAACAAAATCGCATCCCAGTTGTCATTTTTTATCCACACTAATTTTATTTCTTTCTACAAGGTGTTTTTGTCAACATCTGTGGAAGAAATGGAACATAAATTTATTTACCGGATATTTTTCACCTATTCATGTGCAGCCGTTTTCGTAGTTTATTCGTTTGCTTTTTATTAGTTATGTCTTCCGATGTGCGTTTTTTCAGCTAAATTTATCTTCGGGTTAAAGATTTTCTCCCATGAAATTATACTTATCAGTGAAACTCCTCAACATTTAAGCTGTGAATACGAATTTGCAACATCCAAATGTTGAGTTTCATGAGATTCAGATAACACAACACGAAACGTGCTTATTCCACGCGTACATACAAAATATGGACTGAATTCGATATTTCATAGTGGAGTAGCTTGTTAGTTCAAAAACACCACGAATCTACATAAATTGATATTTCATTTGAAAAAATATCTACATTGTGAATGAAATTTTCAACAAGGTACTATACTTTTTTTACGACTTTATTTTAGCATATTTTGTATTATCCCTGTTATAAATGTTGTTGAATTAACATTAGCATTAGTATTTCTACTGTGAAAATTTTTCATTTCAAATAATGGTGGACTATCGGATTTGATGACGTCGAGTAAAACTGCATTTTTACAAAAGTTATATGAAGTACTGGTGATATTTTGACCCCATCTTTACATTCCCGAGAGGAAAAGAGGAAGTCCAGGGACACCCTGTATATTGGGCGTTTCATCGAAAATTTCAAAATTTGATTCATATCCGAGAGAAGGTGCGTTCGAAATGTTTGACTTATTTACGAATTGATTTATTCAGGAAATTATACCTTTCGTTTTGATCGTAAAATTGAAGTTATGAATCTGGTTTCATTCAATTTTGAATCCACCCAGCATACTTGATGAGCGATATACCCCAATTTCCTCATAATATTTTGACAAATAATTAGTGTATGAGAATTGTTATTGAAAATAACAATCTAAGGAATGTGTGTCTATAAGATATTGTCATAGGAAAATATTGCATTTTTTACAATTAGTGGTTTTGGAAATATCAAACCGCCTATATGTTCGTACTCAGAATCGTCCCTAGAATCCAAAAAAGTAAAAATATACAAGGGGTTCCTTTTGAAATTCCCAAGTTAGGGTCGTTTCCGGTGAAACCGGAAGTGATGGGAGAGTATGAAATATTGAAAAATAATCCAATTTTTGCCGGAAGTCCGATGGAGTAGAAATATTGAAAAAATCCAATTTTGAATCCAACACCCTCCAAGTTTGGATCTCATACCCTCGGAACTTTCGAAACCATGGCTTGTTTAAATACGTTGACACCCCGGTATATTTGACCTATGACATTGAGCAGTACCCAGTGACTCATATACTAAGGCATAGCGTGATAGTCTCTAGGTTATTTTTTAGCAACCAGATGTTTAAGGATATTTTTTAGAATCTCATTGATGATCATATTGATTGGTTCGAGAAAGGTATTGGGAATTCAAAATTAGATGCCAGCGCCAGAGTGGCAAAAATTCAAACCAGACATACTTACATTATTTGTCTGTTTTCTCAGAGGTTATACACTTGTGTTCGGAGTTTTTCTGAAAATATTTCGATTTGGTATAATTTTCCAGTTTTTTTGTGTAGTGTTATTCATTTCAAGACTCTAGTGAAGTGGTGTATTTAAATCTAAAGACAATATCATTTGCGAAAACTCACTTTGAAGGAGACAAAGTATATTCTAAATTGCTTGCAAAAATAATCTTTTTCGAAGTTTTTGGACAGCTTAGTGAAGTCATCGGGAATTATTATGAAGAAATGTTACACATTATTATTTGTGAATGTTCGAATTGAAAATAAAACTAACAAAAACAGTTTTTTTTCATTTCATTTAAAACAAACAAGATGGTGTGAAAATGTGTCCTTATCAGATATACATAAATAGTCACTTTTTTTCCATACTGTATGAATAATCTTCGGTATGTTGAATAATATCTCTTTTTTTTTCTTCTCAACTCTCTTCGAGGTTTCTCTTTTTCACTTTTTTTCCTGGCCTCACACAATACAGGAACATTTTGGGAAGGAACTGTATTCTTCTTTCAAGATCCCAAGAGCCCGTCGTCTGTCTATAGACTCACTCAATCCTAGATTAGTCTGCACCAGAACGTTACATTCATTTTCTCACGGAAAATGATAAAAACTCATTCCAGTACAACAGGATCGTTTTGTCCAAGAGTCACATTGAGGTACACATTAATAATGATTTGAACTAGAATCACTCATTTTTTCACTCGAGGACATAAGTACAATAAATAGTCAACAGAATATTCACCAGGTAAACCAGAATTTCATTGAATGTCAACAATCACAAGAGATTCGACAAGTTTTAAATGTACAATGACTAAAATCATATACACATTAATGTTTCGAAAAGTAAACAATGTGTCCTTATCACCTAGATATACATATATAGTCACTCTTTTTCCATACTGTAGGAATAATTTTCAGTATGTTGAATAATATATCTTTTTTCTCTTCTTAACTCTCTTTTCTTTCCTCACAACTCTCTTTGAAGGTTCTCTTTTTCACTTTTATCTTAGCCACAGACGATACAGGAGGATTTTGGGAAGGGACTGGATTCTTCTTCAAGAGCCCATCGTCTGTCTATAAACTCGCTCAATCCTAGATTGGTCTGCACCAGAACGTTACGTTCATTTTCTTATGGAAAATGATGAAAACTTATTCCAGTACAACGGGGTCGTTTTGCCCAAGAGTCACATTGAGGTACACAACAATAATGATTTGAACTCGAATTACTCATTTTTTCACTCGAGGACAAACAATAGTCAACAGGTAAACAAGAATTTCATTAAATGTCGACAATCACAAGAGATTCGACAAGTTTTAGGTATACAAAGGCTAAAATCATATTATAAACATTAATGTTTGGAATAGTAAACAATGTATCAATGTAAGTATGTATAGTTTCCAAAATCGACACCAGAGGGAGTATTCCTTATTTTGAATTCCCTATTCCTTCACTTAAAGTACCCAGTTGAATTTTGGGTCAGTATTCAGGTGATACATTCCAGCGAAACATATTTTAGATAATCGGGTATTATCGGGTTTAATACTATAAGTGCTTTAAAAATTACCGATAATTCTGAAAAAAAACGTGTTTTTTAAAAACTGCACGAGTTTATTTTTTTCGTTGTTTTAAAGCATACATTTTTTTAAAAAACGAAAAAAATTACTGAGTGCAGTTTTTTCAAAAAAACACGTTTTTTTCAGAATTATTTGGTTAATTTTTAAAGCACGAATGGTATTCGGTAGAAAATTCCAAGAATACAAAAAGATTCATGTTATTTATTGTTATAGTTGATACTACAATTATTGTAAGTAATATTGTCACTGCAGTTGAATTGTCACCTAGCGCGCTGAATTACAGCGATAATCCACATAGTAGGTGGATTACCGCTGTAATTCCACACCTCTTATGGACATTTCAACACATGAATGAAATTTTCTGTTTAATTTAGTTAGTTTAGTAGTATTTAGTTTCACTTGTTGGTTCGTTCGTTAGTTAGGGTAAAATAAATTTTGACCGAGTTCTAGTCGTCCAAATGATTTGAAATTTGGCAGATGTTCATAATTCCGGTGCAATGCATTATGGAATTTTTGTTAGAGGAAAAAACAAAATGGCGGCTCCAAGATGGCCGAGGAGATTTGTAATTATGGTCCGATTTCAGGTATAGGGGGGTTTTCGGGGTCGGAAATTATGATTTTTTTGACAAAATTCATGAATTCAAGATGGCGGCTCCAAGATGGGGACGAGTTTTGTGATTATGGTCCGATTCGATTCAAAATTTGTATTAAGGGGATCGGGGTCAGAGATTATTAATTGATGTCAAAATTCTAAATTCAAGATGGCGGTTCCAAGATAATGGACGAGTTTTGTGATTATGGTCCGATTCAATTCAAAATTGGTATGTAAAGGTTTTCGGGGTCAGAGATTATGAAATTGTTTGTCAAAATTCTTAAATTCAAGATGGCGGCCCCAAGATGGCGGACGAGTTTTGTGATTATGGTCCAATTCGATTCAAAATTTATAAATTCAAGATGGAGGACGAGTTTTCTGATTATGGTCATATTTCATTCAAAATTGGTATGTGGGGGTTTTCCGGTTCGGAGGTTATAAATTTTTTATCAAAATCTATTAATTTAAGATGGCGACATCAGGATGTCGGACGAGTTTTGTGATTATGGTCAGATTCTATTCAAAATTGGTGTGTGGGAGTTTTTGGAGTCGGAGATCATGATTTCTTCCAGCTCAAAACTTACAGGGAAGACACCTTCTGATTAATAACGATGCTCTATTAGAAATGACCAGATTAAGGCAAACTAACTAAGAAGCAAAAAATAAGATAACTAATAAAAAACCTTTTTAATGACAAGCTTTTATTCAAGCCGTGTACTAAAACGTATAAAATAAATTTAAGTCATCGCTGACAATGATTTAATCATTTTTTGTTAAATTATTTGGTTCCAAAAAGCTTGTCGCGCGAATTGTAATAAAATTAATACTTCCACAAGTTGTTACTTACCAACCATTCATTGTCCAATAAAATTAATTGGTATCTACTTTCACGAATACTTTGTAACAATCAAATACTTCTTACTTACTAACTAATCACTGCCCAATCAAATTAATTGGTATAGTCCATCCAATATCAATCGCAGAAGCTGTTTCTATAGGGAGCAAATAAAAACTCACTTCGCTAACACGAGCGTATATGCGAAGAAACGGAACGAAAAATAATCTGTACTACTTGTATACAGTCTCCGTCGGCATAAAGAGCCCGCTGGTCAACGTGGACTTGAGTGACTGCTGTCTGTTCTACAACCGATTCGTCTGGGCCAATCAAGTCGGACATCAATGCTTGCAGCTGTGTCTATACGATGGGAGGTCATAAATCACGCGTTATATTTGTGTTTTAATAGCTCTGAAAGATTAAAAACCAGTAGCGTCTGTGGTCTTGGTGTGTGCCGATCGAAATACGTTTAAGGATATTAAAATATCTAAATAAAATTAGTTATCTCGGCCACTGCTGCTCACAGGATTTCGCCGCAAGACTTTTTTATACTTCTGCAATTGATATTGGGAAAACTATACCTACTTTCATGAACACTTCGCGCGAGAAGCTTTTTAAAACCAAATAATTCAACAAAAAATAATTGAATCATTGTCAGCGATGACTTAAATTTATTTTATACGTTTTAGTACACGGCTTGAATGAAAGCTTGTCTTTAAAAAGGTTTTTTATTAGTTATTTTATTTTAGAATAACATAACTGCGATTATGTCTCCCAGTTTCGAGAGGAACGATAAAGTCAGCATTATTTTCCATGAGTTCTATATACGGAATACGGTTGTAGTCTGTATAGCGTATATTGCATAAACCGATTCCATATGATACAGGTGACACAACTATGCACTCATATAATTTCATTCTGAAGTCCCACCATAGAATTGTAATTATTATAATTACAATTCTATGAGTCCCACGAGGTTTCAGTCTGGCACATTAAATTGATTATCTAAACATATCCAGAAAAGGGGAAGAGGATGAAAAGTCCCGAGATATCTAAGTGAAATGATTGACAACCTCAAGAGTTTAATTATTGAAAAGAAAATTGGATTGATAGTTCATACAATATTCTCCTTCGTGGAATATAATTATTTTACTAGCTTTTATTTAGTTTCACCTGTTCCGATGTCAGTCTGTGGGTTTGTAATCAAATCTTACAAGTTAAATTTGACTTCACATACTTCTAATTGTCCGATTAACGTGAAATTTGGTAGGTGTTCATAATTCCGGTGACATTGCATTATGGAATTTTTGATAGAGAAATAACAAAATGGCGGCTCCAATATGGCGGACGAGTTTTGTGATTATGGTTCGATTCTATTCAAAATTGGTGTGTGGTGGTTTTCGGGAACGAAGATCACGAATTTTTTTACAAAATTTATAAACTCAAGATGGCGGCTCTAATATGGCGACTAGTTTTGTGGTTATAGCCCGATTCCAATAAAAATTGGTGTGTTGGGGTTTTTCGGGTCGGACATCATGATGTTTTTGTGAAAATTCATGAATTCCAGATGGCGATGTAATTTGTTATTATGGCCCGATTCCATTCAAAATTGTTGGGTTTTTTGGGGTCGGAGATTTTCAATTTCAGAATTCAATAAGTTGGCTTATTTCATTAATGGTGGGGGTTTTTGGATACGGAGATCATGATTTTTTTGTCAAAATTCACGAATTCAAGATGACGGCTCCAATATAGCGACGAGTTTTGTGATTATAGCCCGGATCCATTCAAAATTGGTGTGTGGGGGTTTTTGGGGCGGACATCATGATGTTTTTGTGAAAACTCATGAATTCAAGATGGCAGCTCCAGGATGGCGACGTAATTTGTTATTATGGCCCCATTTCGTTCAAAATCGGTATGCGGTTCTTTTTGGGGTCAGAGATTATCAATTTATCCAATAAGATGACGGATTACATGAATGACTAAAAAGAATTGAATGAAAGTTATTAAAAATAATTTTTAAGACAAGCTTTTATACAAATTTACTGAAAAGGAAAAAATAATTTCATAATTATTTGACCTAGGTTATTCTGTAAGTAGCACATTCAAAAGCTCGTAAGATTTCGAATCTGCTACTCACAGAATAACCTAGGTCAAACAATTAAAGAAATTATTTTATCTTTTTTAGTGCATTATTGTATAAAAGCTTTTAATCATTATTATTTTTCAGTTGTGTTGACATACAATTCGTTTTTTCGGGAGTAATCTTCTAGAATGTTAAATTTTTTGGTGAGGCCTATTTATGAGTTGATAAATATGACGATTTCGTCTGCATAACATCATAACATCTTGCTTGCCATCCACATTTATGTTGAAAAGGGAAACATTCTCAATTGAATATCGAATAGAAATATTTTTTGTGAATTGAAAAATCCACGATAAAAATGAAGTTATTTTTTGTGATTATCATCTGATAGATATTTTGAAAGGACCTTAACTCAATAGAAAAATCAGAAAATAAAAATTATATTTTCTATTCCAGTCTTAATCAAGAACTCCTATAGATGAATGAGATGAAAAAAAATGTTTTCCAAATGAAGGAGCACTCACCAGAAATCATTTGTAACATTGATGCAAGACTGGCATTGTATTCACTAGGTCTTCAATACATTTTTGTCGACGAAAATCTATTTCACGATTCCACGATCACCAGGAAGACCGAAAGAATTGAGAAACACATTTTCTAGAAGCAATCTCAATTTGCAAAGATGGAAAAATGTTGGAAATATTTATTTAGGAGTGACACTTTACAATTAGTGTTTTTTTGAAAGTGTCACTCCGAAAGAAATATTTTTAACATTTTTCCATCTTTACAAACTGAGATTCCTTCTAGACAATGCGCTTCTTATTTCTTTCGGTCTTCCTGATGATCATAGAAGCGCGTGAAATAGATTTTCGTCGACAAAAATATATTGAAGACCTAGTGAATGCGATGCCAGTCTTGCATCATTGTTACAAATGATTTCTGGTAAGTGCTCCTTCTTGGAAAACATTTTTCTCCATCTCATTCATCTATATGAGTTCTTGATTAAGAAGATAGAAAATAAAATTTTTACTTTCCGATTTTTCTTTTGAGTTAGGATTCTTTCAAAATATCTATTAGATGTAGTTCAATGTCCGGCGTGGCTTTATCCGAGGAAGTAGTTATTTTCTGTTAGATATTCACAAAAAATAACTTCATTTTTATCGTGGATTTTTCAATTCACAGAAAAATATTTCTATTTGATAGAGAATGTTTCCCTTTTCAACATGCATACCCCACAAGAGATTATCATGAACGATGGAAGATAGTGACTGAAGTTTCCACATCTCATTTCATGAACACATCTCAAATATGAACAGTACTGTTCATATTTTCAAATAAAGGATCCATATACCTGTCAAACCTTTGGAGTGGAAGTAGTCTTCAGTATCAGCAAGAAATTGAGGTATGTGATTCACTCTGTAGTAATCTTTATGATATAAGATATGTTTTGGTGAGTATGTTATTGACTTAAGTTTCCATACATTTTAAACTGATACCTAATCTATTCAATTTATGCCATAGAGGGAAGTGTTTGACATAGTGCTCTTCTAAAATCAACAAATACCGCATATATTTTCCGTCCGCGAAGTCTGGGGTGGAGTTGTACTATTGAATTCAGTATTCTTGGTCAGCATAAAAAATGCTATTCCCGAAGTTGATTTTGGTATTACTAGGTTATCATAAAAATCCCAGAGTTCTAGAGTTAGGATAGTTTTTAGTGAATCTGAAGGATTTTAAAGTTTTCCAGAAAGTCGATTGGTTCTTGTTTTCTTGGTTCTTGTACTCACTATACGAGTTTATCATAACTGTTTTTTGCTATATTAATTTTTTGTATCCCTTCTTTGCCTGGAAATAGTTAATCATAAAGGGTTCTTGAAATTGGTGGCTCTTACAGAGACAAATAGTTTCTACAGTGTCCCTTGCAGAAGTTGTAATCTGAATCGAACCAAGCTTTATTTTTGTATCCATTGAAATGCGTACTAGGCCTTTTTGTACATTCTTGCTACATCCCATATTGTAGACTGGAAATTTGCGAAATATTCATTATTATTTTTTCGTTATTCCAACATAAAGATTCAGTACCGGAATGATATATTTTGTTAAGTAACCACAGCAAGGAGTTTTGAGATTTTACTGAAAAATAAGGGAAAATGATCAGAAAGACTAACGAAATGTAATACTTTAATTTTAAAGCTCGTTATTGCTAAAAAAGATAACTTAAGGCACCTCCAGATACGCCCCTGAATAAACTACAACTAACGTTACGGAGAAATTAGTTACACTAGAGAGGGATGGCCAATAAGATGTACCTCCTATCAAAAACAGATGGTTTAACAGAGGGGGACACGAAATTATCCTGGAATTTGACACATTTTGAATATATGTTTGTGATACAGTTTTAACGAAATTTGAAAATGGTTCATCTTAAATGTTCTGGAGTATTCCCAAAATGAAAAAGAACTTCCACTGAAAGCATTTCTGTTATCAATTGTGCAGCTGAGGCATTAAAATTAAGCCCTAGGACGATTTCTTGAATACGGCACGAAGGCACACAACTGTAAGTGTTTTTTTTACTGTTACAACAAATGTAATGGTTTTATTTTATTTTTATCAGGTTCCTACAATACGTTCAGTTATTTATACCACGATAGAAAATAAACAGTTTGTAACAAGAGAACATATTATAGATGACTGTACACAACCTTAGGTATAATTTTAAAAGGTCTAGATTTTCGTTTCTCAAATCATAATGGTAGAAGGACTCTGATGGAAAGACCAGAGATTGTATCAAAACGGATAAAAAAGAGTAAAGAGATTATGTGAATAACGCTGCATGTGATAGTCTCTTAGATGTGGTTTTCCTTGATGGAACGTGCATTTTTCAACATGGAAGTAATTGCAAACCTGGCATGACACGATGATGTGAAATTTGTGCGGAACAAAAGTCCCTCAGAAGGCAAACGATACATAATTGTTCATGCTGGAAATAAAGATGGATTTATTGATGGTGCCGGTCTTAAATTTTCAACTGAAAACAAAAGTGCTGATTACCATGATAATATGAATTCGGAATTATTCGAAAAGTGAATGGCAGAACAGTTGTTACCGAGACTTCAAAAACCAAATTTCCAGTCGACCAAGGATGAAATCATACAATGGCTGCAAACTAAAAATATACGCATTGCTCAGCGGGCCTTCCAATGTGGACTGTAACAGCAATTTAAACCTAAAAAAAATAATTAATAAAAAAATACTTTTTAAAAACAAGCTTTTATTCAAATACCCTAAAAACTACAAAATAATTGCTTTGGATGTGTGACGTAGGTTATTCCGTGAGTTCTAGATTCAAGAGCTTGTCGCGCAAAGTTTTCATTTCGAATTCAGATGCGACAAGCTTTTGAATCTACAACTCACGGAATAACCTACGTCACACATCCAAAGCAATTATGTTGTACTTTTTAGGGCATTTGAATAAAAACTTGTTTTTAAAAAGGTTTTGTTTATTAATTATTTTATTTTGTGCTTTTTAGTAAGTACCCCTAACACCCACATACCAATTTTGAATCGAATCGGACCATAATTACAAAACTCGTTCGTCATCTTGGAGCCGCCATCTTAAATTTGTGAATTTTGACAAAAAAATCAAAATCTCCGACCCCGAAAACCCCCCCATACCAATTTTGAATAGAATCGGACTGTAAAATATTGATTTGCTTTTGGTCAGAAAACTTGAAATAAAGCAAATTATTGACAACGAGTTTTTATCTATTTCTGTCAGACTGAACAACTGTCTGAAAAATTCTTGCCTAGCCAACTTAACAATATAAACATAATAAATTAATAATAGTCCATTCGAATATAGCAAACGACGACGTTACACGGACCATAATCACAGAAATCGTCGGACATCTTGAAGCCGCTATTTTGATTTTATGAATTTTGTCAGAAAAAGCATAATATTCGACCCTGAAAACCCCCACATACCAATTTTGAATCGAATCGGACCATAAACACAATTCTCGTCCGCCATCTTGAAGCCGCCATTTTTTTTTCTCTCTAACAAATGCATAATGCATTGTCACGGGAACTATGAACACCTGCCAAATTTCACCTCAATCGAACAACTAGAAGTGGGTCAAATTTAACTTGCAAGATTTGATGACAAACATCGGGACAGGTGAAACTTGTTGATATTGTGAACTTAAATTTAGATTACTCTGTATAGGTTACCATGAATAATAGTGTGTTGAAGTGTTTGTCATTGAATAAAAGAGTGACAACTGATTTCCAAAAGTATATTCCTTCATTTTTATTATATATTTTTCTACTTCCACTATAAAACCTATCAGGTTATGGGCCCAGGACACCATTAGATAGAAGAAGGAAAGTATAAGCCATACAGTTTTCAGTTATTGAAGAAATATGTCTCAGTTTGGAAATCTGATTGACAAGTTGTCAGGCAGAGAAAATTTTTCATCATGGAAGTTTGCCATGAGAGCTTATTTGGAGCACGAAGATTTATGGGGATGTGTGGAAGGAAAGGAAGAATACACAAAGGATCAGAAAAAAGATATAAAGGCGAGATCAAAGATAATTCTTTCTGTAGATCCAATCAATTTTGCACATATCCAGGAAACAAAAACCGCTAAAGAAGCTTGGGATAAACTACAGATAGTGTTTGAGGACTCTGGCTTAACCAGAAAAGTGGGGCTCCTGAGGACCTTAGTGACAACACAATTAAACAATTGCACTTCAGTTGATGAATATGTAAACAAAATAGTTACCACAGCTCATAAACTGAATGATTTAGGATTCGAAGTGAAAGACGAATGGGTAGGAACATTGCTATTTGCTGGTCTACCAGATGACTACAAACCAATGATAATGGGTTTGGAAAGTTCTGGCATATCAATCACTGGTGATGCAATAAAAACGAAATTATTGCAAGATGTCAAGATTACTAACAAGGGAAATGCAAGTCATGAGATTGATACTGCTTTATATTCAAAAAAGGATTACAGAAGAGGAAACAGTTCCAGAATTCAATGTTACAACTGTAACAAATTTGGTCATTATGCCAGTAACTGTAGAAATAAAGACAAGAATAGTAGAAAAATGGAAGGAAAGAAAGTGTTTTATGCTTTTTCTACATTAGAAGCAGGATGAAGAGGATTGGTACTTGGATTCCTGTGCCTCCTCCCATCTTACAGCAAATGAAACATGGTTAGAAGATACCAGTGAATGCAAAAACATACAAATAGTAGTGGCAAATAATACAAAAATGTCGGCAAAAATAACAGGAAATGTTAAAATTCCCATACATTCCGGTATTATAGAGGCAAGAGATGTTTTACATGTTCCAGATATTGCAGCAAATTTATTGTCTGTTAGCAGAATTACTCAACAAGGACATTCCGTTAAATTCACTAAAACTGGTTGCCAAATAATCAGTTCTAATGGTGAAATAATTGCGACAGGTTCAAATGAAAATGGAATTTTCAAATTGGATCGCACCAGCGAGAAATCATATTGTACCAAAGTTTCGTCCAATGGAGAATTATGGAATCAGCGTTTGGGACATTTGAATCGAAAGAGTATGGGAATTCTCCAGAAAGATTTAGTCATTGGTTATGATTTACAGCAATGTAGTGAAGAACCCTGTATAACGTGTATAAAAGGAAACCAACATAGAGAACCATTTAAGACAAGTTCTACCGTATCCAAAGAAATCTTGGAATTGGTTCATTCAGACCTTTGTGGACCCATGGAAACAAAATCTATTGGTGGAGCTAGGTATATGTTATCATTAATAGATGATTTCTCCAGAAAGGTATTTGTTTATTGTCTGGAAAGTAAGGATCAGGTCAAAAATACCTTCGAAGATTTCAAAGCTCTGGTAGAGAATCAGACTGGCAAAAAGTTAAAGATTTTGCGAACTGATAATGGCAGTGAATATGTTAATGATGGTTTTAAGAAGTTGCTACAAAAATCAGGCATTCGACATCAACTTACAATACCTTACAATCCCGAACAAAATGGGCTTGCCGAAAGGATGAACCGGACGTAGAGAAGGCGAGAAGTATGCTGATAGGCGCCGACTTACCAAAAGAATATTGGGCTGAAGCAGTTTCGACAGCAGCATATTTAGTCAATAGATCCCCTTTCAGTTACACCAAACGTACCCCTGAAGAAATTTGGAATGGAAAAAAACCCGATATCAGTCATCTCAGAACCTTTGGCTGCAAGTGCATGGCTCATATTCCAAAGGAGAAGAGAAAAAAATGGGATCCCAAGGCAAAGGAATATATTTTCTTAGGGTATTTTGAAGATACAAAGGCTTACCGTCTTATAGATCCGGATTCGAAGAAGATCATGAAAAGTAGAGATGTGATATTCTTTGAAAAAGTAATTGAAACAAAAGAAAAGGACTTACTGGGAAAACCAAACGAAATCGTTCAAATAGTTGATAAAAACAGATATCATCCTGTATGTCATTTTCAATCTGAAGGAAATGATGATGACATGTACGATGACAATTATCAACAAATGTCAGAAGAAAATTTGTCAGTCGGGCAAAATGATTTTTGTCAAGGATTTCCACAAAACATTGAAGACATGAATGTAATTGATGAATCAATTGAAAACATCAGAAGAGCGAATGAAGATGTAATTCCACGTCAGTCAACGAGGCCTAAGAAAGCCGTTAATATGGATGATTTTATGACATATTTTACAGCAGATTCTGATTTCAATGATCCGATGACAGTGGAAGAAGCCCTTCAAAGTCCAGAAAAATGTTTTTGGAAAGAAGCTATGAATATATGATTCATTAATGGAGAATGATACTTGGATTTTGACAGACCTGCCCGAAGAAAATCATACTCTTGATACAAAATGGGTATTCAAAACAAAAAGAAATTCAGATGGTTCCGTACAAAGGTACAAAGCTCGATTGGTTGTTAGAGGTTTCAATCAAGTAGAAGGAATAGATTACAATGAAGTATTTTCTCCTGTTGTGAGGTATAGTTCAATGAGATTTCTTTTCGCCCTGGCAGTAAAACATAACTTATTGATGCATCAGATGGATGTTAGACAGCTTATTTGCATGGAACATTAGATGAAGTTATTTATATAAGACAACCACAAGGATTTAAAAAAAAAGGGGAAGAATCAAAAGTGTGTCTGCTCAAAAAATCTATGTATGGTTTGAAACAAAGTGGTAGAGCTTGGAACAAGAAACTCGATACAGTTCTGAAGCAAATGGATTTCATTCAGTGTAAAGCAGACCAGTCTGTTTATTATAGAAAATCATCCATCAAGATAATTATTTTGGCAGTTTATGTTGATGATCTTCTGATTCTATCTGACGATGAACATTGCATGGCAGATATTAAGGATGAATTAAAAAAATCGTTCCGTATGAAGGATTTGGGAGAAGCATCCCAATGTTTGGGCATGAAAATTACGAGAAATGTCAAAGAAAATAAACTTTGGTTAGATCAGTCCTCATACATCCGAGGTATGTTGAAAAAGTTCAATATGACACTGTGTAAACCAGTTTCAACTCCTCTGGACCCTAACCAAAAACTGGATAAAGATATGTCCCCCAAAACTGATTCAGAGAGAAATGAAATGAAAAATGTTCCCTACAAAGAAGCCGTAGGAAGCTTATTACACGCCTGCCAAGGAACCAGACCAGATATCGCCTTTGCTACAGGATTAGTGAGTAGATTCTCGAATGACCCTGGGAAAGCTCACTGGATGGCTATAAAAAGGATATTTCGTTATTTGGCTGGTACAATTGACATGAAGATGGAGTTTAACAAAAATGGTGGTGATTTACAAGGTTTCAGCGATGCAGATTGGGCAAATGATCAAAATGATCGACATTCAGTGACTGGAACTATATTTACTTTCCAAGGAGGATCAGTATCATGGTTCAGTAAAAAACAACATACAGTGGCACTCTCAACAACGGAAGCTGAATATATGGCGTTGTCAGCCACAAGTCAGGAAGCGTTATGGTTACGACAATTATCTAGTGAACTTGACCCAGATGTAGTATCCAAAGCTACAGTTATACACTGCGACAATAGAGGGACTATTGAATTAGCGCAAACTGCAGCTTACCGACAAAGAACTAAACATATCGACGTCCGTCACCATTTTTTGAGAGAAAATATAGAGAATGGCCAAATTCGCTTATGCCATACTCCTACAGAAGAAATGGTGGCTGATTTATTAACAAAACCCCTGTTCAAAATGAAACATTCATATTTATTAAAGAATATGGGCTTGGTTAATGATAATTATAAGTTCATGGGGGGATGTTGATATTGTGAACTTAAATTTAGATTACTCTGTATAGGTTACCATGAATAATAGTGTATTGAAGTGTTTGTCATTGAATAAAAGAGTGACAACTGATTTCCAAAAGTATATTACTTCATTTTTATCATATATTTTTCTACTTCCACTATAAAACCTATCAAAACTAAATAAAAGCTTGTAAAAAATAGCATATGCCACTGATGAATTGATTTATAAAATATGTCGAGGCTGTATTGAATGCATGAAAAAAGCATTAAATAAAGTTACAACGCAAAATTTGACAGATTGTATTAAACACACTGGAAATCTTATTAGTACCAATTGGGAACGAGAAAAATTTTTGTATTGTTAAATATTTCCCATTATAATTAATCTGAATAAAGACTCAACATCTGAAGATGATAATTATTTTTCAGACGCAGACCACTGTGAAATTATTTGATGACTTTTTTACAATATGTAGCGACATGAAACTAATAACGGGACTGCTCACCGGACAGTGTCCTCTGAGGTATCACCTCGAAATAAATGGATAGATCAGACAGTGAACTGCACCGATACTGCGAGAACTTCACTAAAACTGCAGAACATTTGCTTATGCAAAAGGCGTAAGTTCCTCGAAGGGGTTTTATTGATGCACTCGGACATCAGAAACTCAGCCTCCAGGAAACTGATAAACTTCACAAGGAGTCTCAGAATCCTGGGCCTCAAATGGATGAAGGGTAATATGTATATACAATAAATCTTATAGGTCGAGGTACAGAGAGGCTGGACAGCCATATCGACCCCCCTACAATCTACAATCTGGTTCACAGTAATGAAAAAGTGGGCTAGTATTGTTTCGGTAGCGTTGAATTTTACTTTGACAAATAGCGTTCTTTAATGAGTTTTTTTTATAGATAAAGATAAATTTATTCGAACATTTTATATCGGCATTCTCGGAAATAGACATAATAATGTATAATATATAATATATCAAAATATTGAGTTGAAATATTTTCTTGAAATAATATACACTTTAGACATCAAAACTCCATGTTCAAATGTTAAAAAATCGATAGCCCGGCCAGTTGGGAAGGTAGATTTAGGAATTTATTTATCGATTCTGAAATTGCCATCTAACGAATCATATGCCAGAAAAAAATTAAACAGATTTTTTTATATTTGTATAAATATTAAACTTTTCAATCGAAAGATGAGGAAGGATTCAAATTTCCCTAAATGCTTACTTATATTTAATCTGACTCAAATCAAAAGAAAGTAGTATAACCATCATTCAGGGACTTACGGGTTTCAATCTTAATATCGCTCAGAAAAATAATAACTAATATTTATTTAAAAAGTTTTACTTTGAATTCGAGAAATGTTGAAATGTTCTGTTTGTCGGCGGAAGGAAAACTCAAATAGTATCTGATTGACACGAATGAATGCACCTCAGATGAAAGGAGCATACAGGGTAAACAAAAATTATTAATTCTCATGAATGCTAATTTACAGAGATTTTGTATGTGTGTACACCTTAGAGAAAAACTTTTCGGATAAAAGTTGTGGAGTTCATGGAGCTCTATCAAAAGACTTATTTTTGCTAATATTAGTATTAAAATGAAATATTGATATATTTCTTTAAATCTATCTTTTTGAAACTACATAACCGATTTGGCTTATCTTCGAACCGAGGTATTGATGGAAAGTATTTTTGTGCCGAATTTCGTTCCATTCGGTTGAACATGTGGCCTCCACTGGGTTAACAAGTTTTGTTATAAACGGTAACGTCCCCAATAGGTAGTATTCCTTTGAATGAGAGAAGATGGAAATATAAATCTGGAAATCTAGAAATTTATACTCACTTTGATGCGGGATATATTTTCATTTCGATAATTCTGAAAATACTCCAGATGATTAACTGTGCCAGATCCTGCAGTCAAAGGGGGAGGGGCACCCTTGAAACTATATGGGTCGCCCTTTAAATGCATATTGAACTCACTAGAATTTTGAAAAGAAATGAAAAATACTACAGAAATTTAAGAATGAAAGTTGACGTTTCAATGTATGATGATGACTATTTGAATTTTGAAGGAAATATACAGGATGTTTTTTCATTCGATTGCAAAGTCTCGCAAGGCTAAATAGGAAATATAAAAAATTAAACCTCTTTTTTGTATATAATCACATGTGGGTACCCTAGACATAATTACACTATTACATTATAAACTTACAAATACATTTAAGAAGATAAACAATAATAATTATGATTTGAAAACACCGAAAGAAAGTATGTGCTTTTGAAAATGTATAGATTTTGCCAATTTTGAAGTTTTCCGGAAATAAGAAACTGATTTTTGTAGTCTTGTTAGAATTACAAGACGATGAATAGGACAGGAATGCTAGTTGAACTAAGAGACAAATTACTTGAAAAATCTTGCTAAGAATATGAAATCAAAAAATTATAAAATACATACGCATTTTCAAAAAAAAAAACTGTTATTTATTTTTGATTTTTTATTCCTGACTTGAATTTAGCATGGTTTTTGCACTTCAGAGAATTCGAACCGCGGAATATTTTTTCTTTTTGTATTATTGAGGCACTCAAACACGAAGAAATGTAAGTATCACACGAATGGTAAGAATTTTCACTTATAACATCACGCGTTTCTTTTTTTCGAGATCACGAATTCTTTGAAATATTTTTTTTCGTATTTGATAAGAAAATATTAGACCGAAATTATTGGTGGATTGAAATAGTAATAGCCAAAACCCAGTTTATAATTAATAAAAAATAACAGAAGTATTCGAAGAATAAAAAATAAAATAATTTGAAATTTTGTTCGGAATTGATAATTTCAACTTAAATATTTACAACTTTCGGTTATTTTCCGGTATACCGGAAAGATATATCAACTTCTCATTTATTATTTATTTATTCGAATTCTTTATCGAATTTTTGTGTCACTCCATTTAATAATCACTATACTAAGGTGCTGGCAATTTTTGAGGTTTCTTCAAAAAAAAATTACAGCCTTTGTGTTATAGAAGAAAAATTAATTTTTTTTTGTAGCACAATCAATTTTTTCTGCATTACGAATGAAGTTTAATTTTATCAAGGTGATTGAAATTCCGTTGTAAAATATAACTTCCAAATACGTTTTTTTATTCGAAACTATGTTATGTTCAATCATATTTGAATTATTCGAAAAATGAAAATATTATCTATTGAATGTCTTATGCCTAAAATGTACCAGTCATGATATAACCACTTTTGGGACGGACAAATCGCAATAAATAATGTCAATCAATCAACAAGATCCCACACGAACTCATATTTTCAAATGCAAATTATTCCAAGAAATATCAATAAAAGTTTCAAGAGCAAACACAAAATTCAATCGAGCTGAATACGGTCAAAATTTGAAAGTAATAACCATCGGCTCCAAGATGGCCGACGATCTCTGTGCTTATGGTCCGATTCTATTCAAAATTGGTATGTGGGGGTTTTCGGTGTCGGAGATTATGAATTTGTATTTAAAATTCACAAATTCAGGATGACGGACGAGTTTTGTAATTATGGTCAGATTCGATCCAAAATTGGTTGTGGGGGTTTTCACAGTCGAAAATGATGAAATTTCTGTCAAAATTCATAAAATAAAAATGGCGGCTCCAAGATGGCGGACGATCTCTGTGATTATGGTCAGATTCTATTCAAAATTGGTAAGTGGAAGTTTTCGAGGTCGGAGATTATTAATTTATTATCAAAATTCATAAATTCAAGATGGCGGCTCCAAGATGGTGGACAAGTTTTGTGATAATGGACCGTATCAAAAGTGGTATGTCGGGGTTTTTGGGGCCCGAGATTATGAATTTAGTCGAAGATCATTGATTTTTTTCAGAATTCATAAATTGAAGATGGCAGCTTCAGGATGTCGGACGAATTAAACTTTAGATGGTCTCCTCATTGAAGAATTAGATAGCTCAGAACTTGCAGGAAAAAGGCATCATAATGACGATGCACTAACAAAAGGACATAGATTGAGGCAGACTTACTAAAAAGCACAAAATAAAATAATAAAAAAACCTTTTTGAAGACAAGCTTTTATTCAAATGCGCTAAAGAATAAAAACGAATTGCTTTGGATGTGCAACGTAGATTATTCCGTGAGTTATAGATTCAAAAGCTTGTCGCTTTTGTATTCGAACTGAAAACTTTGCGCGACAAGCTCTTGAATCTATAACTCACGGAATAACCTACGTCGCACATCAAAAGCAATAATTTTTTACTTTTTAGCGCATTTGAATAAAAGCTTGTCTTTAATTTTTTTTTTATTAACAATTTACAATCTTTCTTTTAGTTTCACCAATCCCGGTATCTGTCTGTCTGTCTGTAATCAAATCTTACAAGTTAAATTTGACCCACTTCTAGTTGCCCGATTAACGTGAAATTTGGCAGGTTCGATTCAAAATCGGTATGTGGGGGTTTTCAGAGTCGAAGATTATGAATTTTTTGTCAAAGTTCATAAAATCAAAATGGCGGCTCCTGCCATCTTCAAAATTTATAAAATCAAAATGGTGGCTCCAAGATGGCCGATGATCTCTGTGATTATGAATATTTTGTCAAAATTCATAAATTCAAGATGGCGGACTAGTTTTGTAATTATGGTTCGATTCTATTCAAAATTGGTGTGGGGGTTGAAGAGTGTGATTTTTTTGTCAAAACTCATTAAATTAAAATGGCGGCTCCAAGATGGCGGAATATCTGTGATTATGGTCAGATTCTATTCAAAATTAGTTTGTGGAGGTTTTCAGGGTCGGATATTATGAATTTATTGTCAAAATTCATGAATTTAAAATGGCGATTCAAAGATGTTTTTTTTTTTTTTTATGTTTTGGTTCCCACGAAAAGGGATATCCTGTAATGTTCAGAGAACATCGTGGGAACCAAGGGAAAGAAGGTAGGAGTTGGTGTTCTTCTTAAATTTCTGGAGGTTGTATGCCTCGGGGAACACCTCCCTAGGCAATGAGTTCCAAAGCCTCGCTGTTCGTTGGATGAACGAGTCTTTGGAAAGTGATGTTCTGCAGGTCTCCAAAGTGACCACGAAGGGGTGTGATGACTGAACTTGACGGGTTAATCTCGAAGAGACTGCCAAAGCAGGAACGATTGTTGATATTTCAGAAGAGCATCGCCCATGAAAATATCTATAAAATAGAGACAAATCGCCAACTTTTCTACGGTGTTCCAGACAAGTGAGCGAGTTTGTAAGCGAGGCATCACCGACGAGACGAAATGCCCTTTTTTGGACAGAATCCAATAGCCTCAGGATATGTTTAGGTGCCGCGCTCCAAATATGGGAACAGTATTCCAGGACAGGTCGGATCTGTGCCTTATAGATCATAAGCAGCTGAGTGGGGGTGAAATAGCTCTTGGCACAAAACAAAAAACCAAGTTTTTGGGATGCACTTTTGGCAATGGACCTCACGTGATTTTCCCAGGAAAGGTTATTGCTGATAGTAATACCAAGCATCGATATGGATGACTTCAGTGGTATGGTTACTCCTGACAAAGTTATGTTAGGCACAGTGAGATCGGCTTTTCTAGAGAAAAGACATGCTTGTGTTTTGTTTGCATTAAATTCTACCAAGTTATTAGATCCCCACTCGAGAATTGTTGCTAAGTCCATATTTATATTATTAACATTTCTTCCTCGTTCATTTCTGGTTTCACGGGCTGAAATAGGGACCCTGGAAGAGAAAGCGGTATGGAGGGTACTATCATCGGCAAAGCTGTGTACTGGACATGAAGTTGCTTTCAACAGGTCGTTGATGTGAAGTAGAAATAGTGTTGGTGCGAGAATATATCCTTGCGGAACACCAGCATTTATGAGTAGAGTTTCGGATGAAACTCCATCGACCACTACATGGAGAGACCTGTTTGAGAGAAAACTAGCAAGCAGAGAACACAGCTGAGGGGGCAAGCCATAAGACGGAAACTTGGCGAGGAGTCCCTGGTGCCAAACTCGATCGAACGCCTTGGAGATATCTAATGCCACAGCTAAAGTTTCTCCATACTTTTCAATAGATAGCTGCCATATATGTGAGACGTAAGCGAGCAGGTCACCAGTTGATCTCTGATGGCGGAAGCCATATTGCCTATCGTTGACAATTCCTGAGTCTTCCAGATATTTCATGAGCTCGATGTTGATGGCTTTTTCCATGACCTTTGAAATAATAGATAGCAGTGCGATAGGTCTGTAGTTGCTAGGTAGGGCCTTTTTGCCTTTTTTAGGGACTGGCTGCACTCTTGCAATTTTCCAATTGGACGGAAATACCCCAAATTGTAAGAGTGGTTGAACAACTTGCAAAGAACAGGTGTTAGTTCGGGGGCACATTTCTTGAGAACAATCGGCGGGATTCCGTCAGCCACAGGCTTTGTTGGTGTTGAGACCCAGCAAAATATTTCTGATAGTACGTTGGCGAAAGGTGATCTCGGGCATGTGACTGTCAATAGGTGTAATGTTCGGGGGTTGTTTTCCCGATGAATCCAGAGTGGAATTTCCAGCAAATAGGTGCGCAATTGGCTTTTTCCTGGGCAGTCGTTGCTAGTGTTCCATCTTCTTTGGTTAGAGGAGGAAATGAGCTGGAAGTGAAGTTTCTTTCCACAGCTTTGGCGAAAGACCAAAATGAACGGGATCCGTTAGGACATTCAGCAAGTTTTGATCTTATTTTGGCATTGTGGGCATCTTTTGAGCATTCTATTGTCTCTTTGCATATGCCTCTATCCTCGACATATGCTGCTCTGGTCTCAGGGCCCGGATTTTTTAGCCATCGATGGTATGCTGCCTGTTTGGAAGCCACAGCTCTAGAGCAGTTTCTGTTAAACCAGGTCTTATCGGATGATGTTCTTCTTTCGGTATTCGGTATGTAAGTTTGCATCCCCAACATGATGATTTCAGAAATTGTCTCAGCACATCGTGTTGGATCTACTGAAGAGAAACAAACTCTCTTCCATGGAAACGCTGAGAAAAACATACGAAGACCTTCCCAGTCGGCCGAATTGTAATGCCACATGAGACGGGGTGGTATTGTGCAGCTCGATGGTAAATGGAAAGAGCATGTTGTGGAGATGAGGGTGTGATCAGAGTTTCCAAGTGGGGCACAAACTTCTATTCTATACGGATCAGGATTGGTGGTGAGGAAAAGATCTAGTGTATTGGCAGACTGGTTGTTGACATCAGGGATGCGGGTTGGTAGCTCGACCAGTTGTTCTAGACCATGAGTGATGGCGAAGGCCTCGGCTTGACGACCCGCATCATCTTTTGTTGTTAGAGAATTTGAGCCAGGCAGCGTTATGTACATTAAAGTGGAAAAGTTTTGTAATAATTGACCGTTTCTATTACAAATTGGTATGTCGGGGTTTTTGGGGTCGGAGATTATGAATTCAGTAAAAAATCATGGATTTTTTCAGATTTCATAAATTGAAGATGGCAGCTCCAGGATGGCGGATGAGTTAATCTTTAGATGGTCTCCTCATTGAAGAACTATATAGCTCAGAACTTACAGGAAAAAGGCCTCATAATGACGATGCATTAACAAAAGTGCATAGATTAAGGCAAACTTACTAAAAAGCACAAAATAAAATAATAAAAATAACATTTTTAAAGACGAGCTTTTATTCAAATGCGCTAAAAAGTTAAAACGAATTGCTTTGGATGTGCAACGTAGGTTATTCCGTGAGTTGTAGATTCAAAAGCTTGTCGCTTTTGTATTTGAACTGAAAACTTTGCGCACCAAAGTTCTTGAATCTATAACTCACGGAATAACCTACGTCGCACAACCAAAGCAATAATTTTTTACTTTTTAGCGCATTTGAATAAAAGCTTGTCTTTAAAAAGTTTTTTTTTTAATTATTTTTTACTGTCTGTCTGTAATCAAATCTTGCAAGTTACATTTGACCCACTTCTAGTTGCCCGATTAACGTGAAATTTGGCAGGTAGGTATTCATAGTCCATATATAGATGGCGGACGAGATTTGTGATTATGGTCCGATTCGATTCAAAATTGGTATGTGGGGGTTTTGGGGTCGAAGATTATGAATTTTTTTCAAAATTAAAAAAAAAATGCGAAGATGGCGGACGATCTCTGTGATTATGGTCCGATTCTATTCAAAATTGGTATGTGGGGGTTTTCAGGTTGAAGATTGTGAATTTTTTTATCAAAATTCATAAAACCGAAATGGCGGACGAGTTTTGTAATTATGGTCCGATTCGATTCAAAATTGGTATGTGGGGGTTTTCAGAGTTGAAGATTGTGATTTTTTTATCAAAATTCATAAAACCGAAATGGCGGCTCCAGATGGCGGACATTCTGTGATTATGGTCCGATTCTATTCAAAATTAGTATGTAGAGGTTTTCGGGGTCGGAGATTATGAATTGATTGTCAAAATTCATAAATTCAAGATGGCGGCTCCAAGATGGTGGACAAGTTTTTGATAATAGACCGTTTCTATTCAAAATTGGTATGTCGGGGTTTTTGGGGTCGGCGATTATGAATTTAGTCGAAGATCATTGATTTTTTCAGAATTCATAAATTGAAGACGACAGCTCCAGGATGGCGGACAAGTTAATCTTTAGATGCTCTCCTCATTGAAGAACAAGATAGCTCAGAACTTATAGGAAAAAGGCCTCATAA
Organism: Gonioctena quinquepunctata; assembly: GCA_018342105.1. Taxonomy (NCBI): domain Eukaryota; kingdom Metazoa; phylum Arthropoda; class Insecta; order Coleoptera; family Chrysomelidae; genus Gonioctena; species Gonioctena quinquepunctata. Next base: position 296,022 of record JAFIRS010000412.1, read on the forward strand.
TAGAATAGAATAGAATGGAATAGAAATTTATTAACCATTCAGGTACAGGTAGTACATATGGCACATCATAAAGTGATTGTCATAAATAAATATATAATATAAATATTATGGTGAAATAAATAAGTACTATACAAAAAACATATAAATAAAAAAAAACATATATAGCAATAGATGGAGATAAACATTTTCAAACTGGAAGGCACTATTCAAACCTAATATACAGATAGTTGGTTATCATCCAAGTATTCATGTATGCTATAAAAACATTTATTCACAAGAAGTTTTTTTACCTCGGCTTTGAATTTAAGTTGACCAGGAATTTGCTTGATTTTCAGTGGGAGTTTATTATATAATTTTATTGCATTATAATGTGGTGATCTCTCATATGCTAGTGTTCGATGTGTAGGTACCATTAAAGTATTGCTGTTGCGTGTATTGTGTTCATGTGCAGTTGAGAGAGTGGTTAGGTATTTCAGATTTTTTCTTGCGTACATAAGGCACTTAAAAATATATATACAGGGAGCGCTTAGGATTTGATTCTGAATCATAATTGGTTTACAGCTATCTAAATATCCAACTTTAAAAATCAATCTTACGATTTTCTTTTGAATTACAAAAACTCTTGGGAAATTTGTAGCTCTACCCCAACAGAGAATGTTTCGAGATAGGTGTGAGTATGCTAGGGCATAATAAATGGTCAACAAGCCAGCTGTGTCAAGACAATACTTCATTTGAGAGACTGCAAAGTGAGAGCTATTAAGTTTTTTACAGACACTGTCTATGTGATCATCCCAGGTGAGCTGACTATCTATTTGCAATCCCAAAAACTTCACTTTCTCAGATAAATTGATATCTACATCACTCTTTATCGGATTGGGAATTGGGCGTCTAAGATAGAAGTTCACTGTCATCGTTTTATCTACATTGAGTACTAATGAATTACGTTGGCACCAGGATCCAAATTAATCAACAACTTTAAAAACTTCCGCTTTTAATACTTCAATATCATTGCTAGCGATTGTAATCGTAGTGTCGTCAGCATACATAGTTATGTGAGCTTTTATATGTTCAGGTAGGTCGTTAATAAAAATAGTGAAGAGTAGAGGTCCCAGGACAGAGCCCTGGGGAACACCCATTTTCACAAGATATTTTTTAGAATTAACATCACCATATCTCACTACCATATCTCGTGCTGTCATGTATGAGTGTATCCAGTTCATTACATGTTCGGGAAAGTTCAGGGCATAAAGCTTAGAAACTAATTTGAGAGGATCCACGGTATCAAAAGCTTTCGATAGGTCAAATAGAAGGGATACAACATAATCCCCATCATCAATCTTTTTCAGAATATGATTGAGTAGATAGCAGGAGGCCGTTTCCGTAGATCTTTCTTTCCTGAATCCATGTTGACTGTCACATAGTAAATTATTAATTTCTAGATATGATGTAATACGATTTGCAACTATTCTTTCAAAGATTTTAGATAGCGATGTTAGTAAAGATATTTACCTATAGTTTTCGATTTCCTGCTTATTACCTTTTTTATATAATGGAATTATCAAAGCTATTTTGAATATATCTGGAAAACGTCCTTGAAAAAGTGATTGGTTCATTAAGTACACCAGAGGAGTAATGATGAGATCTAGTATATATGAAATAGTGTAAAGTGATAGTTCATCCGAGCCATATGTATTTTTATTCTCTGTGGTTTTAATTGTTTCAATAATTTCTGTCTCAGTTATAGGATCAGTCTGATACTCATGTATAGTATTTATAGTACTTGATGTTGTACATGGCAAGGACAGGTTTGACCCAAAGTGGTTCAACAGAGCATTAGTAGCAGCATTAGAGAAGAAATCCGCAAAAGCATTTGCAATAGATTAAGGCGTACTTACTAAGAAGCAAAAAAATAAAATAATTAATAAAAATCCGTTTTTTTAGACAAGCTTTTATTCAAATGCGCTAAAAAGTAAAAAATAATTGCTTTGGATGTGTGACCTAGGTTATTTCGTGAGTTATAGATTCAAAAGCTTGTTGCTTTTGTATTCGAAATGAAAACTTTGCGCGACAAGCTCTTTTATCTATAACTCACAGATAACCTATGTCGCACATTCAAAGCAATTATTTTTTACTTTTCAGCGCATTTGAATGAAAAGTTGTCTCTAAAAAGTTTTTTTGTATAATTTTATTTTTCTGATGATCTTGGTGAGAATACCAATAGCTATGGAGTTATTGTATTGTCATCAGTTCTTAATATGGTGCAAAATCAAGTTCTGAAGCATTAGCTTCCCTTAATATTCTTGACATTGGACTATTAAATCCATAATCAGTAAGATGTGAGTTCTCTACAAAAACAGTTTTATTATTCCTTGTTACTCTTTGTTTGGCTCTCAGATTAACTGAGGAGAGAAGTTCTGGGCAATTTAATTGGCCTGACAGTAATTTAAATAGAAATATTCGATCAGTTGAGTCCGCCTGTTTGTGTAGTATGGAAAGAATATCAGTGTAGTTATGACAATGGTCCATTTAAAAGCCCATTTTGTAGGAAACAGTACGCAAACATTTATTTTTTGTACTCTTTCCAGTTATGTTTTGTAAACTGAATAGGAGGGACACCACACAATGGATGCATATTCCAAGTGTAACCTTATTAATGAACAATACAAAATTTTCATCGTGTTTACTGAAAAGTCTTTACTGATACTGCCTACATAACCTAGAAGTTTCAGTGATTTAAAGGTAATTTTGTGAATATGGGTGGAAAATGACAGTTTTTTGTCAAATACAACACCAAGATCTTTGACTTCGCCAACTTGGTTCAAAGGCAAGGAGTTTATGCAGTATTCGTATGTGATAGGTGTTTGAGAACGATTGAATTGCATAACTAGACATTTGTCGAGATTTAGTTCTAAGCATTTACTTCTACACCAATCAGTCAAATGGTTTACATCATCTTGAAGTTTCAAACAATCAACATACGATCATCAGCAAATAACAAACCCTCAGAGTTAATAATATATGTAATGAGGTCGTCAATAAAAATATTGAAGAGTAATGGTCCACCTTGACTACCCTGGGGAATACCAGAGCAGTCTTCAATTGTATGTGATATGTAATTATTCATTCTCACCCACTGATTTGTAAGAAAACTGCTAATCCAACCCAAAACACTACCCCCAAAACCAAAAGATTCTAATTTTTGAACTAATACTTCATGATTGACTCTATCGAACGCCTTTGAAAAATCTGTATAAATTGAGTGGACTTGACAATGTTTCTCAAATGCGTTCAATATGTCATTTTGATAGGTCAGCAAATTTGTGACTGTGGACTTGCCTCTGGAAAAACCAGGTTGTTGATTGGTTAGAGCATTGAGACAGTGCCAAGAAAGCTGTTTGGTTACAAGACAATCAAATATTTTAGGAATAACAGATGGTAAACTGATGCCCCTGTAGTTCTTCACGTTGCTCCTATCACCTGATTTGTGGATAGGTCAATTCTTCATTAGCATTAACATAGACTGAGGAGAAATAATTTGCAAACAGGTTTATAGTATCAAAACCATCAAAATTAACTTTGTCGTTATAAAACATAGTAGAGTGGTAAGCACAGGCATTATTTTTCATATTTGCATATGTCCAGAAAGTTTGTGTATCATATCTGATGTTATTCTCAATATTTGTTAAATACATATCATTACATTGTTTGGTCAAAAATTCACACATGGAGCATAATGCTGAAAATTGTAAATAATCCATCCTATCATTACTTATTTTAAATACTTTGTGTGCCTTTTTCTTTTCGAAAATGCAATGCCTGAGCTCGGAACTGTACCAGGATAGATAATTTGAAGTCATTGCTGAGTATATGACATCGTAAAATTGTTCTAATGCTAAATTAAAAGATGTTTTACAGAGATACTTGTTCCACTCGATAGATGCAAAATAATTATTAATAGCAAAAAAGTTAGCTTTAAGAAAATCAAAAACCATTTCTTCACATTTCAAATCAGATTTCATACTAATCACTGGTAATTCAAAAGAGTAAGCTGTGTGGTGGATACTGTTGTGATGAAGTAGATCAAAGGCAGAGGACACACTAATAGAGTCAATACTGCTAAAAAGAATATCAAGCATTATACCACGACTATTTGGTATTTAATTAATTCGAAACAGATTCAATAAGCAAAAACTTTCACATAGTGACACTGCTTTGGAGTTTTCTGGACAATTTACAACTACTCCTAAATTTCCATTCATCCAATATGCTTTAGGTAAGTTATAGTCTCCAAAAATAACAAGTTTATGATTTGGATAAATCAGAGATAGTCGTTCGACTTCAGAACAGTGATTTACGTAAACTTCTTCACTTGAGTTTGGTGGAATGTACGCGCAACAATAAAGTTGATTTTGTCCTGTTTGATTTCAACAAAGACTTGTTCCACTGCAGTATTTTGGGCTTCCAGACAGCGGACGTTGAGGGGTTTCAATAGTGGCAATTAGAACACCTCCCCCTCTTGATTTGGCACTGGTAAGACTTGAACGATTCAACCGAAACAAATTGTAACCTGGTATGTATGTTTCTCTAGTCGACATGTCATCATCAAGCCATGTATTACAACATCAAACATACTCTGAATAGCTAAATTACGAAAATCATGAAATCTTGTCTTTATACCTCCAACATTTTGATAGTAACAGCTCAAAACACTATACTTTTTTGAAAGTTGAATGGCTTTGGGAATACCTTTGAAATGTCTTATTGTGAGATTGGTTTCTCCTTTATTTCTTCTAGTCTGGAGCTCATTTCGGACCTGACTGAGCTTATTTCTCTGAAGCTGTGTCAGCTCGTATGACATACGAAAACCTTTCCCATACGAGTGACTCCTTCTCTTGAGTATGCCGGTATTAGTCCCGAAGTTGTTATGGAATGCACTGTTGTCATATATATATATGCCTGGTAATCGAACGTATATATGAACCATATGGCAGCTGTATATTTCTCCATTTGGTAATCAAAAAGGCATCCAGCCAAATTTTGTAGTAATGGATTTCTATAAGTCAGGAGTCATCTCACAAATATTCACATGTGAGGTGCATAGAGCACCCGTATACGGGCGCTCTAATTGCGTGGATTCCCTACTGAATTGAAACGATAATGTATGGACGCTCTTATGATATATAGATAAAAAAATTATATACAGGGTATAATCTAACTCTTGCACACCCGTGAATAACGAGGAGTCATCTCACAAATATTCACATGTGAGGTGCATAGAGCACCCGTATACGGGCGCTCTAATTGCGTGAATTCCCTACTGAATTGAAACGATAATGTATGGACGCTCTTATGATATATAGATAAAAAAATTATATACAGGGTATAATCTAACTCTTGCACACCCGTGAATAACGAGGGTATAATGCCATTTTATATCAATCTACACTGGTTCAAAAATTCGAAAAAAAAATTGTTAAATTCGTCCAAATTTTGGGAACCGCAAAAGTTTTGGTAATACATTTTTTATATTTTTTCCTGACATTTTTGTTTCACCACCAACTTTCCTGTTTTTCCACTCTTTTTTTAATACACTTTTATTAGCTTCACTTGTAACTATTAAACAATGTTTGGTAATGACTTTATACTCATTGGTCACGTTTATACCGTATGTGAATTTGGTAACCTTACCAAGTGTATGTGACCAAAATCAAACCAAATGTTTTAGTAATCATTTATTTACATCGTGTTTTGTCAAATGATTAATTAACCAACTTGGTTCTGGTTTGGTATTTATTTAGTCATGTAACCAAGAGAAAGGTTTGAAACTCCGCTATCTGATTCGGAATTGTGTCATCTGTCAATGTCTGGAAGTCAGTGAGCTCAGGCTCAGTCATTTTTAATTTCATTTGTTCAGCAGTTTTTGTAAAGCCCCTACTCAACATGTCTTCTTCAAGGCTCTTTCTTCATCTGTCCAATGAATACCTTTGGACTTTATTTTAGGAGGTTCTGAACTACATGAACTCATTTTATATAAAAAATACGAACAAAAATATATCAATCAATCAATCATGCTTTATTGTCAGAAGATACAAAAATCTCATAGACAAAGCGATAAATAATGATTTAGTATATAAATGAACTCCTATAAACATAAAAATATATAAGCATATTTGAGCACATATACAGACATATAGATATATACATATATACTAAGGGTCAAAATGTAATAAACATAGAACATATAATATAAGACAATTTCTTCACATTGTCTGGTCATAAAAAAATGATTATATTGAACTGAACAAGCATAAATATATAAAATATAAATATAAAATAATTATAATTATAGGTTTGTAAAATAAGATATATATACAGTTATTACTCACAATTTTTGACTAGTTTGACGATGATACTTCAATTTACTGAATCTAGGAAGAATTCTTCCAGTGTATAATAGGCCTTCTCAACCAAAAGCTTATTTACTTCTTTTTTGAATTTATTGAGATCCCGAATCTCCCTTATTCTTAATGGTAGGTGGTTATAGATTTTTCTGCTTTGGTAGATGAGCGACTTCTGAGTAAGAGCAGATGAAGGTTTCAAAAGAGAAAACTGATTAGGGCGACGGGTACTATATGAGGGGGAGCAAACTAATATGTTCTTGTATTTTTTATGCAGAAGGCATGCCGTTTCTATTATAAAAATACAAACCAGAGTTAAAATTTTTTGTTTTAAAAATAGTGGACGACAAGAGTCCCGGTACTTGGCTTTACATATATATCTCATTGCCCGTTTCTGTAGCAAGAAGACCGTGTTGAATCGGTTTTTTGAACACATACCCCAGAAGGAAATGCCATAACGAAGGTGTGACTCTATCAGTGAAAAATATACCTGTCTGGCATTTGTGATCCACAGCTCATTTGATACAATTCTGACTGGATAACAGCCTGAAGCTAGTTTCTTGCACAATTGACTAATATGACCTTCAAAAGCTAATTTGTCGTCGATATGTAGTCCTAAAAATTTAATGTCAGAGACATTGGGGATAACTTCATCAGCTAGATTGACATCATCATTTAGAGTACATTTGAATGATACAATGTTTGTTTTCCTGATGTTGAATGATAAAAGATTGGCATCACACCACTCTTTCACTTTCTCTATATCCGCTTATAACGTTATGAAGCTCTGCGCTATTCTTGTTATGACATAGTATCGTCGTGTCATCTGCAAACATTGTAAATTTTCCTTTAATGTCCACTCCAGTTAAATCATTTACATATATCAAAAAGAGCAGTGGTCCCAGTACCGATCCCTGTGGTACACCACATCTCACTATGCCTTCTCTTGAACCTGTCCCATTTAGCAGCACTGTCTGACGACGGTCAGCCAAATACGAACTGAACCATGTCAGTGCAGTACCTCTAAAACCATAGCGTTCCAGCTTTCGGAGGAGTATCTCATGATTCACACAATCAAATGCCTTTGTTAAGTCACAGAATACTGCAGCCGCAACGTCTTGGTCATTTAGATTTAGATAAAGGGTTTCCAGAAACGAGAATATGGCATCCTGTGTACTTTTTGATGATTGAAACCCGAACTGGTTGGAATTCAAAATATTATGTTTTTAAGGAAAACTATCACCCTTTTTACAAGTTTCTCAATTAACTTCGAAAAACTGGGTAACAATGATATTGGCCTGAAGTTTGCAGGCAAATCATAATCTCCGCCTTTGTGCAGAGGAATTACTGTGGCCATTTTAGGAATGAGGGGAACTCCCCTCGAGAGAAGGAAATATTTATTGTTTCTGCCAGGATCATAAGTGCATTTTCAGGAAGTTGTTCCATTATTTTCAGGGAAATTTCATCCCAACCAGAGGAAGTTTTTTTCTTCGATTCAGCAAAGATACCCTTGATTTCCTGTATATCAGTTGGTATGAGAAAGAAAGTTTCAGGCACCCCTGTTTCGCTGAGGTATGTCAATGGATCGTTTGTGACATTAATTGATTTTTGCAGTTGCTCTGCTATTGAACAGTAAAAAGTGTTCAATTCGTCTGAGCTCAATTGTGTTTGTACATTAACAGCAGCTTGTTTTTTTCCCCTCAAATCGTTTATGATTTTCCAAGTTTCTCTTTGATTATTTTGCGAATGAGCTATTCTGTTTTCATAATACATATTTTTTGCAGCCCTAATTGTCCTTCTGTAGGTATTTCTATATTTATTATAAAAAGTTAGGAAATTTACACTGTCATTTCTTATATATTTTCGGATCTGATGCAGGGAGCGCATATTTTTTGCCGAATTTTTAAGGCCCTTAGTGAACCAGGGTTTTTTATTTTTATTTTTTAGTTTTCTTATAGGAAATGCCTTATTAAAATTTTCTGAAAGCAATTTATGAAATTCTCTTAGGGGGTTTTGAAGCAGAATAACACTATACCAATCTGATTCAGAACATAGTTGAGAAAACCTATTATAGTTACGTTTACTGAATATTCTACCCCTTTAGGGTTTAGTTCTTGACACTTTGGTGTCAAATGTCATATGACATATAATGGCCTCATGGTCAGATAAACCGGAATTTATAGCCCTACATGCGACGTATGTCAAATTGGTACAGACATAATCAATGATAGTGGCAGAAGAACTTGAAATTCTTGTTGGTGTTTCAACATGCATAAGTAAATTGAAGGAGTTTAACAAATTTGATAGTGCCTGAATATCTGGGGAAGTTTTTTGTAGATAGTTTATATTGAAGTCACCACTTAAAACAATGGATGCACTGATGGGTAGCTGAACTAAAAGCGTTTCCATCCTTTCAAGAAATATTTTAATGTTAGTTGTGGGAGGCCTATAAATGCATAATATAAAAATGTTTAATTTTGGGCATTGAATAACTGAGAATTCAAACTCTTTTTCTACCAGTAAATGATCATACTTGTTTATGTTTATGAAACAATTTTGTGAACATTCCTTCACTAGAGCAAGGGTACCACCATGAGTTGAATTTAATCGACAATACTTAGAAATTAACTTATATTGTGGTAAACAAAAAGGTTCTTCAGGTTTAAGCCAATGTTCTGTAAGAAGTATTATGTCTGGGTAGTCATTATGATCCAATAACAATAATAGTTCATCAAGTTTGTTTCTCACCGATTGAATATTTAACAACAGCATTATGAGTTCTGTATCATTTTCATTTTTGCCTATTTTTGTCGTCCTAAAAAAGAATCGGAAGTATTCTTCGTCGTTTGATGTGTTGTGGGTGAAGCTAGGTACTGATTAAAAGTTTGATGCGTTGTGGGTGAGGCTAGGTACTGATTAAAAGTTCCACTGTTTCTAGTCTTCACTTCTCTTGATAAGGGAGATTTTTCGGTTCTGTTTAGATCAAATTTAGTTAACATATGCGATATTATGCTTTTGGTAAGGAAATAGGTTCCGTTTCTAGTGAGTTCGGTCCTGTAGCCTCTAGTTATGAAATTTGATTTTCTTAGAAAGTTGTTGCATTCCAGTATATGATTATGTAATTTCTCACGATGAAACTTCTCGAAAGTGGCTAGATTTCTTCTATAAACTTCTCCATTCCAACGTCCATGTAGATTGTGTTTGAATGGTTCAGTGATCAATATCAGATTGGTATTTTTAAGTTTGTCACAAATTTCTGTTCTGAGACTGTAATCCAACATATTCGGCCACAAAATGACTAAATCACCTTTATTGAAACTCAACTAATTTTGCACAGCTGTTTTTATCAAAACTTCGTCAGGCGCATTGGTTTTTATCATTGATTGAATAGCATAATTTCCATGGGTTTGCGCGTTCATAACACTTGCCAAATTTTTTCCGAAATTCCCTGCGACGATTAATATATTTCCTTTAGGTGAAGACTTGCTGCTGTGGATATCTTTCCTGCTTATTTTGATCCGAAATTCATTTTTCAGAGAGCCGCGTTCCTGCCTTTGTGGTGTTTTTTTGATAGCATTTTCATTACTAAGTTTCAACTTCTGATTAACTTCCACTTCATTTCGTTTCATTTTTTCCTTACCAAGTTTCTTCTGCTCTTCCAATTGCCTGGAGTCAGCTGTTAACTGGATGGATTGTGCGTTTTCATTGTAGGTAAATAGCAAAGGATGTCCTTTCATTTCATCCTTGAGGTATTTGTTGGTATGCTCAAATTTCTTCAGTTCGCTAGCAAGACTTGAGTTTTCTTTTTCTAAGATGCTAATAGTGGTTATCATTTCCCTGCTAACTGTATTTAAATATTCAATGTCTTCTTCAAGCTTTGAGTTCTGGGTGATACTTTTCTGTAAATCTGCTTCTAATCCGTTATTTTTTTTGTTCATTTCAATTATTTCTTCATGAAGATTTGACAAATTTGTTGTCCAAGTTGATTCTGTTTGAGCCGCTACATGTTTGTGAATACCTTGTGTTTGTGTTTCTACTTCTATGCCATTTCCATGGCGGTCAAGAGATTTTGTCATTTCTTTCATTTTTTCCGTAAGTTCAGTTATTGTGTTTTCCTGTTTTTTAATGAGTTCATTTAGCTCATCTTCTAAGAAGGAGGCTTCCCTAATGAAATTCTCTGAATCGCTTTTTATCTTTTGAATATGTTTTGTCTTCATATCTCTGTCTTCCGTTAATTCCGAAATGGTTTTTTCTAGAAGAGACTTTTCTGTGTATTGCGAGATTGAACTGTCATTGTTTTTTGTTTCGCAGCATACTATTTTATTTCCTTCTAGTATGTTATACCTTCCTTTGCTACGTAGCAGGCAGCTCTTATGTAGAATACTAGCACAGATTATGCAGACGTAATAGTTGCAAGTTTTTGTTTTGCAGCATTTAAAACTTATTTTTCTGGATTTTTTACTGAACTATATAAAACAATTTCCGAGGTAATGATATGGAAACTAAGGTTAGGGTTAGAATCACAAAATATATTTTTCACTAACTCTCTCTCGCTCTCTTTTTTATGGCTATTGCTTCCATTCGGTGCATTCAGCCAGTACGATAACCACACCACAACAGAACGCTTAGCAATCTTTCAAACCAAAATTTACAGTCACGGTTGGTAAAACTTATCATACTGTTTATGCCATCTTAGTCAACTTAGTATTATAGTCTGGTATACAACACATTTCGGTACCAAACCAAGCTAGTTACTTGACTAAGTGCACAGTTTATACCACACTAACAGAATTTGGTTGGAATATAATCATTAGTCAGCATACCAAGACACGGTATAAACGTGGCCATTTTCAATTTTTTAGTCCTTATTGCCATATATGCTTGTTTTTTTAGTTTTTTCAAACTAAAATTTTAATCTTTAAGTTTGTTAGTCTGTGGTGCTTTCTATACTTGACCAGTTAATTTTTTTATGTCAGTTTTTTAAAATCTGATTAAAGCAGATGGAATGGTTACAAATGAACAAACCTTGTAATTTACAATCTTTTTTTATTTCCCAAATATATTTTCAACTCGGATCTTGAACCAAAGCATTTCTTTTCGTTTGCAGACACCCTCAGTGCTTACCTATATTTCTCTGCCTCTCGAGTTCTCGAAGTGGAAACTGTGATAGCTATGTAGTAGGAGTTGTTATTAGAGGAACAAATTATTTTTTGTCCAGAAGAGAGAGGGGTGAAAATATGCCAGTGAACATAGTTCTACGATTGTGGTACAAGAGATTGGGAGATAAAGTAATTTGCAAAGTTCCACAAAGTTCTGATAATTTATAAACTTTGCATTCCATAATTTCAGGTGAGGAAATTTTAAAACTTTTTTCGGCAAAAGTTTATTCACTCTTTCAAATATAAGACACCTTCATGGTGCTTTTAGATCAGCACATATTACCCAATGAAGTTCTAAACTCCCAGTGCTCACTAAGGAATCAATTTTTCCTCAAATTTGACATTTCTCAGGAATATTACAAATAACTGCAATACAAAGGATAAATAAAAAAATTAACAACTTAACATCACAGTTTATTAAAATAAAATGAAATTCAAAGGTCGAATAGTCTCACAAACTCTTTCATAGTAATCAAAGGTGAAATACAATTCACCTTAGGGTTCAAAATATGAATATAACCCAATAAAATCTAATACATAACATGGGCTCAACAGAAACAGTTACAGAAAAACACTGTATAGTTGATAAATATTCAGAAAACTAAAGTTAACTAAGTCAAATAAACATTTTCTCTTGAAATAATCTGAAATAAAAATGTAATTTGTATATACTATTCTCAACAACTAACTATGGGAGAAAAAGTATTGTTAATATTTATGTATGATACCCAAATGATAACTACGGCAATTGATCATCCAGTTCTATGCACCTGTACACGTGGTTTTCTAAGGCCTGCATTGTTCTGAATCCGAATGAACACTTCGGACATTTCAAGTCCTGTAATAAAATAATATATTACTTTCAACAGTAAAGAAGATAAATAGATCACCATTAGTAGATAATATTTGGAATTACTCTTAGTAAATGTTTCATTATTGTAAGTTCACATTATGTAAAAAAAAAGAGTAAAAAGGAAAACTATAATAATAAGGTTCATTTATAAAAACTTCAATGTAATGCAATAGTATAGGAATATAATCTAGTAGATAAATATTGGCATCACGAAAGTAATACTCATGTGTGTGTGGGTAATATAAAGAAAGAGCAAGCGTAAGTGTTGTTTCATATCAAGGTAATAATTATGAACGTTTATATATGGTTCAATATATTCTGGAATTAATTATATCTTGTTAATATTTCTAATAGATGTTTTCATTTCATGTTTGTAATTCTTGAAATGTTCTATATGTTTCAAGGTTTCAGGCAACAATTCCCAAATTTTGGGACTCAGATAGCTGCTATGTCTCTGCCAACTGTTTTAACTCTCTTTGGGACCAGTATACAATGGTATATTCCACTAGTGTGGTATAGATGTTCTAAAAATGTTTTTTTTATTCCAATCAACATTTTCATACAACATAACTTCAAATAAGTCATCAGTTGGGTAAGGGCATTCTTTAATATTATTTTGAATATTTTCCATTGAACAATGAGGCAGTTCAACTGAGAATTGTAATAAGAGAATAGAGACTGTATCGGACTATAGAGAAGATATCTGCAAATTCCATCTCAAGTGTCGATTAATGATGAAACATAGATATTTTATGAAACTAGCTTCTGGGATGGGTATTCTTGAATTGATTACTAATTGTTCCATACCAGGAAGATTTCCAGTTTTTGTCACGTCTCAGCCCTATACTGAATTGCTGTTATTGGTAAAACTTAAAGTAGTGTTAATAAGTTGTTATGTATATCGTAAAGAGAACATAGAGCAGAGGGACACTAATATTTTTGTTGCATCACCATCAGTATTAACAATTTTTTCCGATTTGAGAGGTAAGATTTGATCAAATCATATAATTTAACTCATATTCCAATGTTTCAATGAGTTTTTTGTGGCAAACAGTAGGTATTATAGGTCTTGCGAAGGCCAACAAAGATGCATAAGGATGATTAAGAATTGGCTAATTATTTATAATTATATACTGCATATTTTGTTGTTCTTCCCTCTCTAAATCCGTATTGTCGGAGCCCCTCTATCCGTACTAACAGTTTTCCCCAAGAGATCTCTAAAACTTCGTTTGAGGGGAGCAACCAAAATCTTTCACCTGCTTTGATGGATTGTTTCTGTATACGATCAGCAACCCTGAGCGGCTAGGGCTACCAAAGTTCATACAGACTAGGTGAGATTAGAGCGGGGGTACGTGAGGTCTCCTCAGTTTCTGAGCATGCATTTTACTGTAACGAGGGGACAAATTTTATACATTTTAACACTGGAACATGAATAAACATTTATTATAAAGATATATAAAAGTCAACAATTTACCTTCGAGTATTAACAATTATGAGTGACCTGGTATAATTATAAATACCAAGAGTCGCCCACAATATCAATCGTTCACAAACAAATATGGTAGGCACCGGCTGTACTTATTCACTAGACATAATCATTTCAAAGTTATCATCAATAAAAATCACAAGCAGCACACAATAACTCGACCTCAAAAATTGTATCAATACAGCAATAAAGAAAACAAGCAGAGTCCTACCTTTATAGTACGTTAATTATAAACGTGCGCAAGTAAATATACATATAATCCATACCTAGGAATCTACGAGCCAACATTGTAAAAATATATCTCTCAAAGGCCATTAACACAGAAGCTTATCTTTGTTTCGGTTGTATAGTTGAGTAAATGGGATAAAATTAACAAACCCTTGTAATCACAACTGAGCCTCTAGCGTATGGTTCTGAATCGAATAGTTTACATATCGGGTAGTTGCTAAGTTTGTCTGACTGTGTAGTCTGAATAAGGGAGCACTTGTTAACTTATACTCGCAAGACTTCTCGCTACTTTGAGATACTTATTACCGAAGTTGAGATATATGTGTTATCGAGGCACTACTTAAAACACCATACTTGTTTCGAAGCACGAGATTATACTGACAGAATTGAATGAAGTCTAAAACTTGAGTCTATACTAAACTGAATCTAAACTCCGAATGAATCAATGTTTTTCTGCTCGCGTATTTATAGTAAATCGAAATCTTTTGTTCCATGCCGCGAGTTTATAGGCCAATGATTGCGATATTTATGTGTTTTCTTTTCGGGGAATTAATCATGATCTCTTTCTGATTCAGAGTGTTTTGTTGGCGGCGCGTTTGAGATGAAAGGCCCGCCAATTCGCGATTATCTTAATCAGTTGATTCTTGCAAGTCGCTTAATCGTAGTGGGTTCAAAAAGGTCAAACTACTCATCAGGGCGTTGGTCTGTTGGTGTGATATTTGAGCGTGTGTGGTATTCTTAGGTAGATATTACATGAATATAGGGATGGGGCATGACAGTATTGTTGATTCGATAATTGAATTTTTTTACGAAGGAAGAAATTCATTTATTATAATTTTTCTAGCACTTTTTCAATGTACGTAGTTAATAATTTCAAACAGTGGTTCAACCAAGCCCGTTTCAAGAATAGCTGGAAAAATGTAAAGAAACCGTTAATTATACACATAAAGTTGCCTACATATAGAAAAAAAATTGTTATTGAAATTTCTGAAAAACTCTAATGGCGGTTTGTTTCTGCATGTCTGACAACTAAAAATTCCGTTGCAACTTATATCACCTAACCTCAGACTTGGCGGGAATTTAAAAAAAAGTTAACTGTGGTGTCGAAAAATGGGTCAAATTGATAAGATATCGAAAAAATTTTGAACCATATTGAAAAACAAAAATACCATTTTATTCCTCTACCCTTACTAAGAAACATTATACATTCTTGTTTTATCTGAAAACAGCTTTAATAACATAAATCACATAAGTTTGGGTCAAAACTTATCAAATATTTAATTATGAAAACACGATTTAGTCTTGTCACTAGGTGTAGTCATGCCCTGTATATCGATGCACATGAGCTTATTCAATATTCTCAACCCGTAAATAAAATTTAAACCTACCAATATTTGTAATTAAAACTTAATAATACATTATTTATCCTAATTGAATTTAGTATTGTTTAGGTGGAAGTAGAAAAATTAAAAAAACTCAATAAACAAACAATGTACAAATTTTCAATATTCTACGTGACCACCTTCGCGCTCCATACATAGAATTGTTCTGGAAAATATTTCGCGGCGAACATTTTGCAACATAGTTCTCAACAGAACTGCAGCACTGATCAACAGTGCTGCACAATTCCTCTTACAAATTTCTAAATGTTCTACTTTTCGAAATGGGCGTTGTATATAAACATTGCTTTTCAGATAACCCCATTTCTATTGATAGATTGAAAAACACAAAAACTGACAAAGAACGAACTCGAACAAAATTGTCAACAAGTTATTGTGACATTTGTTATTGTTACAACGAAAGTAGATCTTTTTGCACAAAGTCAACTTATAAAATTAAAAAATATAGCAAAGTCATTGAAGTTCAAATTTACTAACCAATATTAAATTTATAACGGACACTGTATATGTGATAAGTTGTGATATTATGTACACTACATGCATCACAGTTTCCTCAGATATATTGTCTTATCTGGTACTTTTTTGAGGTTTCAACTGTCTGAATACCTGAATGACTCCGTTCATGCTTGTGGGATGCAAAAAATCACGCTGTTCCAATTCAATAACTGTAGTGTGCATTAGAGGAATTCAATTAACTTTATCTATTTTCGATTATCTCATTATTTTATAATTTGTGATTTCTGTTTTAGGTCAAGTTTTGTTACAAGCTACATTTACACTGCTTCACAAGCCTTTTGAGTTATTCCTGTTTTTGTTGACTTATGTATTATGAATTTTTAAGAAGTCTTTTATATAGATAATTGTTTTCCTTAATCAAAGTACATTATCCTTTTGTCATCTAGTTTTTTCGGGTATGCTTTTTATTATTTTTATTTCAACTTACTTAACAACTTGAGTTTATTAAAGAATATTTCTGTTATTATATTTGAGACAAGTTGAGAATAAATTAGTGATAATTAATATACTAGGGCAGATCAACAATGCTGGTGAGCACACTTTAATCAACCGGAAATTTTTGCTGAATCCTCTGGTGTTTCCAACCAGAGGTAGGGATCTTTAACAAGCTCAACATTCATGAACTCGCGACCACCATCTTATCATCCCCTCCAAAGGACGGCATATCTCTCGCTATATCTCGTGCTCATTGATATAGCACCTGCAACTGTAAATATGTTACTATGCTTTCAACGTGAGCCTTCTCTGGCAGGTGGTCACCCATCCAAGTACTAACCCCGCTCGACATTGCTGGACTCCATTTAATAATAAACTCTCCTCAATCTGATTATAAATATATATATATATATATACATATATATATATATATATATATATATATATATATATATATATATATATATATATATATATATATATATATATATATATATATATATATATATATATGTAATAATAAATCCTAACTTTAATATATAACTTTATCCAGCTGAACAGCAAGTCCCTACAAACCTAAAAAATGTGTCTTGAAAATATTCGGAAAAATTTCAACTAACCTTTATCATTATGATAAAGCCTATCACGATTTGGAAGAATTTCACGATATTTTAATGATTTTATAACTTTAAAGATTTTATGGTAATAGCAGCCTTAATCAGTGCTTTTTTAATTTATTGAGTTTTATCCACTGGCATATTACTTATGTTTCTATTAGGAAAAAATCAATGAAAAATGATCGTGAATCTCTCTATCTTGTTCTAGCAGACCCGACAGACGTTGTACTGTCCAAATTTCCATACCCCCAATTTTTTTTCCTGAAAACTTATGTCCGTGTAGATTTTTTTTCTATGTTTTTCTATGTGTTGTTCCATCTAGTTTATGCCTGTGACTCTGCCCGCTTTCCGTTACCTATCCCATTAAACCCTTATCGATAGCACGCAAATATTCTTTGTGTTGAAATATCTGTGCATGGCTATCGGTTGAATGGTATAGAAGTTACTGCAGCGCTATCTAGTTGCGAGTTAAAGTAAAATGAATAGCATATTCCATGGAAAAACACTTAGATGTGCCAACTTTCAAAAAATAATTAACCAAATATGTCGTTCCTATTGTCAGGGAGTGCATGCAAAAATTATAATTTTTGCAGTTTGTCCGACTTTCCTTTGTAATTGTCCCGAATTTTTTTCCTGAAAACTTTTCCAGGACCATAACGAAAAAAAAAAAAATACCCATATCTATCGTTTGAGTTATGGTCTTGAGTTCTTACAAAAATCCCATAAAAAAAAGTAAACTACATAGTGAAGTGTTCTTAGTTTACTTCAATTATTATGGATTTTCATCAAGTATCGGCCGCGTCTATTTAAACCTATAAAAAAAGTAAAAAAGGAATTTTCCGAATTTTTTAATTTTCCGGGCAACTTTTCCAATTTTTCTTTCCCTAAAAATCTTTGTCAGACTATTACGAACATTAAAAAAAAATGCCAAATCGGTCCAGCCATTCATTTTTATTTTATAGATTTACATGAATATATCTTAAGTCATTACCAGAGCTTGAAACAGGACACTGTTTAATGTGACGTCACTGGTACCAATTCACCAGATTGCTTTTGGACTTGTTCAAAATATTCATCGAGCAGACTTTCAGTAATAATAGCCTAGCTACACAGTTTCTCACAGGAAATTCATGGAATTCAAGGATTCTGTTTTGAATACCCCCATGAGGACAAAGCTTGTATAGGAAATATTATATTACTTTATGATTTTATTTTGAATTTTTATATTAGGTAAGATTTCTTGCCCCCCCCTTTGTCAGCATAAACTACTCAGTTAATATTTGAACAACAATATCTATACAACACTTGGTATCTGAGATGCTAAGGAGTCCTAGACATAGTTCCCAAATACTTTTTTTTACTAATGAAGGCACAAATATTCAATATGGCCACTCTCATAAGAGGCTTTTTTATTTAACAATGTTATTTTTGACAAAGCCAAAACACATTATTTCAAACAACAGTTAATTTAAATATTGAAAAAAGGGTATCTAACAAAAATTAGTACAAAAAAAAAGAAAAAAATCAAATCATCATACCGTTTTGTTATTCAGGTTCTGTGGCCAATACACATATCAACATGATCTTCTAAAAGCCTTAGAGATCGGAATTGTAAACTGCAAATTGGGCATGCATATCTCCTGAAGGGCGGAGACTACAT
Organism: Gonioctena quinquepunctata; assembly: GCA_018342105.1. NCBI lineage: Eukaryota > Metazoa > Arthropoda > Insecta > Coleoptera > Chrysomelidae > Gonioctena > Gonioctena quinquepunctata. Next base: position 314,774 of record JAFIRS010000412.1, read on the forward strand.
AACAAAAATACAGACATATTACTGAAATTGCCACGGAACTCTTTTATGTATGGGTATAAAGGTGCTTCAATTTCTGAAGTGTTTAAACGAACATTAAATTTAAAATCAAATTTGAGGTGCCACCACCCAAAACCTCTGGCCAAATATCAAAATAGTTTTTTATTGCTAAGGATTTTTTGAGAAATTTCTGTAAAAACATTTTGTCTGAAGCCTGAAAATGTGAATTGAAGGGTTTAATTTTTTATATTCACGACCCACTCAATATTTTCTATAAGATATGAGTTTCATATCCGGAAGGCAAATTTGCTTCTGCATTTTTTTTCAATTTCTTCTTCAAAATCTCTCAACTGAATTATATAAATAAATATTTCCCAAAATTATAGAAATGGTTTCCAAATAGTATTTTAATTATCATCTAATATTTGGTAAAAAAAATGATAACCTCATAAAAGTAAACATCATGCTAATTTAATAAAAATGACCCAGCTCAGAAAAAACCATTACCTTTTACATCAAAATTGTATGCACTCTTCTTATGATTGAAACTAAGCGAGATGTTTGACCTTCATAAATTTTTATAGAAAAATATCAAAGCTTACATAAGTAAATCGTGATATTTTTTAGTTTAAAAATTCCACATTCATTTACAAGACTCTTTCAACCTAAATAAAGGCATTTTGTTATAGTCTCACTTAGGTATAAAGTTACTTGAGGTAACACACATTAGCTTTGAATTTCTTTATATGAACCAATTGTGTTGACTCACAACTTTGACTGGAGTTAGGTTGTATATGACCTTTGTAGCCATTCAATTGGTTCGATTGGTTTGACAAATAGTATAAAATAGCCACAAAGCATTCAACACTAGACAACTTGATTGGTTGTTTATTTGATATTTTGTTCCATTTAATTAGTTTAAAATAATGTTGAAAATAGTCCATGAAATATGCAAACTTACCAAAATACAAATTTTCAACTGTGTTAAGTAAGAAATTTATAAAATATATGAAAACTATTCATATTAATGTATTCCTATTTACCCAAACATGCATTAGAAAATTCACTGTAAATATTTGATTTTGGAAAAACTTACGCTCTCCTGAGGTGCCGAGGCAGTACTTCTTGATGGTTGTTCCCTTCTGGTTGATGGATACACAACATAATCACGATTATTACGGACAAGTTCTATTTCTTCTTGCAGTTGCTGGTTACGTCTCTGTAAGTTTTGAAGGTCTTCAACAAGCTTGTCTTTTTCACCTCTGGTAATTTCCTTGGCATTTTTTTCAGCTTCGAAATCAGCTTTATATACTTCTAACTGAAAGTTTGTAAGTGTTAATATAGAAAACATGTCATCTGTTTCAAATGAAAAGCTAGGAAAAAAAGCTTTCTTTATCTTTGTAGAGCACTTTAAATGAAAGTGTGTTTTTCATATTTATATAAATAACTATGTTTATTTCCCTTTTTTACCGACGAAACCAAAAAGGAGGAGGTTCTCTATTCGACCCGTATATTTTATGTTTTTCCATCATATTTTTTTATGTATGATCACGCATAACTTTTTACTGAGGCGTCCGATTCCGATAATTATTTTTTCAGTGGATAGGGTGTACTTCGACTTTGGTCCCATTTGAATTTAAAAGATGAAATCCAGCCCTAAGGGTAGCGAAATGAAGGATATTGATCACTCACCCTCTGAATTTTGGTCCGTTAACCAATTCTATCAGGCATAACTTTGTACTGGGTTCTTCGATTTGGATGATTCTTTTTTTAATAGATAGGGAACACCTTATATTTGGATTTCGAAAGGAATTAGCCACCCTTACTACCCGTAAGGGTGGCTAATTCCTTTGACAATGACAGATCGCTACTGACATTATTCTTGTTCCGTCAAAATCAGAGGATGGAATGATATACAAAGTAATGGAATAAACTAACCAGAACAACGAAAATAATTTATATTACAACAAATAGTAAAAGTAGATAATCATATTATTTAACTGGTAATAGTTGAAGTAAGGTGGGTAAGTAAGTATTTTGGAAGTAATCAAAAAACAAGTAGGTAGTAATTGGTAGATTTTAGCCACAAAAAATTGAAAAATAAAAACTTTTTAACAAAAAATCAAACCGACGAAATACGGAACTGAAAAGTAAAAAATAAAAACTTTTTAACAAAAAATTAAACCGACGAAAAAATCAACTGAAAAGCAAAAATAAAATAACCTTCTTAGTCTAAATGATAATTGAGCTCCTAAACTAATGTAAGTAACTGATTTTGAGTCAGCGCCAAACAAACTAGCAATTGAATTAGGTGAAGCGTAAAATGATAAATGATGGCAGCGAGATGCACGGCTGCGTTTTGATGACTTCTTTCATAGATAATGATCTTCGATAATTGTTTGTTTGGCCCCGACTCAAAATCAGTTACTTACATTAGTTTAGGAGCTCAATTATCATTTAGACTAAGAAGGTTTATTTTATTTTTTGCTTTTCAGTTGATTTTTTCGTCGGTTTAATTTTTTGTTAAAAAGTTTTTATTAGTCTCATAACCAATTTTCAACAGAACATCTGCTGAACATAGTTATTTCCTCATATAATAGGATTTACCATACTATATTGGCATATCTATCTTTAATTTCTAAATTCTTTCCAGAAATCACTTTGTTAGTGTCACATGAACTATGGTCGCAGCCAATGTTCAAGGTAATCATATATGTGGAAAGAGTCCTCAAGACTGGTTTTGATAATGGAAATTAGAAGCACATTCCAAAACGACAGAAAACTACACAATATCTCATGAAGAGAGGCACAACCTCAAGACAATCAGTCTTATTCAAAAGTACATTGGTTATTGAAAAAGTACAACTTGGAAGTTGAAACATTTTCAGATATTGAATATTTATCAAAATCAGATCAGAAAACCAGAATCCCTTTTGAAGTAGTTACTATTTCTTGACTTCTGAATTTTTGCAGTTTTTGTTACTTTATTAATAATTTTTATTGACTATATTAAGAATAATGTTCATATAATTTGTCAACATTTTACATACATTTAGTTTCTGTCGAATAAATTATCTTATATTCAAATGTATATATAAATGTAATGGAATTTCTCAATTCAATTTTCTCCCACTTCCAGACATCCGAATTATTTGAAATTTTGCACCAAGTATTTTGTATTAGGAACCGTAACAATACAATAATTTCTCAGCACTTTCGCCAAAAGTTAGTAAAAACTTCCCATGTGGATAAGCAATCAAAGAGTTTTTCTACATTAGTTGGAAAGTGTTAAAGCACGCTTTTGTAGCAATATAGACTAATAAGTTAAAAATGAAATTATATTTTAAAAAACAAAAAAACAAGCTTTTGTATCAATATAGACTAAAAAGTTAAAAATAATAAGAATAAAGTCATTGACCAAAAAATTTACTATAATATAAAAACGTGTGGGGTGCTCAGTACTTACCCTTCATAATTACTCTACCTTTACAAATAGCTAGCGATAAAAAAATGGAGACAACTGGTATCAAGCATCCCAAGCTTATTTTACATTAATGTAAATTTTTGGGACAATAACTTTATTTTTATAATTTTTAACTTTGTAGTCCATATTTCTACAAAAGCATTTTTTCAGTTTTTTCGAACTATCAATTTCTAGGAACATTTTGAGTACTTCACTAAAACATATTTCATTGAGACTGGGCAAGGACCCTACAACACTCGTTTTTCTATGCCACCAGAAGAAATCAATTGGATATTCCAGTTATTCTCCTCAACAAAGATGTATATAGACTTGCTGTAGGTTTTCAATGATTTCGAAAGAACTCATTAAAAAAATACAGAAACAATGAGAAAAAAACAAGAATTTTTGAAAAAAAAAATCCCAATATATTCAAACACTACCCCAATCTCTTCCAAATGTACTTTGGAAAACAATATGCATTTTTCAATAGTGTCAAATGGAATTCGAATATGAACAATTCTTGTTATTCCTAGCCGTTTTGAAATATTTTTGAAAATCAAAATTTGAAATTAAAATACTTATTTGTATCCCAAACTATAACAAAAACACTGAATTTTATACTGAAACAAAAGGTTAAAATATAATTTGTGGGTAGGAATAATTGGCTAGACTGTAATAAGCCTCCTGCACATTTTTCTCTAGAACAAATTCATGATTGCCATCTCAATAAATAGATTGGTGAAAATATACCTAAATTATAGCCTGATCTAACCAATATTTCCTCCATTTGTTGGGGTCTGTATAGGAAATTGGTTAAAAATCCTCTGACCCAATATATATGCAAAAAATGAAATTGATTGTTTAGCCTGTATAACACATAATACGTAAAGTGGAAAACTCTTTTAGGGAATTGATTTGAGTTGACTGAAAAAGGATAGTTCAGTTGAATATTATAATAATAATAATAATAATAATAATAAATCGTCTTTATTCACCATAGGATACAAAACTAATAGTGAAAGTAAAATGAAAGGTACACACCTTAATGGAAATCATGGTGAATAGGTGGAGTGTCAGCCTAGGCTGTTTTTAAACTCAACCTTTACAAATAGTAAAAATAATATGAATGTATAGATAAGAAGAGAAAAAAGGATAGTAAGCTATGATCATGGTGTGGAAAAGTAGGAATATATTAATCATGGAAATGCAGTTTCAGCCTTTTTTTGAAATCATTAATTGTATAAGACCTAAATTCACTGGGTAGCATATTGTAGTATTTTGGTGCAAAATAAGAAGAACTGCGAGTAAAGATAGATGATTTATGCTTGGAAATGACTAAAATTGACCTATTGCGTGTAGCAAACCTATTTATATTTGAAAAAGTTTTGAGTTTTTTTGCAAGATAATCCGGTTTACAATTTATTAATAAATTATGGGTGGTGGTTAAGAGGTGCAAGGCTCTAAGTTCTCCAGTTTCAGCCAGCCTGATTCCTTTAGTGCAGGGGATATATGGTCGTATTTTCTAACACCGAACGAAAAACGCAAACAGCTGTTTTGAATACGCTTAAACGCAAGGAATCAGATTGCCTCAGAGCCGGTCCATAAACACTATCGCAGTATGAGACTTTTGAGATTATTAGCGACTCACATAGTTTGAGTTTGGTTGATAGAAGATCCCGATTTGGATATAATTGTCTGAGAACATTGAAGGAAGTTTGGGTTATGTGACTGACATGTCTTGTGAAGCGGAGCTCTTGGTCAAACCACAAACCTAGATTTTTTATTTCGGAAACAGTTGAAATGACATCATTATCAATGCGAATTTGTAGTAGGTTCTGGGTTTCACCTCTGATTCTTTTGGGTCCAAAAATCATAACTGCCGACTTCTTTGAATTGAGTTTCAATTTATGGGCTGGGGAAATGTCGAATATTGCCTGAAGGTCTTGATTTATGAGTAGCTGAGCAGTGTCAAAATTCTGAAATTGGAAGGAGAAGTAAAGCTGGGTGTCGTCTGCGTAGTGATGTATTTTGCATTCCTGAACGTATTGGTAAAAGTCGCAGATATACAAGCTGAAAAGTAAGGGTACGAGTATTGAGCCTATGGAACACCTTTGAACAGAAATACTGGCCTCCGACTCTATTCCTTCAACAACGACACTCTGTATTCGAACTGATAAATAATTCCTCATCAGGAGCACTGCTTCATCGGAAAAGCCCAAAAACAGCAGTTTATCACACAATATATCGTGGTCAAGAGTATCGAAAGCCTTACTGAAGTCCAGAAGTATCAAGCAAGTTATGTAACCGTCATCTGTAGCCCTAAAGAGATCGTCAGTGATAGACAATAAGGCTGTGGTGGTGCTGTGTTGACTTCGGAATCCAGATTGCACTGAGGTGATGATATCACGTTCGTTCACGAAACAATTTATCTGATCTTTCAAAATCATTTCAACCACTTACATACAAAGGTATAATTTTACCGTTTTTCCAGGAATTGGGAAAGTGCCCTGTACTTAAAATAGTATTGACAAGAAAAGTAATGTGATTAAGTAAGAAAGATTCAATAAGGCGGATCATTCGAAGGGAGATGTTATCAGAGCCAATAGCGTTGCTTTTAATGCGTTGAATACAGTTTTGTACCGTTTGAGTAGAGATAGTGGTGAACTGAAATGTTTTATCGTATTTTCGCGAATTATGGTAACGGTCCAGAAGTGAGACTTGATAGTCAGTACTGGTCAGGTTGAGAAACGGAGTTGAAATGTTCGCACGCGTTAACATCCTTCAAGTTGCTTGGAATTTCTGGGGTGCTTTTTTTTCTCAAGATATCAAGAGATCTCAAAGTGTTCCAAGTAGTTCTGGAATTTTTCTGCATAAGAACGAAGTCAAGATAAGCTTTTTTCTCGCGGCGAATTGCTCCTGTTGTGTAATTCCTGAGTTCCCTGTAGCTTTGCCAGTCAGTGAGAGATGTTTTTTTATATTTTATCAAGGCCTTGTCTCTAAGTGAGATCATCTCCTTAATATTATAAGTCAACCAGGGGGCGTGTGGTTTACTAACCCTTTTAGTGACACATGTTATGTTATGGTTATGTTTTTCAAAAAGGCTTAAGATGTTGGTTTCCAGAAATACGACCATATCATCCACATTATCAATTGAATAAATGTAGTCCCAGTTGATTTGGCGTATGTCAGATTGGAAGAGATTATTATCAAAATTACGGAAATCACGAAAAGTGATCAGTTTGATTTTTTGAGGTTTTTGAAATGAGTCAATATTGCAAGACACAGCCATATGATCTGAGATACCCGAAATATCTGTTACATCTACTGAAGTCACTCTTTCCATATCAGAAACAAATATAATATCTAATAAAGTCTGAGAATGGTTTGTGATGCGAGTAGGATTTTGGACCAACTGTGTAAAGTTGAAAGAATTGAAGAATTCCACTAAGATGTGGCAACGCCGGACGTTTGCAAGCAGATTTGTTTAGGTCGCCAGCAGCTAGAAAGAAATCGCTTGAAGGAAGCAAATTGGCAACACTTTCTTCTAATTCAGCTACACATTGATTTATATCGCCCGAGGGCGGGCGGTATAGAACGCCAAAGTTAAGGTTTTCCCACGATATGTTATCGAGATCCATAATTGCTCCAGATGAGGACTTATTTTAGAAAAGTGAGTTCAGTGCTTATGTTTGCTCTTGATATAAAAAGCAACACCGCCACCCTGCCCATTTCTATCAGCGCGTAGTAGGTTATACGTGTCAATTTTGACCGCGCTAGAACAAATGTCAGCGGATAGCCACATCTCTGTGATGCCGAATATATCGATATCTTCTTTTAAGATGTGTTGTGAGAGCAGGTCTAGCCCAGTGAATATAGATCTCACATTCAAATGTGTAAATGTAAAGGAATTTATCATGACATTAAAGAAAGAGAAAAAAGTAGTAATTAAGAACAGAGGATTATGATGAGTGAACGATAGTACAGGTGATAGGGTTAAAAATAAAAATAAAATTAATTATGATTTGAACTCGGTTCTATGGAGAACATACAGTAGAAATAAATTGAAAGTTGTACAAAGCACATGTAAATGTGCATATATACGCATTTATACACATATATACACACATATATATAGCTAGGAAATTGAGTTTGCGGTTACTGATGGTTGTTGGGAGCTCTGGAGCTTAGAGCCCTTTTGGCGATGGATTCTTCCGGGGAAGAAATATCCTTTCTTTTATTACTGCCCTCTCCTCTTAGGACGTCAGGGTTGGCCTCGAGATCCGCAGAAGTGAATAGGCGTTATTTTTTATGATGAGTTTGTTATTTCTGATGCTGGCTTAGATGTCGTGGTTTTTAGCTGTGTTTAAATGGCTTCTCAGGTTTTTGTGGATGATCTGGTCTTCGGGACTCAGGTCGTTTGCAACAAAGATATTCTTGTTCTTGAGCTTGTATAAATTTTTTTGTATATCAATTTTTTTCCAATAGGAAAGTAGTTCAATTTTGATGATTCTCTTATTATTCTTGGTCTCAAAGGAATATATATTGTTAGTGTCTGATAACTTCGAGAGATAGGGACTTCGAGAGTGTCACTAAGATGGGACAGAGATTCTAATTTGTCTTCCGTTTCGATCCCAAAGACGACTATATTATTTCGACGTTGTTTGCGATCCAGATTCTGGATCTCCTTTTTCAGCTTATAATTTTCTTCTTCAAGTATGGACACTTTGGTACTAACGCTTTGCAATTCTACTTTAATCTCTGCGAGAGTTTCCTGAGATTTGTCAAATTTCTGATCAAGCCTCTTGAGAAAATCAAGAATGCCAGCCAAAGAAATTTCCTGAGAAACAGGTGGTGAGTTCGGCATAATGAGTCGCAGATGTTGTGAAAGCACCAGGACTACCGTGAAAGAGATTAAGTTTCTTATATCAGGTGGAGTTTTTCAGAAGTATCTGATAGCTGTGTATTTCTTTCTCTCAATTTAGGTAGTTTTCCAAAGAATGGATGGTATTTTTACGGCAACGAATAACGATCAGATGAAAGTAAAAGAAGCTCACCCCTCTGTAGAATGGATACGTCACAGGATTAGGTGCACTTGGGAGAAAGTACGAAATTTTTACGTTGTTCAAAGCGGGTATAAATGATGAACATATGGAGCACTCACTGATCGACCACCTTCTTTCAACTTCGTTCGATATCCATATTCACTTGACTATCATGGCTTTTTTGTAACAGGAACATTTAGCATTCCTCCAGCCCAACCAGGGGGTAGATTGTATGAGTAAAATTGCAAATAGAACAAGTGGATCCTCCCAACATTGTTCTTCTCACTGAACACTGGCTGAAGGCTAACGAATTGTTCTACATACCCAATTATGAAACTCTCTCTATTTATTGTAGATCCAATTCAATACATGGTGGTACTCTCATAGTTGCAAATTCAAGCTTTCTTGAAAATAACTCATTTCTAAGAATTGATAAATTTGAAGTGTTTTAAATTGTCGATATTTCCTAAAAAACTCAATTTATACATTTCATGTATTTATCTCTCACCCTCCTGTGTGAAAATTTTTTTGAATAAACTTGAAATAACGGGAGATTTTAATATTAATTTTAGTGATAATAACATTATTACACTAAGACTGAAAAATCCGATTGACTGTTATAATATTTGTATGCATGTTGAAGGTCCTACCAGGTTTTGAATTCTCGTCCTCAACTATAGACTACATTTGTTCGAATAACGAAAATGTATCATGTTCCGTAATAAGTGATGGTCTTATCTGATCACGAGGCTGTATTAGGAACATTTTTCATTTATCCAAAGCCAAGCAATCCCCAATAAAAACGTGGTAGGATCTTTAACAAGGCCAATTATGGTAAGTTCCATCAACTATGCTCTGATACTGACTAGGAGTCAATTTTTTCTGCCAGTGATCAAATTCACATATTTCACAAAATATTACTTGCCAAATTCAACACGTCCTTTCCTGTTAAGATCATTAAACCCAAACGCAAAAAACCTTGGATCACAAAAGGCCTGAAGACTTCCTCTGAAAACCTTCGTTCGCTGCACATGATCAGGAAGTTCACTAATAACATACTTTTCTATCAATACTTTCATGTATATAGAAGTTTGTACAGAAAACTCATTAAAATTCAAGCAAAATTATTACAATGATAGACTAATTGTCACAAAAAAAAACAGAAGGAATGCTAGAATATCATAAATGAAGTTGACCTTTATGATGACCTTTCTCCCAACAAACTCAATGATTACTATTGTAATATTGCAAGCACAATAACATCAAATATGATTTCCTCCACAGATCCCATTAGTTATTTGAATACTGAAACCCCCAAAGATTCCTTTTATTTTATTCCTACCAATACCCAGGAATTGAAAGAAGTCCTTCTGAGCATCAGCCAAGGTAATTCCCCTTTATAAAGGGGGGAAAATCGAAAACCCCCTAATTATCGCCTATATCATTGATATCGACCCTATCCAAAATAACCGAAAAACTTGTAAAGACTCGCATCATGGCCTTCATAGAACATCACAGCCTCTAAACCACAACCAGTTCTGTTTTCGAAGCAATAAGAGTACAAATGATGCAATGTTTAAACTTTTGGAACATCTGTATGGTCAAATTAACAATGGAAAAATACTTGCAGCAGCGTGTGTTGACTTAACAAAAGCCTTTGACTGTATAAGTCACAGAATACTGCTACAAAAACTTGAATTTTATGGATTTAGAGGATGTGCGCTTGACTGGTTCCAGTCTTATTCGACGAACCGGACACAAAAAGTATTCATCGGACAGATATCTTCCGTATGCTGGAACATCAACTACGGCATTCCACAGGGGTCAGTGTTGGGACCAGTACTCTTTTTGTTATACCTAAATGATCTAGAGCTTCTTAATGTTCAAGGCAAGTTTACTCCCTTTGCTGATGATACCACTATCTTGTGGCATGGAAAAGATTCTTCAGCATTGAAGAAAACCATCCAGAACGATTTAGAAAAGGTTAAGGAATGGTGCGACTGTAATTTGCTAGCATTGATTATCAACAAGACCAAATTACTTTCCTTCAAGTGTGACATTGAAGGTATAACTATTGGCCATGATACATTAGAACGTGAACACAACACCAAATTTTTTGGCTTAATCATTGACAACGAGCTGAAATTCCAAGAACATATTTTGTCTCATAGTAAAAAAACTGGCCTCAGAATGTAACGCCATAAAAATGGCCACCAGCGAGATTGGTTCTGAAACAGTAAAAACAGTGTATTACGCCCTTGTGGAGTCCCACCTCAGATACGTTATTGCCTTCTGGGGCATGTGCAGCCAACAACAACATATTCATTCTACAGAAGAGAGTGTTAAGATACATGTGTAGGATAGCTCCCAAACATTCGTGCAAACCTCTCTTTGTCTTTGAGATAATACTCACTCTATCCTCTCTCTATATATATATATATATATATATATATATATATATATATATATATTAAAAGGTGTGCTTTTTTTAAAACAGGATAATTTAAATTCCTTAAAAAAAACTGCCTATACCGTCCTCGAATTTGACTAGGAAATCAATTAGGTATATATATATATATATATATGAAAGCATAAAAATATATAATCATCTACCCTTATACATAAAATTTATTAACTATTTTAAAAAATCTCTGTTAAAGATGTATTACTTGAGGGAGCTTACTATAATTTGGAAGAGTACCATTCAGTGAATTGGTAGAGACATTATTATTGTACAACTAAATATTATATATGCCTGTATATGTGTGATTTATATGTTTATATGTGTGTATCCTATGTGTATATTTATTTTAAAATGTTTTATACTCTTGTGTGGTGCAAATAAGTTCTTAAGCGCATCTGACGTACTGCTTCATTAATATGTAGTTACTGTGAATGATATATATATATATATATATATATATATATATAAATATACCTTCATTTAATATTAAACTCTTTTAACTTTGTCAATAAGAAAAAAAATTTCTTTGACAATAAAGTATATTTCTCTCTCTCTCTCTCTCTATAACTTTCAAGTCATTGAAACAATTACTAAAATTTATTTTTACCCAAAATTAAATGAATACCCCTGATGGAACAATGATTCAATAATTCCATTGCATGACATAATTTCCCTTTTGATGCGAAGTAAAAGTGAAGTTATTTAAATTTTCTTCATTTTTTGCTTTTATATTCTACTAACTGACCCGACAGACATTGTCCTGTCCAAATTTCTATATTCCCTAATTTTTTTTTCTTGAAAACTCTCGTTTGCATAGAATTTCTTTTTTCCTATGTTTATTTTTGTGTTGTTCCATCTAGGTTATGCCCACTTCCCGTTTTCCCTTTTTCCCGTTACCGAGGGATCCCGTTTTTCTGTTATCCCTTTATCCCGTTTCCCTGTTATCCCATATTCACATTATCCCGTTATCACTTTCTCCCGTTATCCCATTTTTCTAAAATCCCGTTATTCCATTTTTCTGTTCGTTATCCCATTTTCCTCAAAACAAGTTAGCCAAACAGTTCTCAAGTTATGAGCCAAATTGCCAAATTGGTCCAGCCGTTCTCACGTTTTGCACCTACAAAGAATGAGATTCGTTTTTATTATATAGATGAACAATCGGAAAATCATGTTATAAAATTGCGAATAGGTGTTGAATTTTATGAATAACAACTTTTATGGATTATAAAAAAATTGTAACTCAAGATATTTCATGTTTGTTATTCGTATTTGTTCTCTGATTTGATCATGTTTATATTTAAGCAGGGTGCAAGCCACAACACTTCCATGACTTATATTATTCTTCTGTGGCTGCCATTCTGCTCTGTTTCTTATCCAGTTACACATAAAAAAGACTGTTTTTATGAGACGCTGCACTATTCTCACAAATTGGAAAGAGTGTAATGCTACAATTTATCAGAGATGGCCAGGTGAGGTGAAATAAGAACATGTATTCCTGTATCTTTTATGATTTCATTGACTTCTCACTCATAACCTCAAGACACAAATTTTGGCAAATAAATATTCCCAGGTATCTGAAAGACTTTCAACATTAGTTACCAGTTTTCCATATCCGGAATACGCCAGCTTATCAACAAAGGAAATTTTCAATATAACTAATGTTGGGCATTGAGAAATAACCAACTTACTCTTGAATAATCCTGAATAGTCAAAATTGTCAAAAACAGCATGGGATTAAAAGTAATGAGGATAACCAGCTGCAGAAAACCCCTAAATTTCCCATAAACTAACCTGAGTTTGTAGAGCAAACATCTCATCCTTGCTTGCTGATTGTGCCAGCAATTCTTCATTACACTTATTCAACTCGACAAGCTGCATATCCATATCTTTGATTTGTTCTTTTAACTGTACTATTTGCCTTGTCATTGCTGCAACTTGAGCATATGCTGCAGCCCTGCTATGTTCTGTTTGGGTTAACTTTATCTGAATCTCGGCGAGCTGCGTGCGGGCGATCACTAGTTCTTCAGCTTGGGGCAGTCTGGACTGTAAGTCGTTTATCAAATCAGTTTGGAAAGCTTCTTTTTTAGCTGCTACAGTCTGGATCGTACTGACTGCTATTTTTAACTGGAAATTATTTTACTGTACATATTATGTGGTATATGTGCGAAGGGGAAGAACACATGGGCCATTGGCAACAATCGCTCGTTATAAAGACTGATCCAAATTTTCCAATTTATCAAAATGGAAGTAGTTTCATTTATTATATAATGACACACATGTAATGGAACTCTATAGCACAACAGGTTGGTTCGGATAACAATTATTAAGTAAAAACAAAAAAAAATAAAGGGAATTTTTGTCTTCTCCACTTCATATGACAAATTGAAAGTGTAATTGAAAATTTGCTAGAACTCGTTCAGATGTAGAAATCTCAAACAAATTTATTATATGAAGTGGAGAACTAGAAAGTCAAAAATTTCCTCTAATCCACTTTCGCTCCACAAAAAATAACTTCGTCTTAAATTTTTTTTTATTAAAATGTCATTATAACTTCTCATACAGTGCAGCTTTCAATAGCCCCCCCCCCTGTTAACATTTGAACGGTTCGACGTAGAACAATTAAAAAAACACAACAGGTTAGTTCAGATAACAATTATTAGGTAAAAACAAAAAAAATAGAGGGAATTTCTTACTTTCGACTTCTCCACTTCATATGACAAATTGAAAGTCTAATTGAAAATTTGCTAGGACTCGTTCAGATGTAGAAATCTCAAACATAAATTGCTTTCAGATACAAAAAAAAATGTATTACCACATTTTGTTTTATTCATGTTAGATTTTCAATTTTTCATGTGAAGTGGAGAACTAGAAAGTCAAAAATTTCCTCTAATCCACTTTCTCTCCACAAAAAATAACTTCGTCTTTAAAAAAATTTTATTAAAATGTCATAACTTCTTTTAATTTAAAAAAACGTATTGAATGATATCACCAATACTACTTTTTGACCAATACTACTTTGTGATTGTGATTGCCCGATAGATGGCGCAAGAAGGCACATCAACTTAAAAATTTCAAATAGCATGGGGGGTCAAGTGGCACATCGTTGAAAAGATAACTCAATTCTCTTTTCAACAATCTACTTTTTTTTTCAATTTCGTTAATACGTTTTTTCACAATATGCATTTGAAATGTCAAGTATAACAATTTGAAATTTTTAAGTTGATGTGCCATCTATCGAGCAATCACAATGTCTTCTATTTCAAAGAGTTGTATCGGTGATATCATTCAAAATAGATTTGGTCCCGTTGTTCTATGTTGAAACGTTCAAAAGTTAACAGTGAGGGGTGAAGGGAGGCTATAAAAAGCCGCACTCTCAATTGTGATTCCGTAGAACAACCATAGTTGAAAGAAAAATTCAATTACTTTTTCAACGATGTGCAAATCGGTCTATGCCTTTCGAAATTTTCAAGTTGATGTGCCACAGCACCCTTCTCTCAAAAAGTATGACCAGTAATACCATTCAATAAATTTCATGTCTCATTGTTTCACACCAAACCGTTCAAAAGTTATTGAGGTAATGGAACAATTCAGATCCGCACTTATATTTGACATTTCAAATGCAAAAAAATAGGATTGTTGCAAAGAGAATTGAATTATCTTTTCAATGATGTGCCACTTGACCCCTCATGGTATTTGAACAGGGGGGGGGAGACTATTAAAAGCCACACTGTATATGTACCTACTTATAGGAAATTAAAAAAAAAGTTCAATTCCCAGAAAGAAACATTATTTTGTTCTAGTTTGGAATTTCCATTGAAATGTTATATTTGAAGATGACGAGTGCGATGACCGCATGGTCTTTTCACATATCGCGCCAAGTATCATGCAATTTTGTCGGATGATTGTGTTCCTACAAGGGAAATGAAAATAGCGCCTGAGCAAGCATGTTCATTGTTAATTGTCACATTTCAGTGATTATTAATGTTAACACAAGTTTGTCCGTATTTTCTGCATTTTTCGATTTTTCGTCATGCCTAAAATATGATTTATATGGTCCTGCAGCAACAGCAATAAATGTTCCAATATCTACTAGTTTAGCTAAGTTGTGTTTATCCTAGGTTGAAAAACAGACTGAAAGAAAAACAAGCACAAATTGTGCAATAATTACTTTTGTTTTAGCTCAGTTCCAGGAAAAAGATGTGGCTAGGAGCCTTGGGGATGTCTGAAATGGCAGACCTGGGAATGTGCTTTGTTCAAAATATTTCGAGGTATCAGATATCTTGATTATATTTGTGTTATAGCATAAAGTTAATAATGAAACATAATAAATATTTTTTTAATAAAATTAAAACCACCAACCAAAAACCCAAAAATTTTTTTTTTTTCCTATACCACATATTTCAGATTATAAAGAATTCCAATTTCAACAGATATATACACGCATATATCCACACACACACACATTTATTATTATTTATATTAATTAGCACACTATTTGCTCTTTACATGAATATAATACAATTATGAATATGAAAAAAACTAAAATTAAACATACTATACAATACTCCATCAGTTAAAAGAAGAAGATTACACAATAAAATATTCATTTAAATACTATTAGTAATAAAAGTTCTTACAAGCTAGTAGGTTGTGATTTCTGCCGCAAGCAACATATTAAAAATACCTACTACCAATTACAAGTCATTAACAATAATACAACATATTAAAAATTTCCACAAGAATTTCGAGTTTAAAATATCACATATATTCATGTATATTCACATATACATAATATACATATAGAAAAGGGAAATGAAAAACAATTCAGATCTGCAGATCAATGAAAACTATTTAAAACTAGCGAACATATCACAACAAACCTGTTCCCGAAACAATGAAGATTCGAGACAAATATGTGACATGTATATACCTATATAATAAATATATTTTTGTAAAGCATTGTTCCTAATCAACAATAATTGCTGGTACTGGAACATATATATTTTAAATTTAATGGCTGTTAACATATCGCATCACCTCCGCTTTGAACGAGGAGTAACTATCTTCATTTTTTATGGAGTTTGGCAGAAAGTTAAATGATTGGAGACTTCTAGAGAACGGATTATTTAAAGCAATGTTCGTTCTCACTTGGGGTAGATAAAGGACATCGGTGAATTTGCTCGAATTTTTTATATATTGCAGAACTCGTGATGCTGATCAAATGTCCCCATTGCACCACCGCTCTAAATTCAACAGTTTAGATTATATAGGGTGCTAAAGATAACTTTTCCAAAATTTCAAATGACCATTGTGAAGAGACTTTTCCGAATATATAAACCAAATCCAGTATGCATCGATTGTTCATACGGCCGATTTGAAAACACTATAGAGAATAATGATTCCTGCACGTACAGACGATATACAGGGTGAGTCCAAAGATAGCAAGTTTTTCAGTGATTTCCAAAAAATTGAGCGGTGGAATTTCATTCATTTTGTAGGATACCAATATCAATTGCGATTGATGATATTAGCATCTCCTGAATTAAACTGACATATCTATTATGTATTTCTCATGAAACTGCATCAGTCCTGCTTATTGATATATCCAAATGCCTGAAATTCCGGAAAAGACGGTTACAAACTCGATCGTTCACGGTGAAAGTTCACTCTGCAGATACATAAAATATACAGGGTGGATAAAAAACTAGTGTCCTTTACTGATAATTTCCTTGAAGTAGTTATGAATGATATTGATGTCATTGAAACATTTTCTGAAATACAGTCTGTTTGGCACACATCTGCCAAAAGATTTTGAACAATATTATTAGTAAATAAAACTTAATCTACTACAATTAGTAGTACAACTCGAATGACGGTAGAAGAATCTCGAGAAATATTACAAATAATTAAAACAGAAACATTGATTTACAACAAAATAGGAAACGAAATATGCTCATATCCGATTAAAAAGACGTACCTATATGGAATGTATAGGTTGCTAATGAAGAACGACAGGAAATCCAGAATTATTCAAGTTTCAGTATTCAGATGACATCCTGTTGGAAACCTTGGGCTCACTGCCGGACAACTGTCAATTGATCTTGATGGATGATGTATTATATTACCTACTTCAATATCAAAACTGTGGAATTCTTTGAACGGAAAAACAATATATAACAGAGTACCAATGAACTAAGATGAATGATAACATAAACAACGTACAGAAAAGGACGATAGAGTCAGAACACCTGATTAACTTGTCCCTCTCTATGTTCAGCATACTCTATATGGATGAGAAGGGTATTTGATGGATACCTTATATACTGTTCATGACGTGCATATCCAAGGTACCAGATAACACTTGCCACATGGGCACAACATCCAAGGGTCCTGGCACCAGTTTTACAAGTGCAATAATATCCAAATATAACATCGTCAACACTATTGATTTGTTCAATATCCTCTACATTTGTTTCGAATGCTATGAATAATTGATATTTGGTGGCATTACGGAATCTTGAATGAACTCTCATTCGTAAAAATCCACGCTCATTTGTATTTGAATCCATTTGAAATTCATTTTCACTTGATGGTATTCAGTATCTTGTATATACGATGCTGCCAATTCTACCTGGTATATGCCAACAGTTATATCTCGTACCAATTGTAAATCTAATCTTGGGAATTCATTGAAATGATTCTGTCTGAGTAATGTCCACTGACCACGTCTCATATTTCGATTTTCTGCTTCAAATCTGGCTTGAACTACGTTGACTCTATTAGCCTTTTCCAACATTATAATGGCTAATTCTAGGTTGGCATCTCTCATTTGAATAAGCGGATGGTACTTATTTATTATCATACCTGCTATTTGTAGGAAACATTTGATATTTTTAATATGATGTGTATCAATTTTGTGATAAAAAAATATTTGTCTTCAAATGACCATACCGTGCCTCAACTATCCATCTAGTTTTTGTTATGATTCTGGACTTGTTGGCTTCGTCAGTTAGTAGTTGTCTTTGTCCTCGAGGTAGAACTGAAGGTATTTCACAATGAATGCCGATATTCCGATGAAAAGGAAGAGCATCTCGGTAGCCCCTATCTACAATAAAAATATCACCTGGATGAAACCATCTTCTCATTTGGTTGACATCTATACTCAATTCATTCTGCAGTATGCGTGCATGATTATTTCCCGAATCTGCGAAATATGGGCCTTGAATATCCAAAATGTAACCATCAGTACCCACAATTAGGACTGGTTTGATTAAATGTCTCCCTTTGTGTTGAGAATATGATTGTCGTAATACCCGGAAGTTGCAACTTTTGTCGAGGTACAAATAAGTACCATCTATATAAACTATTGCTTTTGGTTCATTGGGTTGTGGATTATACAATTGATTCGCAAAAACATTAACATGTTCTATAAATTGTTCTCTTGCTATTCTCACAGCACCTGTCTATCCAGAACTCATTTCTAATGCGAATTCTCTAATGAACGCTGCAGAAAACTGGTTCTCCTCTATACTGGTAATGAATCCAGGTAAAACTAACATTGTCATGTTCAAAGTAAATCAGTATTGGCCTACACCTGATGACATAGTTCTGAATGGACACAAAATCACATTTTCAAAAAGTATCAGATAGTTCAACTACCATATGGACCACCTATGCTCAAAGCTGAGTCAGACTTGCTATGGCATCAGGGTGTTAGTTAAAAATGCAAACAGCAACATTGTCAAATCTTTCTGTTACTCTAATTATTATTAACTTGCTCAGTATGGTATCATTCTATGGGGTGCCTGTAGTGATGCTGAGAGAGTTTTCAAAATCCAAAAAAGAGCAGTTCGCATAATACTAGAACTTGGACAGCTAGTTTCCAGCAGAAATCATTTCAAACAGTTAGAAATACTCACGGTACCTGCATTATATATATTTGAAAGTATTAAGTTTGTTGATTTGTTGAAAAAATAAACAGGATGTTCATAAAATCAGATGTGGAATCAATCTATCAATATTTAATTGAGAATGTTTCCCTTTTCAATATTAAGTTTGTATTCTTGAATAGACACCATATTGATGAATAAAGAATACAGCACTCACACAACACAAGACACAACAATTATAACGCGCCTGCTCATAGTCTGTCCTGTGTTGAGAGGAGCGCTCTATACTGTTCTATCAAACTTTTCAACAATTTACCACCACCTCTGAAAGAGGTGAATGACTTTAATTCATTAAAAAAGCCACTCGTGAAATTTCTCCTCGATTTGGAGCCATTCAGTTGATGACTATCTAAACCGTCATACCCTTTAGTTGGTATACTTTCTTGTTATGTGACTAGCTTGTACATTTCTACAATGTTAAAGTGCAATAAAATTATTTATTGATTTTTTGCGGTAAATCCTATATTATCGGGTACGAAACGAGTCATCAAAGATTCTCGCACTTTAGTTATCACTAAACTTGTTGCCTGGCGGCTTGAATAATTGAATATGATGGTTAAAAATTCATTAGAAATACCTTGTCGGAGTTTGCATAAGAATGCCAATAAATCTTTTTTAGAAATATGTCTCTCACCTCTAGCTTGTCTTGGTACAGATACACAATGATTATATAAGTCACCAAACTGTTCTTTTGTGAGCGGAGCAATGGATTTGAATTCTTCATCAGAAAAATAAAAAATAAAATATCTGCACCAGTTGGAATATTGAGACGACTGAATTATCTTATTCCGAAAAAATTCCTGAGGCAACTATACTTTTCCATGATACATTCTCATCTACAGTACTTGAACATAATATGGGCAACTTCTGTTAAACACAAACTGAAATCACTAGAAATCCTCCAAAATAAGGAATCTGTATATTCGCTTGACAAAAAACATCCCACAGCTGATCTATATAAAAACTTCAAAATATTTTCTATTAGGGACATACATTTCTTACAAAATATTATATTTATTCACCAAGTTTTAATTAATTCCAGACACTCAACATAAACCTTTACCTTTACAGGAATGAAATACATGGACACTTTACTCGAAATCACACAAAAATCTCTATACCTGATATCCAAACACGACAAGGAAGGTGCTCCATCTATTATCAGGGTGTAAAATATTATAATAATCTTCCAAGCTATTTTAAGACTCTCACTGAAAAAAAATTCAAATCAGAAGTAAAAAAACAATAAAAAATGGAGATCTGAGCTTTAATTGAGCACTATCTATTCATTTATTTATTCATTTATCATATCTAATCATGGTGTATAGTGTTAAATATGTAAAATTGCCTTGTATGTATGTGTATCGGATGTATGTATGTATATGTTTTGTATAATTTTGTATGTTATTTTTTATTGTAGGTAATTTTACTCTGTATTTATGTATAAAAATATTGTAGAAGTAGACAGCGGGAGAGTGCTCTTATGTAAACTCTTGTAAGTTTTTTAGGGTGCATGAAGGATTTAAAAAAAACTATTCTCGCCTACGTAATCCAATTTACGCTTAGCGGCAGTTCTGAGTTCGTTTAAAAATGATTGAAGTTCCTGACCTTTCAGAGCGTAAGGTCTATTGATAATCTTAAGCATATCTGTAGGATGGGAAAAAAAACCCACGATCATCAATATGAATTCTACAGGAACGGGTATTTTCTGGTATATAGATGTTCTGATTTATGAACACGTTGACTCTGCATTCTATTGTGAGTCTTTGAAGATCAGCTTCACCATTGCAAATGAGACACGTGTGCCTTGAGGATTGTGTTATAATATTCAATCTCAAACAACCTGGATCTTCTTGAAGGTGATGAATCTCTTGAATAATTGATTGGTTACATGTCAAACAGATTCTATTTGCATCAATTTCTGCGACATGTGGAAGTCCCCTTTAGTCGCGTCTTTCAATGCCAATTTCTTGTTTCATTTCGTTTGGTTCTCCATCGAGTCGCGCCATATTTTGTGTATTGAATATAACATCACACATAAAACAATTCAATCGGTGACGATTAGCCATTTTCTCAATAATTGATATGATTTCAATGAGAACTTAACACATGCATTGATTGCAAAATGACAATTCAGTATTTTTAAACAAATGGATATGGTTGCTATATGACATACCAAACCAGAGCCATTCTGACCAAACTAAAGTTGCAGCTAGTCCATCTCCTCTCCAAGTGCGGGTACTTTTCAAATGAACTTAGTGTCGGGATAGTATACATGACTTAGAGTGAACATTTTATGGCATAGGCTTACAAATGGAAAGTGTGAGTCCATATTTTTTCATAATAAAGAAAGCATTTATATGAGATTATATTGGCCACAAATGGTTCACAGCAGGCTACTAAACATGTATTCCTTTCCATATATATAGGAAGTTTCAATTACCAATCAATCGACATTTCACCAATGGAGGTGTGAATTCGAGTAACGAGTATGTTTTGCTAGTCATTGGTGGGAAGTCGATTGTGGTTTATTCTAAAATTTCATATGCAACATATATCTAGAATCTAGAAATTCTCCAAGGAATATTGAAATTGATTGTTGTTACGCGAATGTGATACACTCTGTACGAAACATTTTTTGTAATGAAATATGAGCATATTCAGTTAGGTACCTATAATATTGTTATTCAATGATTTTGTTTAATTTTTTATATTTTTCGAGATTCTTTTACCTTTACTTGAGTCGTTCTGCTACTCGTAGAATATATAGGTTTAAACATATCATTCAAAATATTCCAGAGAAAATTGTTCAAAATCTTTCAACAGATGTGTGTCCGAACACATATTTGTGGAAATGCTTCAATGACATCAATATCAATCATAACTACTTCAAGGAAATTATCAGCAAAGGACACTAGTTTTTTTTTTATCCACCCTGTATATTTTATGTATCTGCAGAGTGAACTTTCAATGTGAACGATCGAGTTTGTAACAGACTTTTCCGGAATTTCAGGCATTTGGATATATCAATAAGCAGGACTGGTGCAGTTTCATGAGAAATATATAATAGATATGTCAGTTTAATTCAGGAGATGCTAATATCATCAATCGCAATTGATATTGATATCCTACAAAATATCTAAAGATGACTGAAATTCCACCGCACATTTTTTTGGAAATCACTGAAAAACTAGCTATTTTTGGACTCATCCTGTATATCGTCTGTACGTGCAGGAATCATTGTTTTTTATAGTGTATTCAAATCGGCCGTATGAACAATCGATGCATACTCGATTTGGTTTATATATTCGAAAAAGTCTCTTCACAATGGCCATTTGAAAAGGGAAACATTCTCAATTGAATATTGATAGAAAGATTTTATGAACATCCTGTTCATATTTTCAACAAATCAGGCCATTTGAAATTTTGGAAAAGTTATCTTTAGCACCATATATAATCTAAACTGTTGAATTTAGAGCAGTGGTGCAATGAAGACATTTGATCAGCATCACGAGTTCTGCAATATATAAAAAATTCGAGCAAATTCACCGAAAACCAATTTCCCATTGATGCAGTGCGAGGGTCCTTTGGTTTTGACTTCGTTTCATACGAATGTATCTCATTAATTATATTCATGTTTGTATAGCATTTCTGTTGATTTTTTGTTATTTTATAACTAAATTTACATTGTTCTATTTGTAGAATTTTTTTCAGCGGCAAAATTTTAGTTTGATGATAGATTAACTCTGTATTAGTTCTGAAATCATAGCCAAATAAAGTTTTTACCACCTTATTTTGTAAAGTTTTTTTTTTTTTAATAATATTTGAGAACATACCTTTCAGTTTGTTATCAGATAACGGAATATAAAAAGAAAAAAAGCGTTATATATCATAATTTTATTTAGTACATTTAAGTAGCTCTGACATCTATAAAGTGCTCCAATCATTGGTACAATTTTGTGCTATGCGTGTTTGTGCCAATTTAATTTGTCATCAATTTCCAATCCCAGATATTTGGTATGATCAACCTTTTGAATTGCCTGATCTCCAATTCTGATATATGGGTCTCGACTTTGTTTATTTTTATTTTTGAAGAGCATATACACTGTTTTTTTCACATGTATTTGTAACTTATTTGCCAGGAGCCATTTAGCATAATAGTTCTAGATCACCATTTACCAAGTCTTCTAGTTCCCCAAATTAGATCCTTCATATACTAGAATGGTATCATCTGCGAATATCTAATAGCGAGCTTTTAAGATTTGCTTTTTTGAGATTTAGGGTGTGTAACGAGTATAACAGTGGTCCAAGGACTGAGCCTTGTGGGACTCCGCAGTTTATATTCACGATTTCACTATTAACTTTATTTAGAGATACATATTGTTGCCGATCCTTTAAGATTTTAATATACTTGCACTTTTTCCTCTTATACCTAAATGGTTCAATTTCTCGATTAGTATTTCATGATTCAGTACATCGAATACCTTTTGTAAATCAACGAATATTGTTAGGACAAATTTTTTGTCATCCATGTTAGTTATGACATGGTTCAGGAAGTCTATTGTATCACTTTGGATGTTCGATTGTTTCTGAAAATCATATTGATACTTGATACTAATTCAACATATTTAGTAAGGAAGTTCATGATACAGTATTTAAAGAGAATTTCCACAAATTTTGACAGTGCACAAACTACGGTAATGGGGCGATAATTTTCTGAATTATTTTTTGGTCCTGATTTATGGATAGGGGTAAGCTTACCCATTTTTAGGTCCTTCCGAAATTACCCTGTTTCTAACATTTCATTGACCAAGTCTACTAAGATTGGTATTAGTGTCTCCTGCACTATTAATAAATCTTTTACAGACATGTTATCATTACCTGGAGCAGAATTCTTATTCATTTCATCCAAAATTTCTCTTACTTCTTTCATGTTAGTATCATATAGGTACAAAGAGTTTTTTATAATGATTTCATCGAAATAATGTGAAAATGAGTTTTGAATTGATTTTATTGACTATTGATTGGCCTATATCACAGAAATATTCGTTAAATTTATTTACAATTCTTAATTTATCAGTTATTAATGTTTTAACTACCTCTATTGCATCTACACTAATTTGCTTGTTTTCATGTTTTATTAGATTATTTTGGAAATTCCATTGTTTCTTTGGATTTCCATTAGTATCATTCCATCTTTTTCTGAAAAAATTGGTTTTTAGTTTTTGTTTTTTATTTTCAACTTGGTTCTTTTTATTTCTGAAGTCCCATAAGATTCGTTGATCTTGCGGGAATTTTTTCAATAGTTTGTATAATTGATCTCTTCTTTTCAGTAGTTCTAAAAACTGGGGGGTTATCCAATCATTATTTTCCCTAATATAATTGTTTTTGTTTTTTCTTTTTTTTCCGGACAGAAGTTTGCAATAGATTTTTCAAGTTTTCCTCATATTTTGAGTAATCTAGTTTCTCAAATGTTTTTTGAACTTTACAATTATTATAGTTTTTAGTTTTTTAATACAATTCTATTTCTAATAGATTATGATCGGAAATTGTGCTATATTCAATGTCTATTTTACACTCTCCAATATTACTTGTTGCTAAAACATGATCAATGATGGTATGAGAGTGTTGTGTAATTCTGGTTGCATATTCCATGCCTATATTGTTTCGGATTTCAAACCTAGTTCAATATAATACAATTTTTATATTCACTAGTGGTCTCAGTATTATGTAATAAATTTGTGTTAAAGTCTCCAATTATTGACTGTCGCCACTAACACTGTTTATCTCAATGAACTTGATGTTTTCTTTAATATATATTGCAACTCC
This sequence comes from Gonioctena quinquepunctata, assembly GCA_018342105.1. Lineage (NCBI taxonomy): Eukaryota > Metazoa > Arthropoda > Insecta > Coleoptera > Chrysomelidae > Gonioctena > Gonioctena quinquepunctata. The sequence goes on from JAFIRS010000412.1 coordinate 339,518, forward strand.
TCCGGCTCTCGTATCTCTACATGCATGCACAGCTGAATATCCATCAATCACGAATTGGTTTACTGCATAACCAAAATGCTTCAAAAATAATAGTAAGTATATACTTTTTATATTAGTAATATGACGTAACTTTTACATTATCAGATAGTTTTATAAGAAAACTTTTTTGAATTGAAGATATAAGATAAAACATATTAATTATGGAAAATGTGAAATCTGTTTTTTTTGTTCTTGATTTTCAAGTTCAACAGACAGGGTATGATTGAAGCATACTCCAAAAAATAGAAGGCTGAATAATGGATATGGTTATATTGACTTTGAGTCAAACTTGAGATATAATAACCTGACAGATCATTCTTTTGACACCTTAGTATTGATGGTGGTTGCCTTGAAAAATTTGAAAATTACCAATATCATATTTTCTTGATAATTCTTTGAACGGCTAAGAAAAGGCCAATATTATATATGAACCTGTGAAGAATGGCAGGAAAGTTGCAGGCCTCTATACCGGTACTTTGCACTGATGAAAAGCTGGGTGCTATATTCTGCTTACTTTCCTGGAGAAGGGGCCTGTTCACACTAATCTTGAGCAGCATAGTGGCCAATTGCGTGGACAGAAACCTCCAACCCATAATCGGATGTGATGCCACCGCACACCATACAGTATGGGGAAGCACCGACATCAATATAAGGGGTGAGTCAATACTGTCTTGCTCGGATCACAGGCACATCCAATTCTACTGTTACGAAATCCAGGATTCCTCAGAACACAAATTGGGAAGGCTACATCAAAGCCCTCAGGAAAAATATTGACAGAGGAGTGGTAACAATAAAGGACATAGACAGACTGCAGAGAGTCATCAAAACAGGAGAATGAGGCAATCACAGATGCCTACCACGAGACTTGCCCAGAGAAGACAAAACAAACCAAGGGTAGCTCAGTCTGGTGGAACCAGCACCTTGAGACTCTCCGAGTCCAAGTGCATAGGCTATTCATTAAAGCCAATGCCGGCCAGAACTGGGATGTATATAAAGCAAAGCTCACGCAATACAACAAAGAACTCCGAAAGGCGAAAAGACTTTCATGGAGAAAGTTCTGCGGAGAGATAGAGGAGGCTCCGCATTGCTCTAGGAGGGTGGTGTAAATACCGTGGGATTCCTCTCAAGAGGAAGGAACCTACACGGAAAAAGAAGGGGAAAGTCTTAGACTACTGTTGAGAGTTCACTTTTCTGCCTCATCTATTGTGTCGTCTACTGCCGAGCACAAGATCCAACAGGAAGGCACAACACCAGGGGACTGGAAGCTCGTTACGGAAATTACAAAAGTTGAAAGGATTAGATGTGCCATAAACAAATTTCCCCTATACAAATTCCCTGGCTTGCACGGAATCTACCTGGGCTTATTGCAGAAAGGACTAGATGTACTCATACTACATTTAGGCAAGATTATCAAAGCCTGTTTCGCCTGGAGATACATACCAACCGAATGGCAGAAGGTGAGAGTAGTCTTCCTGCCCACGTTCACAAAAATTAGTATATTCATCGCCCCTGGCGCGCAGGGTATGACACTCAGATTTACTCCTGAAGAGATTTAGACTCATCCTCGGTATATCTAACAATGGTGAAAATTATAGAATTCTACTCCAATAATTACGGAAGATACGGGGGCGTTTCATCCAATAATGTTTTTTCTAACTTTCAATGCAACCAATTTTCATAAAAAATTATTGAAATTAAGCCCCGGGTGACTCACACTTGCGTCAGTTTTAAATATCCTACCAGACAGCGTGTAACATATTTTCGTCACGGTACATGAAATCGTTTCGGACAGCGTAACGCAGCATATAGGCACAATACAAATGCTATTCTTATGGGAAGTGAATATGTGATGTCTGTGGGGAACGTAGGTGTTTGCTGACTGGGTACAGCAAATCTGCTTGTCAATTTATGGAGCATATTTTGATGAGACCATACATATAAAAAAAAATATAATTTTATAAAAAAAATCTCTTTATTTCTTGTAAAAAGAATTCTGAAAAAAAACAAAAATGTAACTAAAAATTCAATACATTCATATATTGTTACTTAGATGAGTTGAGAAGAAACATATGCACCACACGGTCCACAGAGTATTATATACTCTCTCAGACAACGAGATGCAACCGTGAGTCACGTTTTTCTGTGTGAGAAATTAGAGAAAAAAAGGTTGCAAATCACGGAAAAATATATATTTGGGGTGAAAATGCTTCCGGTCCGGGGGAACATTTTTATTTTTTTTAAATAATATGTTGTTGCGCTAATTTTGTCCAGGAGTGTATTTTCAGAAATTTTATTCATTTCATTGTAAAAATAGATTTTTAGCTTAACGACAACCAGGAGGAGAAACGGTATTGCAACTATTATATACTATTCAATGCCATTATATAATATTTGCATTCATCGATAGCAGATATTTATTTTGGAAAATATAGGAATTATAATTTGAATCCACATCCACATTTTTCTTAGCTATTAATATAATACGGATTTGGCATGAACATTTTATACAAGTAATTAAACCAAAAAACATCCAAGAAGATTGAATGACGAGAGCCAACGACTTGTAGTATTCCTAAATGTAAATTGAAACTCACCTCTTCAATTTTTTTCTGTGCTGCTTCAAGATCCTCGAGCTGAGTCTTACATATTTTGTTTTGTTCAATACTGTTAACTAACTTGGATTTATCACCAATCAAATTCAGATTTTCTTTTGTCAAGTTCGAATTTTTTTCCTTCAAATTTGCATTTTTCAAAGTCAATTCTTTTAGTGCAATTTCCAATTCCATAACTTTCTTATTTGCGATGTCCAATTCAAACTCCTTGATATTGTTATCAGTACTCTGTGCGAGTTTCTCATGACATATAAATTCTTTATTTTGTAGATCAATTTTCAAAGTGGCTGTCTCATTTTCTTTTGACTTTATGATTTCTTTCATCTTCTCCAATTCATGACTCTTAGAAATATTGTCTTTCTTCAACTGGAAAAAAAACACATTAATGTCATTTTGAGTGACAAAAAATGGAATAATTAATTCGGAAAATGAAAAAAATATTATTAGCGAAATATATCAATTTGTTATATTCTTCAAAATACTTTCTGCTAAGATAGATTTGATACTCTGCATTATTATTATAACCCCTTGATAGGTCTTTCAGGCAACCCTTAACACTCTTTGTGAATACAATTTTCTGAAGATATTGTATGGACATTACATACTCTAGACAAATAAATTTAAAGTTTCATCAATGGTTGGAACCAGTTAATTTAGTTGTAATGAAGCATTTTAAGTTGAAAATTTCACATATTCCACATTCTACAATAGCACTACAGTGCTAAAGGTTACATATAATAATAAACTTGATTCAATATAAGTATCCATATACACAGTATGGTGTGGATTGAGTAAAGTAATAATCGATAAGTGATCTGTCACTTGTTTCGATAAATTTCGTGATAACATTTAAAATATGTTAAAAGGAAGGACACGTGAAACAACACAAACAAATCATTTGATAATACAGCATAAATAGTACTAAGTTGCTTAGGGTTATAGCTTGTTCAAAAGCAGTTTTAAATATTGGCAATACAGTTAAGTCATTTGGGGGGGGAGGCATTTTAATATGTAAGTGACTAAAAATAAGTAATATAATTCTATGAATAAGATTCATACATATATATGTATATATATATTATATTTTTACTTTTTACGTTACAAGTTTTTTAAGTCTGTCAAGTCGTTTATTATTTTCCTATCATTGCTCAAAATGTAATCTTTTAGATTTATTTTGAATTTGGCTTTATTTGTTTCATATCTTATGTTGTCTGGGACATTATTATATAATTTTTTAATGTAATGTACGAGTGTGATCTTTGAGTTAGGGATTTTTTACTTGTGGAAGAACTGATATTGCTAGTTTGGTGGAAGGTGGAATTTCACATTTGTACAGTAATAAACTGTCTAATATCCATGATTTTGCATTGTTTGTATAGTATGTCGAGGGAAGTCTTGTTCATCATTACTTTTAGGAATCTTTTCTGTAGTATTTAGAGGGGCTTGATATGGGTCCGGAGGGCACTTCCCTATACCAGGATTCCATATCGGATGTGACTTTCCGCTAGGGTAGTATACAATGTTTTCATTGTTTTTAGTGGTAAGTAGTTATTGGGGTATTTGAATTTGTATAGGATGGTTTGCAGTTTTTTTATTATGTAATTTAAATATACAAAGATATATTTAAAAATGACCCCTTTGGTCTGCATATTTGAATATCCAATGTCATGCAAACACACAAAAATATATTTTTCATTAAATGTATTATATGGGAAAATCTTACCCTCTCAATGAACTCCTTGGCTTCAATAAGTTTATCTTTATGTGCTTGATGAACTTTCTGAACGTCTTCTTGCCAAGCAACAATTCTTTCGATTTGAGATTTCATACTCATATTATTCTGAATAAGCACATCTACAAAAAAATAAGAAGAAGAGCTTTTGTTTCTGGGCAACACATTAAATAAAAAATGATTATTTTATGCAATCAATGCACAAAGAATCAACTAGTTATGGATCCACAACTCCGAAAATCAAACACAGAAACAATACATACAAGAAGTCTTACCTTTCAAGTGAATGTTTTCTTCTATTATAAGGGAAATTTGGGATTGCACCTCTTCCGAGGATAGGTCATTGGAAAGGGTTGCAATACTTATCATATTGGAAGTCTCTTGCTGAAAATGATGATATAATTTATTAATTTATAATTGACAAGTGTGAAGTTATCTACAAGTACATAGAGTTGACTCTATCTTGTCTTCTCTATTTTTTCCATTCAGTGTTTTCTCAGTTAGAAGGAAAAACCATTTCATGTTTCAACTGAGTATTGAAATTTCAATAGCGGGAACGCAAGGACAATAAAAGTTTATTTGTTTGAAAATATGAACAGGATGTTCACAAAATCAGATGTGAAAACATCTGCGACTGAAAGATAAACTGTTGTCACTAGCTTTCATAGTTCAAGATAACCTGGCAACTTTCTGAAATTCACTTTTATTGTCCTTGTTCCCGCCATTCCAAATCTCCAGACAATTTGAAGAACGCAAATTCTACATAATGATTTAAATTTCAATGTGTTTGAGTATATATTTCTTCTCCTAGAAAATTATTTAATGGTTCTTTTCGTTGCCCAGTTTATCAAGCCATTGATGACATGTGGATGGATTTTCATAAAAAACTCACAAAAAATATAAATGGCTTTGTACGCATTCCAATTTGTAATGTTATTTGTATTGTTGTTTTTTACATTAGAAAGTATTGTAATAATAAAAAAAAATCGAATGTTGATAGAAATCAACTGTAGAACTGTATAGTGCCTAAAAAACAAAAATTATTATTTTTATTTTTGTTTGGGGTCTATCTTACGAGAAGTTCTGAAACATTAAGGACAAAATTAATGGAGGAATACTTTAAGGTTAGAATTAAGAAAGATAATTTGAGGTCATACTTAGTTGCACCGAAAAATCTAGACATAAAAAAACTAGAAATGGAACATTATATGATGAGTTACTGAAGATGGAAACTGAATTGTTAAATCAAATAAATGAGAAAGAAAATACAATTGTCTATCTTCAATTTATCATAAAAACTTTAAGAAATAAGTATACAAAACCAGACATTCAACAAAAACTAGTGGATATCTCTACCCAAACTGAAACAAAATAAATCCCAGAAAAAACGAAAAGTATAACTGATTCAGGTGTACAAACAAAACGCCTGAAATTAATATATACATAAAGAAAATAATCTTGGTGAAAATGCAAAAGATGAAGAAGAAAATATTGCAAAATATCTGCAAATCCGAAAATGAGCAAAGGAATGTGGGAAAAACACAAAAAGTATCATTACCCAGGAAAACCTCTTCACAAAAAATCACAAATATGAATCCCAAACTCAAGAAAAAGTTAGAGAGGAAGATCAGGAAGAAGAACTGGTAAATAAGTCTGAACCAGGAGAAGGATATTCAAAAAATATCTTGCTGTAAGGAATATGCGACTCTCCAAATGAAAAGATTATGAATGGGACAAGAGGAATTGTTTCAGGAGAACAATGTTTCCAATGACGAAACTTAAAAACACAATGGTCCTATCAAAAACAAAACCAAAATTCTAGTGGAAGGCGATAGAAGATATTCAATAAATTTCAAAAAGTTCTTGGCAAAAATCATAGATGTTCACCAATATTCAATAACTGAAAATGTCAAACAAAAAACAGAAATACTAGAATTATCCGGAAACCTCTTTGTTGACGCCATGCACTTCGGTAATAGTTATTTTTCCTTCATAATGTTTAAAACAAATAGTGTAAGTAATCATACAACACTGAAACATGCTCTGAAAAACATTCTTAATCTAGATAAAGTTAGTGACATTATCATTATATCTGAGCAGAAAGTTAAAGTAATTAATAAGAGAATCTATAAATGAATTCGACTTTTGAAAAAGTGAACCTCAATTATTTTCCATCTGATCAAAAGATACCAAGGAAAGTAAATCTGATACTTTACAATTATTGTTTTTTCATCCCCAATAGAAATAATAAAATAAAAAACACTAGCAATAAGAAAAGCACATATATGACTCACAGAAACAATCAAACATATTAACATTTCTGCATCAAAATGTGATATGTATAGGCAACAAAATTTTGCAATTAGATTTTATTTTTAATATGGAGTATGTATGTGATTTTCTTATCATCTCAGAACACTGGCAAAGTAAAAAACGGATAGATGCCCTTAAATTAAGGAATTTCAGTTTGTGTACAAATTATTGTAGAGAAAATATATCTCGTGGAGAGGTAGCCATCCATAAGCATGATGAATGTTTTCTGAATCACATTTCATTGAACCTAGAGAGTTACTGTACTGAATATGTTTTTGAATGATGTGGCATACAGTTGACATAAACTACTGTTGTGTGAACTAACAGACCCCCAGATAGACATTTTGATGTGTTTCTTTCTTCACTTTGACCCTTCTATGAGAATTATGCTGAGGAAGTGTTGATGTTGTTGTTGGAGGTGACTTTAGTATTACTTTCAATGGTGAAAGTAGACATTTGCATATTCTTTTAGATGTGTTGGAGTATCACAACATGCAAATAAAAATAATAGTCGAACCCATTAGGGTGACAATTGAATCCAATACTTGTATTGACAATTTTTTGGTTCTCAAAAATTATTAATACAATGCCAAATTTTTTGTTAATGAGGATTGCAAGAAAGTTACGAGAGAAAAAACTTAACGCAGCTTACGATACATTTCATGTATTACCTAGAGATATCTTTTCCTGTGAAATAAATTTACAAATGAATTATGTAGGTAGTAGAAGTAGTCTGGTCAATCTATACAATGAACTTGGTAAGGTTGATGCTAACTACATAGAGATACGTAGATATGTAACGAAAATATATAGAGAAAGACTGAAAGAGAACAGTACATGCTGGGTAAATTATAAAATTGTATGTAACTCTCGTATTAAATCAAAAACTCCTTGGCGATTAAAAAATCTAATCCAAGAAATAATGAAAAAAAAAAAAGGAAATAAGAACCTTTGAAAACTACAGTACAGTAAGTATGTTAGATAAGTTTCGATAAATATGTTTTTTCTGCCCCAGTAGATGAACATGACCTGGATTACGAGCAAAATAATATTGACATGTGTCCCAATTCTTGTTAATCCTATTTTTAAGCAAAATGATCCGAGTCTTATTGAAACTTATAGAGGTATAATTCTTCTCTCAAGAATTGGTAAACTCTTTGTTGACCTCATTCCCTATGAAAAACAAGTTTTTGCCAGGAAATAATCATGGTTTTACTTTACTACAAATAAAAATACTGAAACAATACTTTATGACTTCCATGAACACATAACAACTGCTCTTGATGGAAAAGTACAGATCTGCTTGGCAATTCGATTTCACGTATTCGATTATCGAGTAGCTCAGACTGTAACCGCTCAATCAAGTACAAATATACGCATAGTCTACGCCATTCGATAATCGAATTCGTGAAATAGAATCGCCGTGCTGTAGATTATTTATTGATTTTTCGCGTGCATTTGATCCGTCAAATCACAAACTCCTCTTGTACAAAATAAATAGATATGGGATCAGCCTTCGAACTAATGGAATTTCACCTGGTTAATAGGTCCCAATATGTAAGGACAAATGAAGTTCAAAGTGAACTCAAAAGAGTATCGCAGAAATCAATATTAGGACCACTTTTTTTTCTCATTTATGCTTTCTTACCTACATTATGTCCATGTAGTAGCATATGTAGATGACACAAACATCCATATCCCACTCTACTTGCCTAATGATTGCGGATGATTTCAAAATGTTTAGAACGGTAAGAAATCACATGACTACACTCAACTTCAACAAGGCTTAAATTGCGTATGTAAATGGTTTGACACAAATAAAATGACTCTGAATATTGACAAATGTGCTGTAATAACTTTCACCCGTAAAGTTAACTATCTACAATGTTCTTATTCTCTTAAAGATTCCGAACTACGTAGGCAAAATGAGTGTAAGGACCTAGGAGTTATTATCCAGCCTAACCTCAAATTTAACAAACATTTCACATTCATTATTAATAAAGCTTACAAAGTACTTGGCTTTGTAATAAGAAATACAAAATTCTTCCAACCTAGTAATAACATCATCACCTTATACAATACCTTAGTTAGGCCCCACCTTGAATATGCCTCTGTTATATGGTCACCACAGGCGGACATCAATAAAGATGCAATAGAAAAGGTTCAAAAAAGATTTTTGCGATACCTAAATGCATATTCTTATTTGGTATCCTATCAAAGTATGCTAGGAAGTTTTAACCTGGTGTCGCTTGAAAGGAGGAGACTGGTTCAGGCTGCACTTTATATCTATTACATTATCAACGTCAAATACATCTCTCATTAATTAACACTGTCAAAATTACAGTACCCAAAATAAACTTGAAAATGAACAGAAAAATGAATTTCTCCACAAATCCTACGGATTGCTCACCAATAAACAACATGCTACAACAATGTAATTCCCTTGTTGATAAGTATGACTTAGATTTTTACATGTCCTGTCCTAAAACTATTAAAGCTTGTATGCTGTAAAATTTTAAAAATTCGACTCTTTTTGGAGTATAAGTTAGTTTTAAGCACTTTGTGAGTATTCTCTTCCTAGTATAAGTTAGTTTTAAGCACCTCAACCTTACACGTTGTTACATTTTAATGTGTTTGTAAGTGAAACTAAATAAAAATAATAAATAAGAACCCTCAATCTAAACAATTCGTAGAAACGAGTGAAATGGTGTTTAATAAAATATCCAAGTGGTCTATATATACAACAGTCTACATTTTAATACTCCAAAAACATCTATAATGGAATCTAACTTGAAGGAAAATCGGACAATTTCCACATTTTTGATGATGGTGAATGAAGAATGGGGGAATCTGAAACAACTAAGCTACAGGTATAACTTTGGATCACATCATCTAGGAACCCCATATTGTATCACTTTGTAATAATTTACGGAAACATTATTTTGCACTAAATTTTCTTTCTGATCACTGTCATTGAATCTGTTTTTCCGTTTTTATGGTGACGATTTATTTGTTACAGTGAAGTGTATATTTTTTTCTTATAGTTTTGTATGAGTTAAACAAAGAAATAAATATTATTATTATCCAAAAATACCTGTTTTCAACTTTTAAGATTCCAAAAACTAGCAGTAGAGTTTATTTGAAAATCCCACCACATGTTGTATATTCAACCTCTTCTCAATATGACTATTATTAGTTGTGGTTGACATTGAACAATTGAATACACTCTTGGCGAATTTCTATTAAGATATATTGTAAATAATAAAGGAAATATGTAGTGACACCGAATAACTCTGAAATAGAATAACTTTTTCAAAATATGGACAGATTTTGTATCCCATAGTCATCTAGTGAGTAGCTTCGAACACAATTCTGAGACTTATGTTCGTACATTCGACATCAAATATAATCTTTATTACTAGTGTTATATATTATTGAGCATATGAAAAATTATATATTTAATGAATATTGAAAGAAATATCATTTGAGTCATTTAATTTTATTTTTAAATCCCTTATCAAATTCTCCTGGGAAAACGAATCGTATATTATTGAACATGTAATATAAAATACTACTCTATGAGTTTTCAACATTTTTTCAAAATTAATGTATCCCCAATTTTGAAGAAAAAAAATGAGAGATACATACTTATTTTCTATCTACCTCAACATTTTTCAGGCTGTTAATAATCTATTCCTATCAAAATCAAATGAAATTAGATTTTTTTGAGGATTTCAACACTTTCTCCAATAATCGCTTAAAAGTTTAAAAAATGAGCTTTTCAAATTCAAGTTAAAAAAAGCTTTACAAATTTGATGTACCGAAAGTTGTACAGAAAACATTGGAAAAGAAAAAAACTTGGTGTACTTGTGGATGTAGATAACTATCTATATAAAAATGAAAATAATAAAAACAAACAATTGCCAAATACATCAAAGTAAACAAACAAACAAAGTTACTCACTAATTCCCTTTCGACATGGGGCATCTCAGGTAAAGTTATAGAAGACTCATCTAAAGACTTGATTTTGGGGCTAAATGAAGCATCTTGTTCTTTGACAGTTTCATCTGAAGATATTCCGTCTGTGGTAACGTTTTCTTTTACACTATCTTCTAGAAGGGTTTTTTGGGACAAACTCAGTTTTTCCATGGCTGATAATTCATTGTCAATGAGCTGTTTTGCTTCTTCTATCACGTTAGAGCCAATCGGTTCAAACAGTTCTTCGCTTGGAGTGATTTCTGTGTCTGGACTCAGGGAGTTTCCCAATACAACGAATGATTCCTCATCGGATCCTAATGAGGGCAAAGGGCAAGGTTCTGATGGTATGTTACGAGTTGACATTAAAAATGTTCGAGGTTTGTCGCTGAGAGTAGTCATATTTTCTGCAAATAAATCAACTTTTAGAAAACATATGTCACTGCGTAATTAAAATTATTATGAAAATTAGTAGGTGGGTACTTTCTTCAACCTTGAAACTAAAAAATGTAAAATAGAGATAAGATTTTTTAAAAGAATATGATTCATCTTGATATAAATAAAGCAGATAACAATGTACATATTTTGATTTGTGATCACATGAAACTTTCTAATCTTTAATCATCCTATATTTTACATCAAACGGTTTTGTTGTTTTCTATTAAAATAATATGTAATAATGACTGGTCGTGTTTTCTTCAAGACAATTGTTACAGCTTGTCATCTTTTCACTCTCCTGATAAAAGTGGATGCATCGTCTAAACATTGAATGCAAGCATTTACTTTTCAATATTGTGAACCGCACACAGGGTGCACAAAAAATTCGTATAATCCGGGAAGTTGTTTAGAAAATTAATACCGCCGGAATAAATGATAATAATAATAATAAATATCTCTATTCCAAAATTGAGCTGACAATTACAATATTTAAAATAATTTCCATAATCATTAACATTATTAAGGTTCTAATTCTATTAGCATTTTTTTATTTCTTTTTGAATTTACTCAGGGAATGAATGTTCTTGATATAGTTGGGTAAATGGTTGTAACATTTTAGTGCCTCATAGTAAGGCGTTTTTTCTGATAGGGTTAACCTATGTACAGGATATGTGAGGTCATTTCTGCGAGATTGATATGTGTGTTGAACTGTATTTGAAGCATTCGTAGATATATAGAGCAAAAATTATGATTATGTTGTTGTTTTTAAATACAGATCTACATGATTCATTGTGTTTCATAATGTTGATTCTGAAAGTTATTTTCTGAATAACAATTTCCTTTCATCCTTTCAGTGTTACTGTTGCTTCCCCAGAAGATAATTCCGTATCTAGCAACTGATTCGATGTTTGCATAGTAAAGAGTTTTTACATATTCTTTCTCCAGATGTTTTTTGACTACTCTTATTCCATATGATATCCTGCTGAGTTTGTTTGCCGTGTATTCATTGTGTTTATTCCATTTCAAGAATTAATCTATATATATATATATATATATATATATATATATATATATATATATATATATATATATATATATATATATATATATATATATATCCAAGAGCTCTTTACCAGTTGACTTTCCGCCATCTTGAAACTTTTATGTAGGATATACTATAATTTTCTATTTTTACATTAATTTATGTTTGGAGAAAAATTGGTGTGTTGCAATGTTTGTGGGCCTTTAAATGTAAATAGGCATGTTATAAAGTCAAAATGGTTCCGTTTACACACGTGTTATAAGGCCAATAAAACACTCGTGTCTTATGATCATACGGGTCTTATGATAAACAATCTAAACTCACAAGATAAACAAACCATTTGTCATAGAAACCATATCATAACCTCATCGAACAACATCTCTATATGTATAAAAATCAATTGCTGTTCGTTAGTCTCGCTAAAACTCAAAAAAGGCTTGACCGATTTGAATAATTTTGTTTCTTCTAATACAGGGGTGGTAAGCATTATGACTTTATAACATGCCAGCATTGGATAATCGTATATTAAGCATCAAGAACAGTAAGGATAGTTTACCGATTGACGACAATGTTTGGCGACTTCGCTATGCTCAGTCGCCATTATTGGAGATCTGAAAACTCGTTACTGATCGAGATGCTTACACTGTTTTTTATAGACTATTAGACCATTATACGAAGACATTAAATAGATCAAATTTCTTACCACTTAGTAGCAAGCATCGACCTCCGAGATATTCGAAGGTCAGTGTCTCTCTAAACTACAGACGTACCGGGTGTGCTTAGAAGTTTTTGTTATTCATTGATATTTAGGAATTTCCGTTGAGTGTAAATTTTACGACACGCGCCTCAAACTGTAAGTATATTGAATAAACTACTTTTTTTATTTTTTTTTCTGGTTCATATCGTTTCTTTTATAGCTAAATGTATTTTTTTGGCTCGTAGGCAGCTTATACAAAATGAGCTAGATGAAATTGCTCAAGATTTATTCGACCCAGAGCAAGATGATGAGACTTACTTTCCCTCTCGAGTGACAGCGAGTTTTCAGAAGAAATCGAGCAACAAGCTGAAGAAAGTGCTACCGAACAAGAAAACACGAATCTGAAGAAGAGGAGGAAACAATGGAAGCATTTTTCATTGGAAAAAATAAATCTACACAATGCGGTGTTTGTCGGTAATGTGCACTCGAGAAGAAAATATCTTCAGCATCAATGACGTGCTGCCGTTGACAGTCCTTTACATGCAAGAAACATTCTGCAGTTGAGGTGGTTTGCAACAATTGTAAGGATGAGAATTGTAACGAAGTTACTATTTTTCCGCTATGTTTAACAACCAAAAGCTCTCTGTAAGGATTTAAATTCATCTCGACGGTAATAATAGGCCTAAAAATACCATTCGTGTTCGTGATAAATCCGTGGTTTACACCTAACCCTATAAATAGGCTAAACACCCTCCGTAAATCACGCCAATGCCGCGACGCGTGTATATAAAGAATGCGCGAAAGTTGCTTGCGCAAGCCAGCGACTCGAGAAAAAAATTTTCATCGAGCCAGCTGTGCTATGAACAAACGCCGCCGAGAACATTCAGTCACCCGATAGAAGCCAGAGACATCAGTCCGTTCGAGACAAAAGCGCCCGCTGCCATCTGACGTCATCCGGCCGACGTCACATCACGTGGATTGCTACCAAGGAGAATTTCACAAGCTGGGTAATTATACTATGAAAATATAATTTGTATCTCAATCAGCAGAGTCCACAAAACGGCGCGCGCCTAAAACTCGGTCGAGAGGAATCCGCAAAAGAGGGGGAAACCAACTGTAGTTCCGTTTGGAAAGATTTCAAAGATTCATTAGCTTACCGAGTATAGCACCAGCAGTCACGCGTCCGACAACTAGCGTCCGACAACTAGCGTCCGACAACTAGCATCCGAAGGGTGAGCCAACTACCGAAGAAGCCTACTACCGTACCGAGCCTTGCCGAAGCAGTGATAGTGGAGTTTGGTAAATATTCTCTATTAGGTCAAAGGTATCAGAAATATTTGTGAGTATCACAGGTACGATTCACGCATTATTGAATCATAGCCGTAAGAGGCCCATATTCAATTTGATACCCGCTTCATACTCCGAATAGTCAGGGCCTGTTGCTTTGCACCCGTTTTTGAGCTTGCATACTACTCCGTGCGATACCCCCCGCATGAGCCATTTGGTTGCTAGGTCAATAATTTTACCGCGCTTGCTTTCAAACACCCTCCCCGCTTTCTCTGTAGTGCTTGCCAGTTGTTTATTTGTTGTGCTCACTAACAGAATATTGATTCTGACTAATAGGTCGACAAAATACTGTTTTGAAATATGAACATATTTTCAAAGTGTTGCTTAGTTTTTGTTTAAGAAAGTCATTTTTTTTTTAAAGTAGCGTCATTTATCATTTTTCATAATCTTGCAACAATTCCCTAACATTTATTAAAAGAAAACACCATTTACATGGAGAAAACTTGATGACGTAAAATTTATGACAAGCGCCCGCTCAAGGGAAATTACACAGCGTGCCCGCTGGAAGGTTAATGTCACGTTATTATCAAACGCGCGTGACAAGCTGTTAGTAATTATCTTTTACTGATAAAACTATGAGTGATTCTGAGAGCGAAGAAAATACAGAGATTGAACAATCGAGGAAAATAGGATGTTCCTCTATAATACCAGAGAAGTCAAAACATTGCTATGAAAAAACGTATTTATACAACTTTCAAGAAGTGGTTTGAAGAAAGCAAGGGAAAGAACTCAAACAAAAAAGTCCTGTTGGCATATTTTGTCAAAAAAATGCAAAACTGAGGTCTCCTGGTAGTTTATGGGCCGAGTACTCCAAGCTGGAAAGCACATTTTTTTGTATGAATCTATTGAAATTTCTAAGTTTTCCATGTTGAATGCGAAATGACCAAATTTTTTATAGAAGACGAAATATTCTTGATTCATAAATCAACATTGACATGTTTTGACAATAGAAGCATTAATTCAATAATCATACAATTTTTGCCAATGATGTTAGGTGTATCAGGAGGGAATATTTGTACTATATCATATATCATTGTAAAAATTTCTAATACCAAAACCACCTGCAGCGTTCATTTAAGAACTGTTACAAATAAGCAAGACAAAAAAAATCATTATTTGGAAATACCTAGTTGAAAAGTATATCAAACTTCGACCCGCCCATACTACATCTTCGAGATTGTTTCTACAAGTTTTTAACTTGCTCGTTCGTATGTCATTCTGTCATTCTTTCCAGTTCAAAATTTGTAATCCATTTTTGGAGCACTTACCGACATCCGATTGAGCTAAAATTTGGCAGGTGTTCCTAATTCCGGTGACCATTATGCAATTTTTTAGAGAAAAAACCAAATGGCGGCTCCAAAATGGCGGACGAGTTTTGTGATTATGGTGATTCGATTCAAATTGGTATGTGGGGATTTTCGGGGACGGAGATTGTGAATTTTTTGTCAAAATTCATAAATTCAAGATGGGGCTCCAAATGGCGAGGAGTTTTGAGATTATGGTCCGATTCTATTCAAAATTGTATGTGGGGGTTTTCGGGGTCGGAGATTATGAATTTTTTGTCAAAAATTTATAAAATCAAAATGGTGGCTCCAAGATGGCCGATGATCTCTGTGTTTATGGTCCGATTCCGTTCAAAATTGGTATGTGGGGGTTTTCAGGGTCGGAGATTATGAATTTTTTATTGAAATCCACAGATCATTGAAGAACTAGATAGCTCAGAACTTACAGGAAAAAGACCTCATAATAATGATGCTTTAACAAAAATGCATAGATTAAGGCGTACTTAGGTACTAAAAAGCACAAAATCAAATAATTAATGAAAAACCTTTCTAAAGACAAGCTTTTATTCAGATGCACTAAAAAGTAAAAAATAATTGCTTTGGATGTGTGATGTAGGTTATTCCGTGAGTTATAGATTCAAAAGCTTTTGTATTTGAACTGAAAACTTTGCGCGACAAGCTTTTGAATCTATAACTCAAGGAATAACATCCACAGCAATTATTTTTTACTTTTTAGTGCATTTGAATAAAAGCTTGTCTGTAAAAAGGTTTTTTATTAATTATTTTTTTATAATTCAGTGGAATTGGTGAAATACAGGTGAATACTCCCAATTCCCGGAGAATCAGCAATTTTCATTAGAATCGAACATTCAAAGTTAACTCATTGAGAGGTCAAAACATGTATTCCACAAGTTCTCACCACTCAAATTAATCATTCATAAAATTTCATTTCGGTGATTCTTACTGAGCATTTCGAAAAAAATATAAGGAAACATATCTATTTAGGTAATGACATTTATGACTGATCAAATCTGTGTGGTCTGCTTCTCATCTTAGAATAAATGAACACTGAACACAGAGCTGATTGAAGAAGGAAATGAATATGATTTACCGAACGCTTACCGAGCAAATTGAGAGAATCGACCAATCAGATATGTAAATTCCGAACGCAACTATTAAATACGACATTTGTCACGCGCTGTGTCCAACGAGATGTCCACTATCTTATTTTTCCTCAAACAATTATGGCAATGGAGATTGAATATGGTGGTATAGAAAACGTCCACCTTAACATCGAAACTTCATTCATAAATGTACCTAGTACAGTTATGGCGTTATAAAATTTATTTATACTTGAATATATTTCCTACTTAATATTTTTGACAGGTAGTGTTACAGGTGAACGATTTAAAATCAATTTCAATTTTCAATTGCCGAAAAATTCGTCAAGCATAGTTAAATATCTGAGCTAAATTAGATTATATCAACACCAAATAAGATTATAAGAAAACTTTTCAATATTTCCGGATTTAATCAAAAACAAATTTCTGTTGGTTCACATATATTACTTACAACGCTTTCAACGACTTCGGATTATTTTGTAGCGGATTAAGATAAATGTCAATGATTTTTTGATAACCCCTCATATATGGACAAAAAGCCAACGATAAGAACGTGAGTCAAACATTTATATTGGTAGTTTTGCAGTGAGTGCAGACGTAAGTAATTTGGATAAATTATATGACGACTGGAATGCTTTTAAGAAAACAGAAGACACTGTACTAGATGATTTTAACTGAATTGGGTATACAAAACCACGACACGTGTTTCGCTATAGAATAGCTTTTTCAGTTGGAGATAATAATAACTCAACAATCACGATTTTTCATGTTGAATTCAGAGCAGGTAGTAAATAGCAGGCGCGGATACAGGGGGGGGGCAATTTGTGCAATCCCCCCCCCTGACGCACGACCGAAGCACTTTTTTTAAACAATCTCAAAATTTTGAAATCGTTATTAACGCTTAACGCATTACTACTATAACACAAAAAAAGATTATGTGCGTCCGGGCCTCCACAAATTATGCGTTTTGTTCCCCACCGCGACTCCTTCCTCCCGCGCACTTGAGAGTACAGACAAGACAGAGAGTTTAGTTCGTTGCGCGCCAATAGTCAACCAACACGCACGATTTTTTTGTGATTTTGTTAAGAGTTGTTGCATGTGTCCCATTGACCATGACAGAAAACCTTCTTGGTATTGCCCTTATGTACATCCATAAGCATATTCCTATTGGTACCGAGAAAGATATTACAAGATTTTCAAAGACTGGCCATAAGAAGAGATTGGAGTTTGATATTCAAGTTAAAAATAACTATTATAATTGAAAAGGGAAACATTTTCAAATTGAATAGAAATATTTTTCTGAAAATTGAAAAATCTACGACAATAATGAAGTTATTTTTTTGTAATATCTAACAGAAAACAACTACTTCGCTAAAGCCAACTACATCTGATAGATATTGTTAAAGGACCTACTCAAAAGAAAAATTCTGAAAGTGAAAATTAGCATTTTCATTCAGATAGTTATTTGATTATATATTCCTATCTCAATTGAGGACTCATAGATGAATGAGGCAAAAAAGAATGTTTTCCAGAAAGGAGTACTCACCAGAAACCATTTGTAACATTGATGCAAGAGTGGCATCGCATTCACTAGGTCCTCAATACATTTTTGTTGATGAAAATCTACTTATTTCACGCTTTCACGATCATCAGGAAGACCGGAAGAATTGGGAAACACTTTTTTTAAAGCAATTTCACTATGCAATGATGGAAAAATATGGAGTGACACTTTGAAGTCAGTCTTTTTTGACATTAAAACCAGGATTGATTTGTTTGATAACATAAACAGGATGTTCATGAAATCAGATGTAGAATCATCTGCGACTGAAAGATGAACTTTAGTCACTATCTTCCATCGTTCAAGATAACCTCTTGGGTGGTATTCATGTTGAAATAGGAAACATCCTCAATATCTATCAGATGTAGTTCAATGTCCCGCGTGGCTTTAGCCGGGGAAGTAGTTGTTTTCTGTTAGATATTACAAAAAAAACATCATTATTGTCGTAGATTTTTCAATTTTCCGAAAAATATGTGTATTCAATTGAGAATGTTTCCCTTTTCAACATGAATGCCTCCCAAGAACGATGGAAGATAGTGACTAAAGTTTATCTTTCAGTCGCAGATGATTCCATATCTGATTTAATGAATATCCTGTTCATGTTATCAAACAAACAAACTATTATAATAATATTAATATATCTAGCTACCTACATTACTTCAAATTGAATTGTTTTTTTGATGTCTACAACCATGAGGTAGTTGTTTTCTGTTAGCTATTGCAAAAAATAACATCATTATTGTCGTAGATTTTTCAATTTTCCGAAAAATATGTGTATTCAATTGAGAATGTTTCCCTTTTCAACATGAATACCTCCCAAGAACGATGGAACTAAAGTTTATCTTTCAGTCGCAGATGATTCCATATCTGATTTAATGAATATCTTGTTCATGTTAGCAAACAAACAAACTATTATAATAATATTAATATATCTAGCTACCTACATTACTTCAAATTGAATTGTTTTTTTAATGTCTACAACCATGAGGTTTTATTTCATATTTCTAAAGACAGAGCACTATTCAAATTCAACTGTATTTCTCGACAACAACTGCACAATTGATTTCTATATTTTTTAGAACAATTTTTTCTGAAAGATAAGTTATAACACAAAAAATGTTTCTCTTTATATTCTTGACATGAAATATCGTAATTGTCGTGGTTTTGTAAACCCGATTCAGTTGAGATCGTATCTTTCGTTTATTTATTATGGATTTTTATCAGGTATCGGCCGTGTAAATAGTAAATCACTAATTTCTGGAAAAAAATACCACAATCTCCAGAACGATGAGAAAAGTGGTTGTTTTTTTTTGTTTTTTTTTTGAAGTAGTTTTCCAAAATGAAATCTCAAAGACATGTTCCTATTTGGACACTGCGGAAGCGGAAACCACGCCGAAATGTAACAAGTTCTGAACTATCGCCGAGAGCACTAGAGAATTACCGTGTTGCCAAGCGTTATTCATAATATTTCTTTACAATGTGAGCGGGCCGAAAAAATAAAAACACTCGGTATACATACATATTATTCAAGAAATAAATGAATCAAGAACAGCTATCTTCATTTCAATATAATACATGCTGACACAAGTTTTGTTTTATTCATAGGATGAAACTGTATAACATTTCCTACGAAGTTCCGAAAAATAGAGAAAATGGCAACTCAGTAACAAGCCAATGAGAGGACTTATGTCGTCACAAGAAGCGGCAATAACGCTGTTGTTTGAATATCTCACTAGCGGTGTTTGTTCGAATATTACATAAAATCTTCTGGGAAAAACTATGCATACAAAATATTTTATCACTATATTTTAACTACAAGCATTTTTGAACCAAATATACAATAGGAATGCTTTTAGTTCTATTGTGAACAAATGAAAGGAAATCGCTATGAACAGAGCAAAGAAGGCTCACAAAGCAGAGATAAATTTCATCTGATTTTTTGAAAAGCGTCCAACTTATTTATTAGTCTAATTATATTTCTCATAGTTCCAAAAGAGTACGAAGCCGCGATTTTCCAGTCAATGAACGCATGATTGACTGGAAAATCGCAATTTACGTAATATAAAAAATCCATTGGGCGACCACTTGGAAAGGTAGATTCCACAATTTATTCCTGACAAATGGATCACATTTTGACTTTTTTCTTGAAGTTAGATTAATCTCGTCAGTTTGATTTAGGCTTCTAGACATTATATTTACGACTTTTCAAAACGAAACAAAAATTATTTAGATGTGGGTTGTAATCATAAGAAATCTATTAGAATGTAATAGTATTTGTAGGTGAGTGAAGCAAAAAACAACAAAAATAGTTTTAGATTACGTGATGGATCGCACGTGTTCATTTTGTGAGAGAATTACCGAGAAAAATGAGCTAATTTGTGTCAATCGATTCTGTATAGTTGTGATCAAACGATAATATTTCACATTTACTGATCTACTGATGATTTTGTGTATCTCAGAGAAAAACTATACAAACAAAAAGCTGTATACATATATAAATATAAATAAATAAATAAATATATACAGTAACCGGCAGAAAGTACGCATCATATGGGAATTTTTTTTAATATAATGTTTTGACAAATGTCGATACATGCAATCGCTTCTGCATCAAAAGAAACCCCAAAAGATGTTGTACCGTGCCGTTCGTCTTTTCTTGTTTGGCGGGAAATTTAAAAATTTTAAAAATTATGTCTCAAAACACACTTATTTGGGAAAATATTGAAAAATGTTATTTGGAAAAGTTGTTTAGAACATTTTATAGCTATGTACAAGTTTGGAAAAATATCTGAGATGAAAAAATAAAAATCAATTTTTGCCTTACAAAAAATTCAATTTGGAAAAATACATTTCTGACAAAGAAACTCATTAGTAAGGCCCAAGAGTAATATTTTGAATGATATTTTGTAAAGATTCACCAGCTACTTCTATTTTATTCGAAGAAAATGTTAAATCTGTGGATTTGCTATGTGTTCAGCTGCTTCATAAGAGGTCACAGAAATATCTTCAGGACATTATAATCCCGATACTGTTTATTATTGACAAAGACCATCTTTATTAATAATAAACAGTATCGGGATTATTAATGTCCTGGAGATATTTCAGTGACCTCTTATGAAGCAGCTGAATACATGGCAAATCCATAGATTTAAATTTTTTCCGAATAAAATAGAAGTAGCTTGCGAATATTTACAAAATATCATTTAAAATATTACTGTTGGCCTTACTAATGAGTTTCTTTGTCTAAAATATTTTTCCAAATTGAAATTTTATTATAGCAAAAATTGATTTTTATTTTTATCTCAGATTTTTCAAAACTTGTACATAGCTATAAAATAACGTTCTGAACAACTTTTTCGAATAAGATTTTCGATATTTTCCCAACTAAGTGTGTTTTGAGCTATAATTTTATTTTTAAATTTCCCTCCAAACACGAAAAGACGAACGGCAGTGTACAACGTCTTTTGGGGTTGCTTTTGATGCAGAAGCGATTGCACATATCGATATTCGTCAAAATTTATTAATAAAAGAATTTCCCATATGATGCGTACTTTCTGCCGGTCACTGTATATATATATATATACATAAATATATATATATATATATATATATATACATAAATATATACATAAATATATACATATATATATATATATATATAGAAGGAAATTGTGGCATGTTGGACAAATTATTAAATTTCACCGCACAGATTATAGGTGTCACTATCTATAATTTGATGCATTTCATATTAAATTAAAGAAAAAAAAAACATCCTCAAGTGGGAGTCGAACCCACGACCTTCTCATCTCTAGTCAGACGCTCTACCAACTGAGCTATTTGAGGACATAGGAATCGACACACACTCGTGAATCATTTCTTCCCATAATTTAATTTTAGTGTTAGAATGAATAGAAGATCGAAAGTACTTATCAATGGTCGTCAAGACCCGTTACCTATCATTCTAACATCATCGTCGACGTGACGATTTCAATAAGATATTTAGGAAGATGATCTCCAACCACTGATAAGATTTTGCCAAATATATAATACGAAAGTGGAAAATTGTGTCCGAGAGAAATACATGAAAAAGGAAATTGTGGCATATTGGACAAATTATTAAATTAAAGAAAAAACCCATCCTCAAGTGGGAGTCGAACCCACGACCTTCTAATCTTTAGTCAGACGCTCTACCAACTGAGCTATTTGAGGACATAGGAATAGCTCAGTTGGTAGAGCGTCTGACTAGAGATGAGAAGGTCGTGGGTTCGACTCCCACTTGAGGATGTTTTTTTTTCTTTAATTTAATAATTTGTCCAATATGCCACAATTTCCTTTTTCATGTATTTCTGTCGGACACAATTTTCCACTTTCGTATTATATATATATATATATATATATATATATATATATATATATATATATACTAGTTCTACATCCTCTTCAGGCATGTTTTTCAAGAGGATGTAGAACTCGTCATTAATTGATCATTTGTTTGAAAATTCAAGTGCGGCCCTGGGAATTTGCCTCACGAAACCAGTGAATTGCTTTTAATTAACAACAAAGTGAATTTACTACAAAGATTTGTGATGAGTGGAGTTGGAATGAACCAATTGAAGTATGGAAGACCATATTACTGAAATAAGTTTATTCCTAACATCGTATATATCACAACGACAAGATAGTCCCGCAAGAGTTGAATACCATCAACTGCATCTTAGTCAAAACATTTTTACAAACTCAAAAAAATGAAGAATTATTCATGGAAAAAAGTTTTATTTATACCGTGGATAGAGATACATACCATACATTTTTTTATATTTTTTTTCTTGCTTATTAAGGACTTATTTTAAGAATTTCAAGAGAAAAATCTGTTAATTTTTTTATGGACTATCAACTGTCAGCGGTTGTGCAAGCAGTTAGATTACACTTTGTCTCAAAATGATTCTTTTGGTTTATAAATCACATGCTTGCGTCTGCATTTTGCCTGCGCAATCCCCATGAATTAAAAGTATGTCTATAAGTTGATTATTATGTTAAATGTACAATTGTTTGAATAACACTGGATCAGCTGATCACATACACTACACGAGGTCAGGTGGCCTACTGACAGACTGATCTTGAAATGAAAGTGTGCGGCTGCGCGTTTTTTGCCATCAGCGGAGGGTTCTAATACGTACGTTCAAAACGAGCGCGTATCAGAACCTTATTTGAATTTTTTTACATTTTCAATTCATTCCCTTTATTTTGCGACTTCCATGTAAGCGATTTCAGTGAAACCTATGCTGATAAAAAAATAAAAATTTTCCCTTCATGAAAACGTTTTAAAAGTATATAATCAGACATCAAAATAACAATGTATGTCAAAACCTTGGCCTTCAGTGAAATATATGTACTTTGTTTTGTTTGTACGCCAGTGTTACAATGCAGTTACAAAAAACGTGAGTCAGTCATGCATTCCCTAGTTCGTAGAAACTATATTTTTCATGTTTAAAAATATATGTTTTTGCAGAGGCACAATCTTCCAAAATAGCAATGTAAAAAACGATGTTGACCGATAATTACCTCGACTCCAGATTGAAATACGTACCCATGGCTGCCTGCCATGGGTACGTATATATATATATATATATATATATATATAAATGACGAAGAAATTTGTGGCATAATGGACAGATTATAAAATTTAAGAAAAACAGCATCCTCAAGTGGGACTCGAACCCACAACCTTATGTTTTCCGGACATACACTCTTACCACTGAGCTATCGAGGCTATAGGAATCGACACACACTCGCGAATACTTTACTTCCATAATTTAATGTGAATGTTGGAATGAATCGAAAATCGATTGTCATTCATTAATTTTAAATTCTTCAAAAATTCCACTTCTACCTCATCTTTCCTAAGTGGTGAATAAAACACAGAACCGGTGCTTTTTTTTAAATATGCCTGTTTCATAAAATAAAAATAATACTGAGACACCAGTTTATTTCTTTGAGTATTAGATTTGTGTCCAAAAGAAGGCACAATATCACGCAGAATGTTGCCAATATCTTTAAATAAGTTTTCTTGCTCAGGATTTAATCCAGATTCTTCCACTAGGTATGTTAGATATTTTACATTTTTATGGTATATTTTAATGTGCTGTGATTCTTTGCAAAAGGAACATAATTCATACGATTGAAAGTTCATTTTATTATCACTTTTTTACTAACTTATGATTGTATACAATGTTATGAGGAACTTATAATGCCACAAATAAAATATTAATTGACAGGAGTAGTAAATGTCAAATCCATGGCTAACTTTACATAATATTTTTTTAACCGGCAACATACGCCAACAACATTCTATTTAGAATAAAGAATAAAATATCCCGATTTCCTGAATTATTTGAAAAACAAATTATTACCGCTAATATTACTTTTTCTTAGAATTAAACCTAAAAGAATATGAAAAATATTTAAGTATATATGTATAGGTATAGTTATATATTTTTTGCTGTGAATATTGACATTTCCCTTTTGTTTGTAGTCAATATTGACATTTCCCTGAAACCTAGTAAGAAAATTATATGAAATCGATTATTTTTATATAATAATGTATCTGATATTATAAAATTTTTTTCACTAGGGCACGGGGAAAAAAAACCGCAATACGAACATCCACTTTCATTTGAACATCAAATTCATCAATTAATTTTACATAATAGTTTATCTGATATTACTTATATATTTTATTTTACTAGGGAACGGGGAAAATCAGAAAAAAATATCCCCCAAAACTCCCATTACACACAGCCTTCTATTTATTTGTGAATAACGTCAAAATAAATATTTACTTAATGTTTTCTATTTAAATATAATTCCGGTATAAAATTTTCTTACCGAATCCCCCACGTGCTTGAATTAATTGCGGGAAATTTGTCTCGTACATGAATTTTTAAAGAAAATTATCCCTCTCGTCGCTTCGCGACTCGTGATAATTTTCAAAAAATTCATGTACTCAAAAAATTTCCCGCAATAATTCATGCTCTAGGGAGATTATAAGTGAGAATTCTGGACTTAAAAAAATATTTTTATCTAAAAAGAATATTTTTGATTGCAACGTTTCCCAAAAGTCAATAACTAGTATGAACAAAAACGCCTGCGATCAAGGTAACGTAGACACTTCCAAGCGGTAGCGTAGTCACTCCGCACTCAAACACTCCGATTAATTTATCTTTGTGATTTTGTAGGCTAGGCGTAGGTAAATAGCAAAAATGACATGTGAAAAGTTACATGTCACACGATTGCATCAATAAACTGAAAGCTGCTGACTATCGCCGAAATAATTCAAATACCTCTATTTTCTACCACCTTCCAAAATTCTATTCCAGACACAAAACTTCCTCACACTGAACTCGGCACTCTTGACTCTTGGCAGTCAGCAGAAGTGACAGAACATTCTGGATTTTTCAAACGAAATCTACTGGGAATCCCCGTTTCAATTAGAGAGATCATTCATGAAGATAGCAGCGTTCGGGAATCCTTTACTGGATACGACGATTTTTATCGAGGACGACCATCTATTGAAAAAATATAACCTCCAAGAAGATGGTCAAAAGGAAATAACTAAAAGTCAAATGGAAAATCTTACCAGTGATATATCAGGGTAACGAATATTATTAATAACTATATAGTAGGATGAACATGAACACCAGTGTGTCCGTAGTCACCACCTCTATCTACCCGTAATTCTCGCCTCGCACTCGAATTTTCAAGGTGAATGTATCTAGGTAGTGGTAGTAGGTATTGACAGTCTGTTGAAAATTGAAGTGGTAGTGCACATTTTCAAGTTTGTTAATTACATGTTGGAGATTGAACAAAATATTTCTATTGGAAATCCAAAAATGATAAGACAATTTAATACATATATCTATTTTTAATCATGATCAATTTTGGATTTCCTAAAGGATATATCATAGCATCTGCTGTTTCTCCCTACTTTTTAGGATCAACCGAGAACTCTGTCCCTTCTTATGCAGACAATAACAACCTTGGTTGGAGTGGTTGCAATTTTTTAGTACTTTTGAGCTAAAAAATATTGACACTTTTTTTAATGTTTTTCTTTGGATATAGAAACCTGTCGATATCATCAAAAATAGAGAATATCCTCTGATACAATGATCCCCCTAAACAATAAGATTATCTTTCCAGGAAGTAATAATGGCAACAAAAGAGCTATAACTCACAAAGGCCAACACAAGGTATGCCAAAATCACCACTGACTTCATTGGAAGTGTGAGACTAGAAGGTGAACTCTAGTCGAGCCCCAATAGATCTGAAAAAGTCGCAGACGAAGGGACGGTTATTGCCCCACTCAACTGGAACATAACCTAACCTAGAAAATCGCAACTCCCCTTTTACTTCAAGAATTCCTAGGAAGCCTTAGGCTTAATTTCCACAGAAAGGACATCAGGCTGGGACGGGTCAGGGACAGGGCAAAGGCAAATGTCGCTTCCTCGCCTTTCCTATGTAAACAAATGGTTCAATGTTTACAGAGAAGACGGGGCGAAGGCGGCAGCCTTATCGCCCCTGCCGCGTCTGTTTTCAGTCTCTAGAGGCGTAGGAAAAGGGGCACGCCGCTTCCGCGCCACTCATCAGTCGCTTGTTGATATTTACAAGATATGGGATAATATTGAATTTAATATTACTTTTTGCGAAAAAATGGAGAAATTTCCATGTCTCTTCAATTTCAACCGAACATCTGTAAAAAAAATTAAACAGTTCTGGATACGCATCCAATTCACGAGCAACGTTGACAGTCCCACACGTTTTCCCCAGTGGATGAACCCAAAATCTTCTTTTTTTTACATAATATTTGCAAAAAAGATTTCTTAAACGTATTCATCGTCACCATCACTAGACAAATTCATCTCTCTCTGGCAGATTTCTCAATACAGACCACATCATTTCCCCATCCCTTCTGTGTATATACGCACGTCCAGTCTTCGCCAGGTCCGTGCCCCCATCCTCACCCTCTCCCTGCCTGATGTCCTTTCTGTGGAAATTGGGACTTAGGAAACTCACATTATACAAACACAAGATTAAGTCATCACCAGATGAGAAATCTGGTTCTCAGAAATTTGGCTTCCATTTATACAATTACAATTAGTTCAATCATCATCTCATCATTTAGCTCAGATATGTCCTACCATAGAATACTGTTCCCATATTTCCATTCAGCAAAGTATTGTTCATTTGGTTGGCAATGCTATTTCATCTGCTCCTGTCAGATGTTCCTCCCTAAATGCATTTCCTATTCCACAACTCAACAAACTAAGTCAACTACTCAAAACTTGTCGAACATTTCTTGATTAGAAGTTATTCTTCATTGTTGGAAGTTTTTTCAATTAATATAACCTCCAAATATTCAAGAATAATATTAAATTCCTTCTTTTCCTATCTTGTCCAAAAATTCAACAAGTAGCTCATGGAGCAACTTGAAAATGTTGCAGGGTTTATCTGTTTTTTTTTTAATTCAATAAAAAAAATTGAGGTATCACGTGCCGAAGTAATAGTGAACTCGAAATTTATTTTATAATTCCACTACGGATCTGTACTTTCTAATGTTTCGACTAAAAATCAAGAATAATATTAAATTCCTTCTTTTCCTATCTTGTCCTAGAATTCAACATGTGGCTCATGACATATCTTAAAAATAGAAAAATCGAATTAAACGGTTTTCTTCACCTAAAGGATTCAATATAAAATTGAACCGGAAAATGGTAGATCTCAGGTGAAAAACAACTACTTTCCTGGCAAATACCACGCAGAATGTTGAATGATATTCACCTTTATGTGAAGAAAACCGTTTAATTCGATTTTTCTATTCATTCCACTTCACATGGCACTTATCTTTCAATATCTTAAAAATGTTGCAGTATCATATCAAGAATCTTTTTTTTTTTTTCATTTCAACACCTTTTGTTTGAGGTATCTATCAGTGCCGGAGTAAAAGTGAACTCGAAATGTATTTCATGATACATTCTTTACATTTTTAAAGTTTCGACTAAAAATAGCTTGTGCTATTTGTCATAAAAATGTCATTTTGTTATTTTTGAAGTTACCTTTCATTTAACGAAAAAAATTTCTAAAATTAAAGCTATTTTCTATATAAAAGTTACTGAGTAGTTACTGGTTAATGTTGAACGAATTTGCGTGACAAAATGATTGGATCGGTGGTACAAGTTCAGCAATAATCCATGAAATAAGGGCAGAGTTGAAAATTTGGTGATAAACAATTAATTTTCCCGTTTTTTCTTGAATGTAATCATTTATGGTTGAAAATGTCCATTTATTCAAAATGTTAATTGATTTTTTCCTTCATTGTTTTGGATTGAAGCGTTGATTATAGAAGAATTAACCTTCTGAGTTAATTAACGTTATTAAAACCTTTATCCAAAAAATGTATATACTTTTTTTATAAATATGTTTCTCAAATGGAGGGGAGTGCCATTTCACAACAACATGCTTAAATTACAACTGACCCATAAATTACATACAAACCCTAGGAGAAATGAAAAACAAATAATTTTTCCAATTTTGGGTATTTTTTCAACTTAGAAGCTGGATTATTGGTCTTTAGAAGCCTATATTTTCTTGTATAGCGTTTGATATATTTACACTGAGATAACAGTTTATATATTTGCTTTATTTTTTAGTTATATCCAGCACAACTCAGCTGGTGGATGTGCACAGAATACTTTAAGAGTATTGCAATGGTTAACCAGAAAGAAATGTGAAGCTACAATGTATGGGTCAGTTGGTAATGACAAAGAAGCAGATCTGTTGAGAGAGTTATTACATAAAGATGGTGTCAAGACAAGGTAATGAATTAAATATATGCCAATGAACAAATAAATGCCTTCCACATCTGTCTCATGGCTGGGATAACTCAGATATTATTTGAGCAAATGGATTCCATGAGATTCTGGTAGTAGATATTTTTTATTTATGATTGTTGCGTTTGTTCAAAAAAAATTATTTTGCTCAGGAATAACTTTGTTTGTGGGATTTTCTTTTGGTATAAGAGAAAAAATGTACAGTAACGGTTGACTAACAATCCACTATACACAGGGTTTGTGCAGAAGTCAGATTTATATATATTTATTAATTTTTTCATTGAAATTAATATGATTATTTGCTAATATCATATTGAACTGAGAGTTGAACTGTATAATTCGCATAAATATGAGCAGAATATTTCTATATGACTGGATAATTAGTTTCTTTATTGTTTTTGTGGAAAACAAGGAGGTAAAAATGCAAGAAATTACTTCTGCAAAGTTCAACCTTGCCTTTTTTGTTCAGCTTACAGTCTTTCTTTTATATTTAATTTTTTATAACTATAGCTGTAAACAATAAAGACTATTATTATTATTATATACACACCAAGTGAGGTCATTGACATTATTGAATCATATTCCACCCTTTAAATAACTATTCTCAATATAGAAAAAAATATGTGGTATATGAATGAAATACATTTTGGATCAGTTCTGGAAAATACTTAATATGTAAATATCAGATGTCCTACCATTGAATAGATTATTTTTTATTGTATGTAACAATCTATGAGTTTTAAATATTTAAGTAGGGAGCTCATTGAACTGTTAACTTTTAGCCCTTATGGATGTGTGCTTATTTAAATTCCCGATTCATCCATACAAGAATGTACTTTGCTAATTATGAGTTTCCCCACAAGGTCCATGAAGTAATTAATTTATATAGGAATTAAATATTATTTACATATTTGTTCAAATCATGTGACTCTTATTTTGATGTGATAGCTTATAATAATTTTTGGGTATATTTAAATGAAAAGATGAATAACTACTTCAAAAAGTTATTTGAAAAGCCATTAAATCTGATTTACATGTACACCATGTACTGGACTGTTACCTGAAGCCATTCTGTACATCTCCACAGAAAAGACAATTTTTTTTGTTAATGTTTCCATGTTTGCCCTGCTCTAGCTAAAAATTAATATATTTTTTAAAACAACTAACAAAAACATGTTCTCCACACAGTTAATTTCACTCTTATAATTAGTTTAGACATATGATAAGGCATTATTCATTTCAGATATATTGTTCAAAATAATTTACCTACTGGAAAAACTATTGCACTTGTCAAAGGTCAAAACAGATCATTAGTAGCCTACATTGGGGCAGCAGAAAATCTCTGTCTTGATGATCTCCTTGCTGAACAAGATTTAAATGAAGTGGTAAATAAGTGCAACTTTGTATATATAGAGGGATTTTTTCTTACGAACCGCACAGAAACTGCTAAATACATCCTGGATTTTTGTAATAAGCATGATATAATAGTTGCATTCAATATTTCTGGAGAATATATTTGTGATATCTTACCAGACACTGTGAGATTCTTCATTGAAAACTCAGATATTGTTTTTGGAAATAGAAGAGAATTTGAAGCTATGAGGAAAATTATGAAACTTAAAAATGTGGAGGAGCTAACACACATATTGGTGAAGAATGGTAAGAATAGATTAGATAAATATGGAAAGACACTGATAATAACTAATGGTCCAAAAATGGGAAGTTGCATCTATGGTGGAGGAAGAACTTTTGAGTTTGAGGTACCATCTATTCCAGTAAAAGATTTCAGAGATACTACTGGTGCAGGAGATGCATTCACTGGGGGATTTTTAGCAGGACTTTGTGAAAATAAAAGTATTGAAGAATGTTCTGCAATAGGTTGTTATTCTGCAAGTCAAGTTATCAGAGAAGTGGGTTGTTCACTACCAAATTTTGTACCAAATATACTGAGTTGAAAGTAGTTATAAACATGGATACAATTTAGGGAAATTTAGATTGATGTACTTTAATTTATAATCCTCACTTCCTCTGATTAAATGATAAACACCAATTACTGTCATTCCTATTTTTAAGAGAGTATTATATCTCCTTCATAGGCAGACAAGATGCTTTTCAATAAAAGTATCAGAACAAAATATTTACCTTATCCAAATTCTTTTATGCAGATGTTTTGATGTTTACGTTTGATGGAATTCACTACTATTTACTTTTGCCCATGACATTAGACATTAGTCATCTGTTATTAAAAGTAACAGCAGTGTTGGCAACAAACAAAGAAAAAAGTACCAACTGTACCAGGGTTATAATATATAATACCGAGGTGCGTTCGATTATAGACTCCTAGAGTAGAGTAAAGTATTCGAAGGTTTCTTAAATTTACTCTGGAGTTGAGTACTATTCATGGAATATTCGAACGGTGCGGAATATATTTGGAGTTGTTTACAAAGTCCGAGTGACAGAAGGTTCTGAAATCGGAAATATGGGTTGTTGTTAAAAAAATACGAAAACAATGATAGTTGATGAAAACCGGAAAAAAATATTGTTGACAATAGCAGATAACTTTTCTCGAATCTTGTTCGCCAATTGTAAATGTTAGTATTTATGGTAGGGAATGACAATGGTATATTCGAATGCCATGTGATGGTTTCGAAGCAGTTTTATTAAGAATAGGTCCTAGGTAAGAATTCGAGTGACCCAGTATGAACTTGGTAGACCATATATGTTTCTCCAAGATTACAACTATTATCAGAGAACAGTATTAAACACATACACATAAATAATCTCAATCTGTGAGAGTCTGAGACAAAGCATACAGAGATTTTCCGTCTCCCTGAGTTATGTCAATTTTGTGGAGTTAAATAAACCCAGCTATTTTGTAGAGTTACGAGAGTTAACTCGGTAGCGAATACTCGGGTATTTTCGAACGACGGTCTTATAGTAAAATATACCCAACTTTACGATTTTCGAACGCTATTTAGTAAATTATACTCGATGGAGTTAATAATCGAACGCACCTCTGGGTTACGGCCTCAGAGCAATAAAAAATTACGCCAAAGAGAGTAAACGTTATCTGAATAGGAGGTTCTAATAAGCTCTAGTCAATCGGAATCTTGTAGCATTAACCCGTAATAGTGACGTACATGGACATGAGTACTGGTGACCCACGTAATATACATGCAAGAGCCTGTAACTCTCAGATACCAGAGTGCGCTAGTCCGCCACTGTCCAGAGAGAATGGTGGCTAAGACGTGTCTATATACGTCACTATGACTCACAAATGATTTTTCATCTCTTTCTATTACTGTCTTATGGGGAATAGACTCTCCTACTCAGATAACGTTTACTCTCTTTGGGTTACGGCGAAACCTCCATTTTGATGACGTCTAATGTGTGCCAGAATAACCAACGTTATAAAACTTATTTTAAAATTTCGAAGAGTAGAATGGATCTATATCTTGGCTGAATGCGCCGAGAAGAGATGCAATAAATGAAAAATAATCAATCAATTTTTGTAGAATGTATTGTTAAGACTTCAAAGAACAATATGTAAGAAGACCAGAAACCTTTCAGTAATTATCTTAAGGAAAAGTGATGGAATTAAATTTGCATTCATTCGTATTGTGCGTACAGCTTTTCATACTGCATGTGGTCCTAGGCATTTTCTCAAAACTACAATTACTACTACTGCACGATACACTGTCTTGGTAGATGAAGATAAACACTACTGGAGTTATTGATCAACATGCTTTATGTTCAAACCGAAATAAACAAGGCGTTTGAAACACAATCAAAAAAACAAGGATAAATACAAACAACTAAATAATTCGTATATGTTGGCAGCAGTGGCACATTTACCTCACCTTACGTCTGGTCACCCAAACTATCAAAAAGCTGTTTTTTGCCGTAACCCTGTCATATAATAATCCTGCAACTGTACCATTTTTCATTCGTGTGGCCAAGACTGTTAATTTTCTATAATCTGAGGTTAAATTAGGTCCGTTTATTTCATGGAATGAGAGATGCAACGCAAAGCTTGGACCAGAGGGTGCCATCACATTACGTCCCGCTCGCGTCAAATTGACGTGTCAATTGACAAATGTCAATTCATTCATTCATTGTTTGGTTAGTACTGTAGGAGACGAGGGTTGAGGGGTTTACAATTTACATGATTCAATTTGGTTTTGATAATGAGACTTTCAGCAAATGAAATTGGCCATTTGAGAATGGATGAATATTCTCAGAAGTAGAGGGGCCAAGGTGACAGGAAAAAAATAAGGAATTGATTGAAAGGTAAGCTATCTACTTGAAGCCATCTCGCATTAAAGATATTTCCCACTGATTGCGCCTTGCTTCATCTTTTGGAAAGAAATGAGTTCCTTGAGTGGTACACCGATAAGCACAACACTGAATCATATTAATAATTATATTTATAGCTAGGTAGAACTACCCTATTTCATTTTGAGATATAAAAAAGTTTATTTATTTGATGGAAAACAAAACGCACTCTCGATTGCAAAAGTCGAGTTTAAAACATAATCCGTTGTTTTGTGATTGTCAAAATTATTAATAATAGCCCAAATAAATCTTGGTAGTGGGACATTCCACTTTTTACTAATAATCGTGAGATTTTTGTCTACCGACTAACTGAAAATTTCTTACTTTAGGTTTGATTAATGAATCATATTTGAAATTAGGCATTCTTGCGGTTCGTGATATTTATGACGTCACGTAGAATCGTATTCAAATGCAAGATTGAATACGGTTTTCGCCAGAAAACACCTCTGACGGCTTACGTTTATGGACGGATTGTAACACACTCTTGAGGTGCGTTCGATTATAGACTCCTAGAGTAGAGTAAAGTATTTGAAGGTTTCTTAAATTTACTCTGTAGTTGAGTACTATTCATGTAATATTCGAACGGTGTGGAATATATTGGAGTTGTTTACAAAGTCCGAGTGACAGAAGGTTCTGAAATCGGAAATATAGGTTATGTTATTGTTAAAAAAATACGAAAACTGGAAAAAAATATTGTTGACAATAGCAGATAACTTTTCTAGAATCTTGTTCGGCAATTGTAAATTAAATGTTAGTATTTATGGTAGGGAATGACAATGGTATATTCGAATGCCATGTGATGGTTTCGAAGCAGCTTTATTAAAAACAGCTCCTAGGTTAAGAATTCGAGGACACAGTATGAACTTGGTAGACCATATGTTCCTCCAAGATTACAACTAGTGAACAGAGTAGCGAATACTCGGGTATTTTCGAACGACAGTCTTATAGTAAAATATACACAACTTTACGATTTTCGAACGCTATTTAGTAAATTCTACTCGATGGAGTTAATAATCGAACGCACCTCTGCGGATTATATTTGGAGTTGTTTACAAAGTCCGAGTGACAAAAGGTTCTGAAATCGGAATTATAAGTTATTGTTAAAAAAATACGAAAACAATGAAAGTTGATGAGAACCGGAGAAAAATATTGTTGACAATAGCAGATAACTTTTCTAGAATCTTGTTCGCCAATTGTAAATTAAATGTTAGTATTTAGGGTAGGGAATGACAATGGTATATTCAATGCCATGTGATGGTTTCGAAGCAGTTTTATTAAAAATAGGTCCTAGGTTAAGAATTCGAGTGACACAGTATGAACTTGGGAGACCATATGTTTCTCCAAGATTACAACTATTATCAGCGAACAGTATTAAACACACACATAAATAATCTCAATCTGTGAGAGTGTGAGACAAAGCATAAAGAGATTTTCCGTCTCCAAGAGTTATGTCAATTTTGTGGAGTTAAATAAACCCAGCTATTTTGTAGAGTTACGAGAGTTAACTCGGTAGCGAATACTCGGGTATTTTCGAACGACAGTCTTATAGTAAAATATACACAACTTTACGATTTTCGAACGCTATTTAGTAAATTCTACTCGATGGAGTTAATAATCGAACGCACCTCAGAGGTGATACGACCCCAAAGAGAGTAAACGTTATAAATATTCCCCATAAGACAATGGTGACACTAATAGAAAGAGATGAAAGATCATTTGTGAGTCATAGTGACGTATATGGTAATGTCATGGCCACCATTCACTCTGGACAGTGGCGGACTAGCGCATTCCGCACTCTGGTATCTGAGAGTTACAGGCTCTTGAATGTATATTGGACCTCTCTGTATGTTACGTGGGCCACCTGTACTCATGTCCAAGTACGTCACTATGATGCGTTAATGCTACAAGATTCTGATTGGCTAGAGCTTATTAGTGCCTCCTATTCAGTTTACTCTCTTTGATACGACCCGCCCTATGTTATATTATTTTATTGGGAATGTCTTATTCTATCATTCAGTATCCAATCAGAATACGGTATGATGTGAACTCAAACTCGAAATGCTGTCATATGATCTCGGTATTGGACAGTTAACATTTCCGAGTATATACATGAATAAAATTGAAAGAGATGACTGTAATTTTATTTTAATTATTTGATGAAATTTTGGCTTGTTGAGCTCTTTTACTATTTTCTGTTGGGAGGAACCAATATTCCTGCCAGTACCGAGCCTATTCGCTGTGTGCAAGACTGGTAGTGCCCTCCAGTGACTCGATAGCTGAAATTTTCCTGTTTTATTTCCAATACTCACTATGTAACAATTTAAATTTTTTAACAATCTCCAAATGATCTACCACGATGTAACAATTTTGTGCTCACTACTATTTCCAGATGAATCGAAGTTTTTTTCTGTCAAAGAAAAAAGTAAGTAAACGATAAAAAATATGTGTATTGATACGATAATTCACCGCATTTGGAGGTTATCCATGTAAAGGTATGATATTTTGAATATCATAAAGTAATGCTACTTCTGTGTACTTTTAGGTACGGCAAGTAATGTGCTTGCTCGT
This sequence comes from Gonioctena quinquepunctata, assembly GCA_018342105.1. Taxonomy (NCBI): domain Eukaryota; kingdom Metazoa; phylum Arthropoda; class Insecta; order Coleoptera; family Chrysomelidae; genus Gonioctena; species Gonioctena quinquepunctata. Next base: position 375,461 of record JAFIRS010000412.1, read on the forward strand.
TAGTTTATTGAGGTCGCAGGTTCATAAGGACATAAAAAGTGAGGGAGCCAAGTAGTTTAACAAATTGAAAAAAGTACCCATATAACCCTGGCTAGCTTTAACCTGACGGAAAACCACTGAATAACATCAGATTCAACGCAAAACTATATATATATTGTTATGTAATGATGAATTGAAAACTATATAAATTGTTTTTGTATATTAAGATTGATAATAATTTTTGCTATTCTTTGTGAGCCAAATTGATAAGATATAAATAGATATTTCTGCCCCTGTATTGTATGCTGTAATAACAATTGCCAGCGAACGTCACTGTTCTCTCGTCACGCTACCAACAATTATTATTTTCCTCACCACGGCTAAGCAACAGTTGGTACACCCTCATCTCAGATAGCAGGTTCAAAGCAATAGAGCCACTTGCCACTGCTGGCTAACTTCAGTTTATTGAATGGTCTTTGGTATGTTATTGATCATTGTGAGAAAACAAAATATCATAAAGCAATTATCTCCTTTATCCAGGAAGACTTAAAATACCTGGCCTACGAGAAATAACTTATACTAGGGTGAATCAAACAAATATTCACGGATAAAAATAATAAATCAGATCATGGATAGATAAACAGAACCTCACTTTCTCCGTGAGAGTGACGTTTTCTGTTATTGTTCAAAATAGGTTGACATAAAGTTCTTCGAATGTGAAATTCGTTATTGGTGAAATAGTTCAGGACCGGAAAAGCACTATTAAAGTTTTATACCTGGTTGGAACTGTTGGTGTTCTAATTATACCATGAATCAGGATGTCTCCTCTCTCCAATCGCTGTCAGGACTGCAATATCATGAATCAGGAACTATTTAGATGCGAAAATCAGCATTTGGATCCGTGGATATGTTATCATTAAGGTAATATTGGTTTTGTTTACCAAATGATGGGATTATTCCAATTTTCTTTTTGTAAAATTTTTGCGTGGCATCCGCTTGGAATTTTATTTTTGCGTGGCATCCCTTCTAGCTTTGTTTTTCTATCGCCTAGCTACATCCTTTTCTCCTTGTTTTTTCATTTGAATTTTTGAATTGGTGCACTAAATTGTCACTTTTCACTGTTTATATTTATATTGCATAATTTATATATACAATTATTTTTCCACTCTTATCATTATTTACAAATTTCAAAAATAATTGCTTCTGATACCATCTCATTGCTACTCTCCCACAATTTTCAATTTTACACCTGACCATCTATTTCCTGATTGGCTATTTTTATAAAGACATTTGCTGTTCTATCATTGGCTACTTTTTGTTAGCTACAATTTCATATACTGTATGTTTCAAATTTATAAATGTGTTGGTTACTGTTTATTCCTGAAAATTTTATAAATTTAGACTTTTTATTGTCTTTTGAGCAATTATTAGTTATAATAATTTTGACAGTGTATGAAATTGATTGTTTTATAGTAATTTAACATTTTTATCTATCCATATTCTACCTAGGCTCACAATATACCTAGAATTTCAAAAGTTATTCACAAACAAACTCTTGAAACCATTAACCATCTAGTAATTATTCTTTTTGTGGGTTTTTAGTCTTTTAAAATGTACAACTGGCATAACATAACATAACAACATTCCTAAATTTATATTCAATATTTTATACTAGTTAGAAAATCTTGAATATCAATTTCTTTATTTATATTTATTAACTCTACATTAACTAATACTAATTTTTCATTTTCAGAAAACTACTTGCTGGACTTCCAGAAAAACAAGTTCTACAACGATAACTATTATTTACAACTACATAAATTAAGTTTTATTGTTCCAGAAAAACTTGATTATGGACTTCTTTTCAGATCAAGAGAGAAAACTTTTCAAGATATTATCATATATGACATTTTATATTTTATGATTATCTTACTTTCATTTTATATTTTATACTGATATTATTTTCAATTATTGATTTTACAATTACTGGTACTCTTTTCAATTATACTGTTTTATCATTTTTCCTATCTTTTCTTTTAGTTGTTCTTTATCTTCATATTGAATTGGATATTTTATTTATCTGAATCTCTCATGTTATTTACTTTTATTTTGTGTACATACTCTTTCGCTTTTTCATTATTCATACATAATTAACATATTATATTCATTTATAATTCATTAATATACCTTCATTTTAATTATTATTATTATACCTTCATATTATTTATCAATATACCTTTATCATCATCATCATATTTATTATAATATACTTCTTTAGTATTATTATTATCATACCCACTTTCATTTCTCACATACATCCATTTTATACACAAAATATTTTCATCTTCATTTCTTTTCATTTTTCTTAAAATTCACATTATTTATTATCCATTTCTATATTTTTCCTTCTTTTTAATCTATATTGTTTTTCACTTTACTTCATCTAACTAACCTGTACCAATAATTTTATATCAACTTTTCTGTTTTTCAGTATTTTGATTGTTATTCAATATCTTTCTTTTCTTTCATGAAATATTCACTCATGTATTGTTTTTGTTTGCTTCAATATTTTCTCTCTTTGATATTTTTTTTCTTTACATTTGTTTTTCATCTCATTTTATTTTATTCAAATGTTTCTGAAATCCTACCTATCTATCAAATTATTTTTTTAACTTTTTTCCATTTTTTATTCCTTAACTTACCTATCAAATTTGTTAGCCTACAATTTATTATTCCCTAAATTTTCTTTTTTATTATTTGTCTCTCCTTCTATGGAATCTTGCTTGTTTGTAACTCAAGCCTATTTTTATTTTACAAACTTTCAATTGAAATTTTATGAAAATATTTTCAACTATTTTCATTTTCATAAATTCAACTTTTTCCTGTTTTTGAAAGTAATATTCATTTCCATTCTTTCCCATTTTTATATTCAACATTTTACTATTCATTATTATTATTATTTCATTATTTGCTTTTCTTTCTTTCATTTTAAAAATTCTATTCGTCCTGTAGATATTATTGATTTGCATTATTTTTTTTTATTTTTCTTTTTCATATTTTTTTTTTTTTTTATTTTCATTATTTTTACTTTATTATTTATTTTTCCCTTTCTCATCTGAAAATTTTTATTATTTACATTTATATTATGCATAAGTTCATTATTTTGGAGATCGAAATTCATTTTTATATTTTGTATCTGTTTGTCATCTTTTTCTAATAAATTGTTCCTAACATCTGTTTTTTGTATAAGTACTCCCTGAATTTTATTTTGCTCACTATTTGTTTCTAATGGTTTACATATTCCTTCACTACTTTCTTTGAAACATTTTTCCATACTTTCTATTATTCTATCATTCATTCTTTCTATTTGCTCTTTCATCCTTGCTGAATTTTCTTTTAAATCCTCTTTCATACTTTCTTTTATTTCATTTTTCATACTTGCCATATTTTCATTCATTTTCTCTGTTTTTTCTGAATTTTCTTTTATTTCATTTCTCATTCTACTTTCCATACCTGCCATATTTTCATTCATATCATTTCTCATACTTGCTGAATTTTCATTCATATCATTTCTTATATTTGCTGAATTTTTATCCATTTTTTCATTCATACTTGCTAAATTTTTATCCATTTTTTCATTCATACTTGCTGAATTTTTATCCATTTTTTCATTCATACTTGCAGAATTTTTATCAATTTTTTCATTCATCCTGACTGAATCTTCTTTCATACTTGCTATGAAAGCCATCATTCTATCCAATTTACTGTCCATTTGTATATTCTCACTTTTTATTTCACTCCCTCTCACATTACTACTCTCTCCTTCTTCCTGATCACCCCTCTCACTACCTTCTGCACCTTCTTCCAAACCAACTTTCTTACCATCTCTCAAATCCATTTTTTATTCACCAATATCTAGCCTTACACGTTATATTGCCAATTGCCAATGTTCACCCAGTGTTATTAAGAAATAATATTTTTCCTTTACTTGCCCTGAAATGATATATTGCCTTTACTTCTCCTTTTCCGCTATGATAAATATTATGAAATTTTATATTTCCCTTACTTGCCCTTACGTTGCGGCGCCATTTGTAATATTTTGATGAATTGGAAATATTTAAATTGTAATATTTTTGCCCCACGTTGGGCGCCACTTGTTATGTAATGATGATTTGAAAACTATATAAATTGTTTCTGTATATTAAGATTGATAATAATTTTTGCTATTCTTTGTGAGCCAAATTGATAAGATATAAATAGATATTTCTGCCCCTGTATTGTATGCTGTAATAATAATTGCCAGCGAACGTCACTGTTCTCTCGTCACGCTACCAACAATTATTATTTTCCTCACCACGGCTAAGCAACAGTTAGTACGCCCTTATCTCAGATAGCAGGTTCAAAGCAATAGAGCCACGTGCCACTGCTGGCTAACTTCAGTTTATTGAATGGTCTTTGGTATGTTATTGATCATTGTGAGAAAACAAACAACAAAATATCATAAAGCAATTATCTCCTTTATCCCGGAAGACTTAAAATACCTGGCCTACGAGAAATAACTTATACTAGGGTGAATCAAACAAATATTCACGGATAAAAATAATAAATCAGATCATGGATAGATAAACAGAACCTCACTTTCTCCGTGAGAGTGACGTTTTCTGTTATTGTTCAAAATAGGTTGACATAAAGTTCTTCGAATGTGAAATTCGTTATTGGTGAAATAGTTCAGGACCGGAAAAGCACTATTAAAGTTTTATACCTGGTTGGAACTGTTGGTGTTCTAATTATACCATGAATCAGGATGTCTCCTCTCTCCAATCGCTGTCAGGACTGCAATATCATGAATCAGGAACTATTTAGATGCGAAAATCAGCATTTGGATCCGTGGATATGTTATCATTAAGGTAATATTGGTTTTGTTTACCAAATGATGGGATTATTCCAATTTTCTTTTTGTAAAATTTTTGCGTGGCATCCGCTTGGAATTTTATTTTTGCGTGGCATCCCTTCTAGCTTTGTTTTTCTATCGCCTAGCTACATCCTTTTCTCCTTGTTTTTTCATTTGAATTTTTGAATTGGTGCACTAAATTGTCACTTTTCACTGTTTATATTTATATTGCATAATTTATATATACAATTATTTTTCCACTCTTATCATTATTTACAAATTTCAAAAATAATTGCTTCTGATACCATCTCATTGCTACTCTCCCACAATTTTCAATTTTACACCTGACCATCTATTCCCTGATTGGCTATTTTTATAAAGACATTTGCTGTTCTATCATTGGCTACTTTTTGTTAGCTACAATTTCATATACTGTATGTTTCAAATTTATAAATGTGTTGGTTACTGTTTATTCCTGAAAATTTTATAAATTTAGACTTTTTATTGTCTTTTGAGCAATTATTAGTTATAATAATTTTGACAGTGTATGAAATTGATTGTTTTATAGTAATTTAACATTTTTATCTATCCATATTCTACCTAGGCTCACAATATACCTAGAATTTCAAAAGTTATTCACAAACAAACTCTTGAAACCATTAACCATCTAGTAATTATTCTTTTTGTGGGTTTTTAGTCTTTTAAAATGTACAACTGGCATAACATAACATAACAATATATATATATATATATATATATATATATATATATTGAAATTCTCAAATAATATAATAATCAAAAAAGGAATGAGATTCACAATTGTACCTGAATATGGGATCCCACTTTTACCCTTGCAAAGATGTAAGAACGTTGAACGGTCCCTAAATAATACAAACACTTTCACCACTCTCCAACACGTATAATTGTCAATACAATATTGGGTATTGCTTATACAGTACAAGTAACGATGTTTACTCTTAGTACTTGAACTGCATTACATTTAACATTGGTTCACATGTAAGGCCAATTGCTTCTGTAACCGAAAGCAGTTCGTGAAAATTAAAACACAAATTAATTATCCTGTGCGAGGTACTTTGTCCTGATAGAATGCCATGTATGATAGACAACTCGGAAAGACATCAAAAGTATCTCTGTCCTCCATTCATAAGGCTGATTGATCAGTTTACAACACCGTCCAAGCTTTCCCGAACTCGCAGTCGATAATTGCCTTTCATCACCGGCTAACACCGTCCCACGGAACTTGGTTAATACTTTCACTATCCACTTCTAGACGATCAAATAGAAAACGGAAAACATCTAAAATATTTATAGAATGATAACCTCACGTCCCGGAATTAAAGATTGAAATATCGGGAAATAACAGAACACTTATCTCTTTGCTGCAGTTTTTGTGATGCGGTTGGAAATGTATAAAATTTACAAGTACTAATTTTGCAATCGACTACACAGCAATAGCGAGGGCTCATTGTTATTATATATATGTTGTTATTATACTACCAACCGTGACCGCTGCCACTACGATAATAATAATGTTTGTTCATCTGAAGTATGGTACAATATTTTTAAGTTATTTGTGAATAAACGGGAAGACCTCAGAAACTGAAAGTTTTCAGCTTGTGCTTGTGCCACTTCTGCCACCATGGGCGCTATCATAGTTTCATCTATCCCCTCCAACCTAATGTACACAGCGAATATGTATTAACTTCGATCTTCATATTGAGGACAACAAATGAAGCATGATGAATGTCGTTCACCATTTGATGGCGACGTTGATTTTATGCGCATGAGATAAAATGAAGAAGAGAACGAACAATGACAGGAGACCTTGGATCTAGCCAATCAGATATAATTCAGTTCAAACGCGTCAATATGTCTGTTCATCTCTTTCTTTCTGTGCCACCATTGCCTTATGGGGAATGAGAACTCTTTGTCAGATTATTGTTTATTCTCTTTGGAAGAAACGTGCTAGTTAAGAACTAATCTATGATATCTTCACTTAAAAAAAAAGAGGAAAGTTTTAAACTTTTCCATCTTTGTTGTCAGAGCAGCCAACCTAAATATAGATTTCACAGTGGTTCACATGCGGTCTTTTAACAGTATTTCGCCTTTTGATTGGTTGCTGAATAAATTATCATTCAGCAGCCAATTGGACAACCTTATGCGTTTACGTCAACTCTTCAGCGTTCACTGAACAGCAGTGGCATATGGCATATGATCTATGATCATTTTATTGGCATCAGATACCTAGTAACGTAAAAAAACAATATAAAATAATCTTCTAAATATCAATTTTCTAACGGAATGAAACTGTTTTGAAAGTTAACAAGAAAGCAAAACACAGAAGAAATATTTAGGATACAATCGATCATATTCATTTTCACAACCTTTGATATTTTCCAGTTTTCCATTTGGCTAATTATTCTCTCAACATTAACGCATTTACAATTTTTTTGTGATTATTTCCCGCTCGGTAGTTAATCTTTATCTTTCTGTCAAAAATGGTGGTGTATATAATTTATAAAATTCTTCACACATCTCTCAGGAATTAAGAAATGCTTCGAATCAGATTTATTGAATGAAGCTTGATCTGAAATGCTCCCCTCAAATACTTCATTATTATAAATCAATGCACCAGTAACACCAATCCCAAGCAAGAATTTAATTGTGTTGAAGTTGTTCTAATTAGAGTGAGTATTCCCTTGACACCGAAAATTCAATGACATTTCTAATTTGATTTCAGTTGCATCTATTATAACGGTTATTTTATTAGCAAATGCTTTGAAGCAACGAGCCATATTATATAGTAGCCTCATGAGAGCTTCTGAATACATTGAAGGTATTGAAACTGAATGAAGGTGTAGCATATCACAGACACATAACTTTTACTGAAATCGATAGTTCTTTCAAAGTTAGCCCTCTTCTTAATCTTATATTAATGTCAGTACTAATTTATATATGGCATTCAACTTTCTATTATTTATTTTTATATTGATTGGGGATTTCTTGTTTTTCTGATAATATTTTAAATGTTCATTATACTGGGATCCAGAAACTCATAATATGCTTCAAAATATTTGAGTGGCAAACCAAGGAAAAATTTGAAATGCGTGTAGTCTTTAGTCTGAGTCTGAGGTAGTTATTATTAATGAGTGACTTAACCTGGGTAGCTGAATCATTCTTGGCTTTGAAATTATCTGGATCATTAAGATATATATCATAAAGGACCATATAGTGTTCTCTAGAGCTTTTAAATTCTGTCCCCATCATTTATTTCTATCAAATTTATGAGGCAAGTGGATCCTCATCACTAACATTGAGAAAATGTTCAGAACATATGTACGTGTTTTTGTTTATTGTATCTATTTTAAAATTGACATTGCCACAAAGTTCTATCCATTTCAAACATTTGGGTATATTTCTTAGAGGTTGTGGAAATGAAAAATATTCAACATTCTTATTTCTCCATGTCGAGTTTTTACAGCCTCCTTGGCATTTTTCTTCAATACAGAAACTATAATTATTTGGTCACCATTTGAATTGGGAAAATACTCACGTAATGAATAATGTTCAGAAATATAAAAAAGCCCACTTTAATTCAATAATTTTTTCCAGGATTCTCAAAAATAACTTTGAATATTCCCCACATTCTTTTGGGTTTTCGACATTGTAAACATAAATATTAACGAAAGAAAAAGTCATATGAAGGGGATAAGATATGAAATGAAATGCATAAAGCACACACAAAGTCGTCTTCACAAAAGGTTCAATATAAATTGAAACAATTGGTAGACTGACAGGCAAAAAACAACGACTTTCCTAGCAAATACCACGCAGAACGTTGAATGATATTCACCTGACAATCCATGCAAACTTCCATATAAATGGATATTGTTCGCAAATGTTTCTTTCTTATCCCCTTCATATGGCTTTTTCTTTCATTAAAATATGCCAGTCGGGCATTTTGAGCCACTCCTACTGAGAAGGAATTTTTATTTAGAATCCTATCGAGGTAGGAGAATTGTATGGAGTGTTTCTTTCTGTCACTAGGTGTCGCCGGTTAAAAGTTATCTTTTCCGACGCACCTAAAGATGTTTTAAGCTCGATGATGATTTTATTTATGTTGTGTCTCGCTTCGGCCAGAGCTCTCTGAATCTCTGGCTGGTGACTACTCCGTACTGATAAGGGCCAAAAAAGCCTGAAACCGGTATGCGGATTGTTAGGCGGACACGACATAATCGAGCTTATCAGAAAGAAACATTTGCGAACAATATCCATTTATATGGAAGTTTGCATGGATTGTCAGGTGAATATCATTCTATGTTCTGCGTGGTATTTGCTAGGAAAGTAGTTGTTTTTCGCCTGTCAGTCTACCAATTGTTTCAATTTATATTGAACCTTTTGTGAAGACGACTTTGTGTGTGCTGTATGCATTTCATTGCATATAAATATTAACGTTGGCTACCCTGACAATAAAGATGGAAAAATGAAGAACTTTTGTCTCTTTCCTTACAAGGCCAGACAGCTAGTGGTATTATGATTTTTTTTTGAAAAACTATTTCGAAAAAAAAAATAGAAAAAAAACATCGTTCTGAGCATTATGGTATTATAAACCCCTAAACTTGACATCAATTATTCCTACCACAAAATCAGTTACTGGTGTACCATTCGAGATTCTGTGAGAATTCCATGTGGGGGAAAGTATTAAAATATGAAACTTAAAAAATTCATATTCAGTTAGCATTTGATAGTATGTGCAAAATAGTGTGTCGCAATATGAAATGAAAACCACTTTGTATGCGTCACCCAAAATAACACCAAGATCTGCAAAATTTTTGAAACACATGAGGAAGAAGTAGGAAGAAAATTCATTCCATACTGTAGGATCGGATGCATCTGTGCAACATGTCAGGACCTATCCCTCGTACGGTCCTGAAGATTCACAGAATGCCAGTAGTCCGTTTTCCAACGAGAATAAGCATCCTGCCAGTAGTCCTGTTTCCGAAGAAAATGAGCATCGTGCAGAAACCATCAGTACTCCGACTGCTGAAGAGAATCCACCGATATATGAAGACATTTCGGATGAAAGTAAAGACGAACCAACGCCAAATTCTATGGATGAAGAGGGGTCTATGTCATCAATAGATTCCGAGGAGGAAAAAGATAAGGGGGTAGAAAGCCAGACAAAATATTTGGAAATAAGGAAGAAAATTTATAAGAAGTGAACATTTCACGAAAGAAAAAAGACGTCGCGAGATGGAAGAAAAACTGAAAAAACATGAAAAACTATGGGAAATACAGGGAAGAAAGATACAGACTATCAAGGAAGCTCTTAAAATACTGGTCACAGATCCATTGCAACAGCAGCAAATGTGGCTAAGTAAATATAGAAAAGATTTCGAGAGGATTTGTTTGAAGAAAATTAAGGTGATCTCACTTTATTCCTCGTTTCCTCCTCCGATTCATCTAGGGGTTCGTGTTTCAGTAAACCTGTCAAGGCCGTACCCAGGGGGGTGTTAGCAGGGAAACGTAATTCGGATTATGTTGCCTACAAATATTTCGAAATCTTGCGAATAGGTACTCAAGTTTAGAAAATGATTGCAAGATGTCTGTAGCATCCGAGGTATATATCATTCGAATGATAATTCGATTATTTGAATATCTCGAATACTCATCATTCGATTATGGGAATAAATCGATTATGCCCATCACATCTTCGTTCGTTCCATAGAATTGTAATTATAATAGTCAGTATTATAATTACAATTCTATGCTTCGTTCGTTCATTAATTATGGTCTATCCTACAGGATAATATACCAGTCGCGGAAATCCACATCACCTAGGAACGTATTCTATCGCCTTCGATTTCCCTTCGGGGGGCACCGGGATAGTCTCACTCGAAGTGATACCTCAAATGCCCATTACTTTCACTACATATAATTTTTAAACTTTTCAATGCACGTGGAACGGCTGTACAAAAACTGACATTTACTTGACTTCCGGTCCTCGCGGTCACACAACCGCGTCTCACGACCCCAAGAAGTCGAATCCCCATCACATCTCTCTCGGTAAGGTTAGATTCTCCTTCTTTTCAACAATTCTCGAGCGCTATTTTTTCCAGGGTTGCCAGTTACACAATATTCTACAACACGGAAGTGTCGCAACCACAACTCAAAACAAATGAAACATCATCAAAATTCATCCAATATGACAATATGGATAAGAAAGGAATCAAAAATATTCAAAAAAATACATAAATTCAGAAGTACACCTTGAAAAATATAATATGACAAAATGGTTTGCCTAAAACACAAAATTCTTAAATGAAAAAAGAAAGGGAATACAATTTCAACTTTAATAACTATTTATAACTATAAAAAAGGTTCTGAACACAATTAGTCAGTCACACATTGCACAAGTGTTTTTAAGTCTAGGTCGTCTCTTCACCACCGTCGATATTTTTCCAAGTGATTCCGGGAATTCAGCTCGAACATTTGGAACATTCTCGACACAGTAAGAACATGGTTGGCGAATTTTTTTAAGTAGCAACTCTCTTCTGGGTGGCGAAAAAGAAACAGCGGTTGAACTGGAAGCCTCAGGAAGCATATTAAGTTCGGGTGATGCGACAATTCCATTTTTTGTCAATGTCGAAATTGGGGATTGGTCGTTTATGGTGTCTACTGGTAAGCTAGCATCAATGGTACATTCGGCCTCATCAAGTCAACTCTCTTGGGCAAACATCATTTTCTAAGAGCTCATCATTAGAATGGACCCTGCTTTCTATAATATTTTGATTTGCATATAAAGATAACCACCTAGAAAGATCAGCAACATACTTGGAAATAAAAAAAATAAAAAATTCAATGTTTTTCATAATTCAAAATAAAAAAAGGCAATTTTTTCATCACATTCAAAAACATACTCCTATGGCCTCTGATGGACGTATGCATCGTTACTTCACACAGTTCAAACTTTTACCGCTAGTTGCTTCGAACTGTCAACTATAATTTTATCTGGCTTCGTTTATATGTTGTACTAATATTTTTATTATCATAGTATTTTCATCACATTAAAAGTGAGTTGAATTTATGTTTGGGTTGTAAGAAATAGTAGTGTCTATCAATATTCCTGAAACAAGCACAAGTGGCGCTAGTGTTTGGGGAAAGTTATTCAAGTGAAGATCAAATCGAGTTTGATTTGAGAAGAATCTTTGAATTTGAAAATTTCAAGAAAACTTTGGGATTTGAGGAATAATTTTCACAAAATGTTATTTTTGAGGACCGAACAGATGCAAAGAGAAAATAAATGTCCCTATTGAGGTCAAATCTGGTACATTTTATCGAAAAGGTTGGTTCGAAGAATTGTGCTTGGTAACACTGATCACTATTTGTGACGTAAGTCAAGTCTTGTCTTGAGGTTTGTTGTGATTTTTTTCATACCCAAGTTCTGTGGTTGGAATTTGGGATTATTTCTGGACTTTTCTGAAATTTTAAGCAAACATATCCAGAGGTTTATAGAAATACTATGAAAGTCATTCGTTCCTAAGCAGTTTTAATTACGGATGAATTTTAATAAAGCGTAATCCAACTGAGAGGATTCCTGTATAAATATGGTAAATATTTTAATAATTATTTCTCAATGAAATAACTTTACCAATTTTCAGTCTGTTTCACAATTCTTGGAGGGTTTACCCTGCTACAATGAAAATAATTTCACCAAGTTCCATGTAGATCATTCCAACAGGTCACCTCTGCAAAGGCCATCCATTTACGTTCCTACTAAAGACTATCCTTCTGAACAGAGTAAGTCGTATATTCTACTGAACAAAAACATAATTCTTTATATGTCTACTTCCATGATTTATGTTAATTATAACTATAACAAAGGCCACGTTTATACCGTGTCTTGGTATGCAGACTAATGATTATATTCCAACCAAATTCTGTTAGTCAGTGTGGTATAAACTGTGCACTTGGTAAGTAACTAGCTTGGTTTGGTACCGAAATTTGTTGTGTACCAGACTATAATAATACCTAAGTTGACTAAGATGGTGTAAACAGTATGATCAATTTTACCAACCGTGACTGTAAATTTTGGTTTGAAAGATTGCTAAGCGTTCTGTTGTGGTTATCGCACTGGCTGTATGAACCGAATGGAAACATTAGCCATAAAAAATAGAGCGAGAGAGAGTTAGTGAAAAATATGTTTTGTTATTCCTAACCTTAACTTCCACATCATTACCTCGAAATTTGTTTTATATCTTTTTTTAGTATTTTTTATATAAAATGAGTTGCTGCAGTTCAGAACCTCCTATAAAAAAGTCCAAAGGTATTAATTGGACAAATGAATAAACCAGTGCGTTTCTCCAAATATTTTTGGACAAGAAAATTACATCAATTTTGGATGGCAAAAAATTTAAACACCTAGACATTTACAAGAGCCTTGAAGAAGACATGTTGAGTACGGGCTTTACAAAAACTGCTGAACAAATGAAATTTAAGATGACTGAGCCTGAGCTCACTGACATCCAGACATTGTCATTGACAGATGACACAATTCCGAATTAGATAGCAGAGTTTCAAACCTTTCTCTTGGTTACATGACTAAATAAATACCAAACCAGAACCAAGTGGTTAATTAATCATTTGACAAAACACGATGTAAATAAACGATTACTAAAACATTTGGTTTGAATTTGGTCACATACACTTGGTAAGGTTACCAAATTCACATACGGTATAAACGTGGCCTAATAAGTCATTGAATTTGAAATGGGACACAAATCACATATAATTTGGTTAGTTTAAATGTGTGTGTTAAATACTTTCTTACAAACTTTATTTGTTCAATTGTCGAAGGCTTGCCTCATGAGAATCCTAAGAAAACCACAGCATTTTACAGTTAAGATAAGAATGCATAACATTCCATACCTACCATTAAGCATGATAAGTTTTATTGACGAAATTTGGTATTTAATGTTTCAGTTATCGTAACAGAGAAAACTAGTATTTTACTAAAATATATGCAGCAACATTGGGACAAAAAATATGTAAGTGATATCCTTTTCTAACTTAGTATAAACAGTGCTGTCCTAATATTCAGTGCGTCCATAAAGTAACACATAAATTCATTATTAGCTAAATAAACAATATTATTAAAAATTCCCGAAACAGGTCGATTTTTTATTTTAACGTAGTGTTTTTTTGAATAATAATTTAATATACAGGGTGACCTTCAGGTAATGACATCATCACCAAATTTTTTAAATGGAATACCTACCCTTTTTTTTTATTTCCGGAGTTACCTTGCTGAGCTGATTCCAAAAATGTATCACAAGTTACGTCAAATTGGTACAGGGTGGGCAACAATACTCAAATTACAAGTTATTTACAAAATAATAAATAAAGAATAAACGTCGAAAAGGGAAACATTCTCAATTGAATATTGAATAGAAAGATTTTTCTGTGAATTGAAAAATCCACGATAAAAATGAAGTTATTTTTTGTGAATGTCTGACAGAAAACAACTACTTCCCCGGCTAAAGCCACGCTGGACATTGAACTACATCTGATAGATATTCTGAAAGGACCCTAACTCAAAACGATGGAAGATAGTGACTTAAGTTTATCTTTCAGTCGCAGATGATTCCACATCTGATTTTATGAACATCCTGTTCACATTTTCAAACAAATCAAAGAATAAACGTAATACAAAAATTAAATGAAATTACGAATTGTTATACAACTACTGTAATAAACCAATAAAAAACACGCCGTATATTTTTAACATTGTATCTAAATCCACACTGGATGCAAGAATACCATACGCAAGGACCACAAAAGGTCAATGTGTGGGCTGCTATTGTGAGAAATACAATTATTGGTCCATTGTATCTGGATTTCTTACAAAATATATTAATTCCTGATTGGACCCAGCTTTTTCCTGATATTTAAATAGCCAATAATTTAGACCGCAGAATCTGATTTCAACAGGATGGCGCCCCGCCACATTTCGTTGCAACTGTGTGCGAGTTTTTAAACAGAACCTTTCCAGAACAATGGATAGGAAGAAGGGGAACAGTGGAATAGCCCGCTAGATCACCTGCTCTTAGCCCATTAAACTTCTTTTTATGGGGTTATTTAAAATCTAAAGTCTATACTAACCGACCTGGCAATATCCGTGACCTAAAAGACCGAATCAGGCAAGAAATGCACAACCTAACACCCGTTGTGTTACAAAATGTTAGAGACGAAGTTAATGCCAGAGTAGGTCATTGTCTAGCAGTCGATGGAAAACAATTTGAACATTTACTGTAATTTCATTTAATAAGTTTTATTACGTTTATTCTTCATTTATTATTTTATAAAAATACAGTAATGTATAGCATTCTAATAAAAAATGTAAAACACCTTTTGTATTGTTGCCCACCCTGTACCAATTTGACGCAACTTCTGATACCATTTTAAAATCAGCTCAGCAAGGTAACTCCAAAAATAAAATAAAATGAGGTTTTCTATTTAAAAAAACTGGTGATGATGTCATTACTCGAAGGTAGGTCACCCTGTATATTAAATTATTATTTTAAAAAACTGTAAATTAAAATAAAAAATCGACCTGTTTAGGGATTTTTTTAATAATACTGTTTATTTAGCTAATAATGAATTTATGCATTACTTTATGGACGCACTGTATAAATACATTTATTAAATCTAGAACATAAGTTTGAATGTATGCATATCATCAGAATCTACTGGTTTCATTCTTCATATGATTGTGTAAACGTATCAACTTTGCAGCCCATTGACTTGATATCTGTTGAAGTAAAGTAGATTAGATGAGTCTCAAAACTTCTTTGTAAGTAACATTTAATTTGAGAAGTTTTCAGTTAAACAGGAATAACAATATGCGATCTAATGGTTAGTGCGGTATGTTGCTGTTAGAGTTCACTTTGATGTTCTATGGCAGATATTTCGGTTTTTTTTTTACATTGGAAACAAATCTCAAGAGAAAAATAAAATAGAATTGAGATTATAAGATACTGAGAGGATTTGATCTTGAAACTACTTAAAATAGCTCATAATTAATAAAATAGTTTGTATTATTCTTTCTTATTAAAAATCTTCATACTTTGAGAATATCAGTGGCATGGAAAGAATGTCCCATTGTTGGGCCTGCCCGTGATCCTCAAAAAATACTTTTTTTGTAAAGCACAACATTTTTATTTTGACACCTTGTATATTCTTGGAATTAATCTGTTTCAGACATGTTCATATAAACCTTTCTACTTCAGCACATTATTTTTGGCATTGGTAGGTCTAAAGTTATTTACATGACACAAGAAGTTGTATTTTTCTAATGTTAAATGATCCTGATAAAATTTATGTAAAATATGAAAACATATTTATCATTTAAAATAGTCTTAGGTTAGGTTCAAGATCAGTGGACCGTTCACTGCGACCACATTGTGGTTTATTGTGGTTCAGTGTATGGTTATAGTGAGGTATGATTTGAAAGGGCTAGAGTAATGAAGATTCCACATTATTTTTTCACGAGCTTGGGAAAAAAAAACAAGTTTGGAATGCACGACTCTTTCTCTATCCTGTTTCTATAAGACGTCTTATTTGAAACCCTAGGGGAAAAATTGTATGAGATAATTTCAAAGCAGTATGTAAATAAGGTGTGGTCATGAGGCCAAATATGTTCCAGTTTGGTTTCTGAAAGGAAATGATGAAACAACTAACTTCTTTTTCTTAAAATTACAGAACTTTTAAATTATTTAAAAAACAATACAACTTTGGAAATAAATAATCACAATAAACACCAAAATATTCGGGAAATTATAGTTAAATATTATATGTTCTGATCCATCATCTAATCTATTTTCATTACTTTTTTCTTCATAATTAAAAATAAACTTTAATCTTTTCACTGCGGGAACCGGATATCTTCGTAAAATAATTTCGTGATTTATTGTATTGTGTATTAGATGGTAGTTTGTTTCTGGCCAAGACATTTACAAAATGTTTCAAAACTCTTGTGCTTCACTGCGGGAGCCGTATGAATCAGCCTTTTGTTTATCAGGCACGAACTCCGAGAAATTGTTTCCCGAATGTATGTAATCTTTTATTAGATCAGCTTGCTGCACAGTAACGTTTCGATGTGACCTGAGCCTGCAAGTATTTTGGTTTTCATGGAAATAAATTACTGTATATTAAACTTATTATTTTTATTATTCCATATTTTTATATAATAAAAATATGTGCCCAGTTGAACTAGTAAAGAATCAAATACAGGTTAGATAATTTTCACTAACCTGACATAAAAAAACATGGCTCGCAAAAATAAATATTTAAACGAACAGAAACTTTATGAACTTTAAACGAAAAGTGACAGTAAGGATGAATTTGAGCTAAGTCAATCTAATAAATTTTTATATAATAATAATAATCTTTATTTCGAGGAAAATTACATACCTACATGAAATCTGTAAGCAACAGTTAAACAAAATAACGTCAAAAATGCTTACGAGTCTAATGTAATTATTTAGTGATTCAAATAATCATCTATTTTGTAAGGTTCTATCCTAAGAAGTAGTTCAAACACATCAGCTTGATTTTAGTTGGCAATTTGTTGAACATTTTTATACAATTATAAAATGGACCTTTTTCAGTTATAATTAATCTATGTCTTGGATAATTATAATCAAAATTTGGAGTGTTGCAGTTACTCTGTGACTTACAGGAGTCAAATATATATTTGTTACTGAAGAAAAATAATAGAATCTCCCATGAGAGTTAGTAACCCATTTGATTTGAATTTTCCACGACAGGTCTCTCCAAGTTTCAGTTTTAGCATTAATCTAAGAGCTCTTTTCTGTATAGTAAAAATTCTTTCACTACCTCTACTACATCCATAAAATATTATGCCATGTCGAATCACCGATTCAAGATTTGTGTGATATACAATTTTCAATGTTATTGGAAGTTTTTAAAGGAATTCTGTTAGTTTTCAAGTTGAGGTCATAAAAATTGATATTTGAAGTCTTTGTTACAAATAGAAGAAGTGTGTATCCAGTGTTTTTAGAAATTCAACCCCTAAAGGGGTGAAATGGAGGGTGAAAGTTTCACATGTGATGAAAAAAATATATAGATAATTTTTTGATACATACAATACAATTTTGAATAAAACTTGATTCACAAATTTCAAAAATTTTTGCATGCCAGGAAATATTCCTCAGTATTGTAAGGCACATAAAAATTCCCCCACATATTTCAGAAATCTGATAGCAGCCACAATATATTTTATTGTGGAAGACTTATAAAATTTCATTGAGCAACAACTCGATGATGAGGTAGTCGCCAATAATTTCCTTAGACATTTCAGTCTTGCAACTGATAAAGGCGGAAATGATGTAGAATTTCTAACGTCGAATATACAACTTAATGCCTTGAAAATACCAAGGACCATGATCAAACTGATGAAAATGTAAGTATTACTACCAATAGGTCTTGTTCTGCTGTAGCTCGGAATGAAAATATTTCTTTTGCCCACCAAAATATTCAATGTATCAGTAATAAGATAGTTCTTCTGAACAATACGTTTAAGGAAGATAACATATGTGATTTTATGATTATTACGGAACACTGGCAAAAAGCTGAACAATTAGAAAGTATTAAGTTAAGCAATTTTGATCTTTGTGCCTCATACTCTAGAGATACCAAGATCCATGGAGGAGTTTCTATCTATAAACATGATAATTTCGTGGGAATCATTCATAAGCTAAATATGACTAGTTTTTGTAAAGAAGGTGTTATAGAAGTATGTGGCATCAAATTACTGAGTAGAAATATGATTTGGATAGCAATTTACAGATCACCTGATGGTGACTACAGTGAATTCCTGCTTTTACTCAGCGGAATTCTCGCAGAAATTGATGATGAGACTACATCGATAATCATTGGTGGAGACTTCAATATCAATTTTCTAGTACATAGCACTAACCTTACTCTTTTAGAGGACCTGCTATCTTCCTATGACATTGAAATCGGTTTGAGAATGCCAACAAGGGTTACGGTAAACTCAATGACATGTATCGATAACTTTTTTATCAAGACAAGCCTTCCCTATAGTGTGGCAATAGTAGACCTTCATCTTTCAGATCATTATTCACAATTTTTTTAAATTACAACACGAAGTCAGTAATAGTAAGAAAAATAGTTTTTCTTATCGTCGTGACCTATGCAATGGAAATATTGTGAGATTTCGTAATTACTTATCACAAGAAGACTGGGCAGACGTATGTGCTCAGAGTTGTCCCAACTTAGCATATGATGCTTTTAGTAAAACTCTTACATATTATTTCGAAATATCATTCCCAAAAAGAAAAATTACCTTAGGGCGACCAAAAAAAAGACTTCACACAAAATAATGATGACTTGTGAAATAAGGGAGTTAAAAAATAAGGTCTCGTTGTTTAATACATTAGCTAGGGATGATAATAGATATAAGGAAGAATGTAAGAAATTCAATAAAGAATACAGAGAGAAGTTACAATCGCTGAATAGACAACATCATGATGATTTGATATTAAACTCATCCAACAAATCTAAAACAACCTGGCCCATAATTAAGGAGTTACAAAAAAATAAAACTATGAAACATCGTGAAATAGTTATAACAGTCAATGATGTTCAATATTCAGATGAAATGTTAGCTGAAAAATTTAATCTACATTTTACAAGGACTATATCTGAAAACTTCTCTGTTGACACGAATTTTCTCGAGAGTAACGTCACCTTAAATAACTCAAGCTTTTTTATGTTTCCAATTACTGAATGTGAACTCGCACAAATGATTAACAGATTGAACAACTCTAACTCCACCGGGATCAATGAAATCTCCAACAAAATTATGTGGTGTACTGACTTTTTTAATTAATCTCTCAACCTCAAAAGGCATTTTTCCGACCAATCTTAAACTTGCTATTGTATCTCCTATTTTTAAAAAAGGTGACCCAAACAATATGGATAACTATAGAGCAATAGTATTCTTTCAAGTATCTCTAAACTCTATGAAATTAACATAAAAGAACAATTGGAAGCCTATTCCACAGCAAATAACTTTTTATCGCCGTCACAACATGGTTTCACTAAAAAAAAAAGCACTGATACGGCACTGTGTGAATTTCAAAATCGAATAGTAAGTGCTCTAGACAAAAAGAAATGCGTTTTAGGATTATTTATTGACTTTTCACGGGCCTTCGATTGTGTAAACCATGATCTTCTGCTCGACAAACTCTCAAGATATGGTGTAAGAGGAATACCCCTATCCTTACTAAACTCATACTTATATAAGAGAAGACAAGTAGTCAAAGTTGGAAAAATTCTAAGTACTGAAAGAAATATTGAGGATGGAGTACCACAGGGATCCATTCTAGGACCCTTCTTGTATTTAGCTTTTGCCAATGACTTGTTAGTGTACCTAAACAAGAACTCGGTCATTCATTCATGTTATGCTGATGGTACTAATATATTAATTATTGAAAATGATATGGACTCTGCACAAAACACAGCTCTTGAGACCTACAAAAAAGTTATTATGTGGTCGAAGAAAAACAATTTAATGTTGAATGAAGCTAAAACTAACGTGTTAAATTTCAAGATGAATACTGGACAACAATATGAGTTGAATCTGTTTGTTGATACTTCCTTGGAATTGAACCTGACTAAGTCAACAAAAATGTTGGGTGTTGTTTTTGATGACAAACTTCAATGGAGGACACATATTGACAAATTATGTAATAAACTTAGAAAAGCCTGTTATTCTCTTAGGTTTCTCTCCAACCATTGTAGTCAAAGTATTTTATTGACTGTCTATTATGCAAACTTCAATTCGCATCTTAGATATGGCATCCTGAACTGGGGCACATCCTCTACCGTGTCTCGTGTGTTTTGTATACAAAAGTATGCTATTAGGATCATTGCTAAGTTGGGCTATAGAGATACTTGTAGACAAACTTTTCAGAATTTGAAAATTTTAACGCTAGCAGGAGTATACATAATGGAAGCTTGCACATATATCTACCGAAATAGAAATACATTAGCTGCTAACAGAGCCTATCATAATCATTCTACCCGGAATGCCCACTTATTATTACCTAGTCAACATCGCACTGCTCTTTACCAAAGAAGTTTTGAGTTTCAGGGCTGCAAACTTTTCAATAAACTCCCCGATAACGTGAGAAACTCTGAAAATGTACATATCTTTAAATCAAGACTGAAGCAACTTCTTCTGTGAAAGAACTGCTACAGTATAGATGAGTTTTATCTGTAATCCAATACTATATGTGTATATAGGAAGGAATTATTTATTATTATATTTATGTGGTATACATCTGTTTATGTTTTTATATATATATATATATATATATATATATATATATATATTTTAACCATTTTCTTTTAACTATGTGACATTATCTATCTTAGTATAGTTTTATTTATTTTATTTTTTCAATATTGTACATTGACGTTTTCCTCTTTTTCATTTGTACTCCTGCTCCTGTGGTTGTACAGATCAATCTGAGTAAATAAAGAGATTATTATTATTATTATTATAATAATTTTTTTTGTCGCCAGTGACTGAGCCTGAGGTAGTCGGTTTCATAAACAGACTGAAACCGTCTAATTCTAGTGATCTTGACAATATATTGAACAAAATTTTGAAGCTGTGTAAATTCAGCAGTGTCTTCACTTTCTTGATAAATTTAAGTTTCACCCAAGGTACTTTCCCTAACAAACTGAAATCTTCCGTGATTAGGCCACTTTACAAAAAAGGTTACACGAATGAATACTCCAATTACAGAGCGATTACCTTGCTGTCAAGCATATCAAAGCTTTTTGAAATAGCCTTAAACGAACAACTGTCAAACTTCTGTTTGAGAAATAATATAATTTCCAGTAATCAACACGGATTCGTGAAAAAAAGGGGCGTAGATACAGCTTTAACAGATTTGAATATTCAGATTGTCGATAAGCTCAAAGACTTCTTGACCCAAAAAAACTTTTACACACTTTTTTTTTTTTATTTATTTAATATACGGGAAAACCTCATTACGGTTTATATATACATTATGAATAAGGTCTACATTTATAATACAAATCAAAATATAAGTATAAAAATATAAAACTAAAAATACATAAAAAACATAAAAATACATAAGAATACATAGCTCCTACTAGCAAAAGGAAGAGAAAAAAAAAGTTAAAATTTATAAAAGAGGAAAAAGACTTGAACAACTAGAAAACAGTATTGATTGAAAGTGAATATTGTTTATGGAAGATTTAAATTGTGTTAGGCTGACACCTAAAACATTGACTTTCTGCTTGTTTATAATATCTAATGATCTATCTAGAGGAGTATTTTTACCATAATTAGTACTGTGAATATTTACTAGAAATGTATTAGGATTTCTTAGTTGTTTGTAAGGTACATTCAATTTAACAAGTTCAAGAAGCTCGTTGCAAACAATCAATCCATTCATTAACTTAAAGATAAAGCACAACTCAGAAGTAGTTCTTCCTTTCTCTAGTTTCGATAAATTCAGATCATGAAGTAAGGATGAGTATTCATGATCTTCAACCGGTTGATGTAGTTTATAGGAACAGAATCTTAAACATTTATTTTGAATCCTCTCCAAAGCAATTTTATGAACAGAATAGATAGGAGACCAGACAATACTTGCGTACTCAAGATGCGATCTTACAAGTGCACAGTAAACGGTTCTGACTGTGGGTACAGAAAAGTCATGGCAGTTTCTTAATACAAATCCCAACATTTTAGAGGACTTGCTGCAGACTGTATTTATGTCTTCACTGAAGTTGAGTTGACAATCGAATAGAACACCAAGATCTTTTATGCATTTTGTAGAATTAAGTTCAATCCCATCTATGTAATGAGTAGAATCAACTTTTTTGTTTTTTCTGTAAAAACTTATGTGGTTGCATTTTTTTATATTCTATCTATATATATCTAAATCAGTTTAAAGATCCAGTCTATCGGAATCAGAGACTATAACTTTATACATTTTCAAGTCGTCTGCAAAAATTACAAAGGAACTACTTACAATTGAAATGCCAAGATTATTCACAAATAGATTGAACAAAAGAGGGGAACAATGGGCACCTTGTGGCACACCAGAGGATACAATAATTTCATCTGAAATAAAATTTCCTAGCTTCACCGTTTGCCTTCGTCCTGTCAGGAAGCTATTGACCCATTTCAGTAGATCTTCATTAAACCCAATAAGTTTCAGCTTGTGAATCAGAAGTGAATAATTGACTTTATCAAATGCTTTCGAAAAGTCAGTGTAAATGGCATCCATTTGACATATATTCTCCAAAGCTTTAAGAATTTGATTTTGGTAAAGAACAAGGTTAGTGACTGTGGATTTGCCTTGCCGAAAACCGTGTTGTTCATTTATTAATATATTCTTACACAGCCAGCTTAGATGGGAATGAACTAGGCTATCAAACAATTTGGGAATGGATGATTGAATACACACACTTCGATAGTTTTCTATCAAACTTTTGTCACTAGATTTGAAAATGGGCATAATGAATGTATCCTTCCATGAGTCAGGGAAGGATCCTGAATGTAAGGATCGGTTAAAAATGTTGAGTAACGGTGCAAACAGCGAGCAAACACATGCTTTCAAGAGAATATTAGGTATTCCATCAGGTCCAACTGTAAATTTATTGGGAAGAGAACTGATTTTGTCATAAATTTCTGTTGAAGATAAAGACGGACATGGAATGTAGTGATTAGTTGGTGAAGGTACTTGGTTCGTATCATAAATTTCGGCTTCGCATACACTGTTGAGAAAATTTTTGCAAACAGATTAACAATATTATCACCATCTGATGCAGACAAGTCTCTATATTGCATCTTATTTGGAAGATCATGTGATTTACTTTTAGTTTTTAGATATTTCCAAAAATGTTTAGAATCATTCAACAGATCAAGTTCGACTGAAGAGATGTAGGCCCTGAAGCAAGCTTTTGATAGTTCTTTGCATCTAGCCCTCAATTGTGAAAATTGTAGATAATCATTTGCATTTTTAGATATTAAATATTGTTTGTGCATAATTTTTTTCTGTGTTACTAAATATTTTAGTTCAGAGTTGAAATATTTTGGAAATGAAGATGATTTAAATTTTTTGAAAGGTACAAACATAGCTATACCCGTATTTATAGTTTCATAAAATTTTGGAACTACATCGTTTACTTCATCAGAGCTGAGCACATTATTCCAGTCAGTAGAGGCAAGGAAGTTATTGAGATCGATATAATTAGCATTTCGAAAATCATAATAATAATCCTCTGTTTCAAGTGATTTGTTAGGTGAAGTGATTGTATTCAATGAACAGCTATACGAGATATGGTGATAATTATCTTCAAATAGTTTGTCATGTGCCCTGCATACTTTTAAACTATCATCACTGCTAAATAATAGGTCCAGGAACACGTTCCTTTCATTTGGTAAAGATATTAATTGATGCATGTGAAGAAAACTATAACACTGACTGATGGCTAGAGCAGATGAACCTGGAGGACAAGTGACCTTCACTCCCAAATCGTCATTGCTCCACGTTGCTTCCGGAAGATTGAAATCACCAAAGATGAAGATTTTCGTGTCAGGATATTCCTCAGCAATCGACTCTACAGCACGGCAGTGATCCAAATAAATATCTAGGGAAGATGTAGGCGGAATATACACTCCTCCAATTATGAAGGAATATTTGTTCATAGTACAAGATAAACATATGTTTTCTATATTGGGAGATGAATTTTTAATAAGTTTGACTAAGTTCTTCAAAGCAATCAAAACACCTCCACCTCTCGATTTCAAAACTGGTAACGTGGTTTCTGTCTACTCTAAATATTTGAAAGCCGCTAAGGCACAATTCAGCATTGGAGATGTCCTCGCTGAGCCAACTTTCACAAAGTATTATGATGTCGTATACTGAAGTTTCTATAGCCAATTGAAGATCCTTTAATTTTGTTCATAGACCTCCTACATTATGATAATAAATTTGTAATGGGGTTAATTCAGGTTTTTTACATCATTTCGGACAGTTATTTTGGGTTTGCCTAGTATATACTTTATGATTAAATTGCTTTCTCCTTTTTCTTCTCTTTTTTTAAGATCATCCTTTAAAGATTTCCAGTGCTCTTGTTGCATTTTTGTTTGATCTCTGTTTATTCTGAATTCAGTTGAATATAATTTGTTCTTGGACTTGATTATTAAGTTAACATAGTTAGAATCAGAGCAGATAACTTTTAATGGCCTTGGTTTCATTGAGTTCTTAATTCCAACACGTAATACTTTTATAATTTTCTGTGACTCCCATTAAATTCATGACGTCAGTTACCGCTTTTTTATCCACTTCAATCCGGGTTTTGAGTTCAGATGAATCATTTTCTGGTGAATTGTATAACATGAAATTGCAAGACTTAGACATACGATCTTGAACTTCAGACATAAAAGACTCCATATTTTGATGATTGTTTCCTTCAGCTTTCTCTTTTACTTGGTCAAGTTCCTGTTTCAGAGTTTTGACTTCTGCTCGAAGAATTTCAATTTGTCTGATTACTACTGTAGTACTCTTAAATGCTAGACGACACTCCTTGCACATAAACATCAATGTTCTTTTCTGCAGAACGGCTGCTCTAAGTTCAGAAGTGGCCAGACCTGTACATTCTTCAGTTGGGTGCAAGACTATGTGACAACTGTCACAACACACCAACTTTTCACCAAGTTCATTATCACATGAAGCACAATTGGAATTCATGTCTTACAATTTCCTGAGTTCGGCTCTGTTTCAGTTGTGTTTAATGGCTTAGTGAAGTTTTTACCCTGCTCTGGGTCGGAGTTTTTATCATTGAAATAATATCTTTTTTGCGAGATAAAAACTGTATGATATCCTACGACTTCTGTACTGGATAGTGGATTAGATGGAAAATAACAGATTATGCAACCACTCAGTGAGATCACAATTTCATCAAACTATATAACTTCTACTAAGCTATAAATTGATATAACACAAAATTAGATTGAACTTGTTTATCACTAGAAAAAACAATACTTTGCAGGAGCTTTATACTTTATACTCTCATTCTCGACCTTCTTGACTAATTCTTTTCTTGAGAGGTTGTTGGGACTACTGTATGCTAGTTGTATACATTTATATATCTGTGGTTCGTCTGTATTCGTGTTTTATTCATAATTTATGTTGTATTTCTTGTCTTGTATGTTTACTGTGTATACTTTCATTTACTGACGCTCTCGGCAATTTGTTATGGCATCATTGTAATGGTTTTGATAACTTAGAAGTCTTTTTTTTTCGTTTTGTCTTGGGAATATTTTTTCTGAGATGTGTGTCAAAGTAGCTTGGATGAGACACAGTTAATAGTTTGTTTAACCTTAAGATTCTTCTGCAGGAGTCTCATTTATATGAAAAAGTATTCTTATATATTTTTTTCACTTATGATTATTTCTAGTCTGATAGCAGAGTAGAAATTTGCGTAGTATACTGTTAACAGTAGTTCAGGGTCAATATTTTTAAGAACTCATTGCGTATTTTACTGAGGATATTATCTATCTGACTTGTCCAACTTGAAGAATCATTAATGTAAAAGCCCAGAAACTTCACTGAAGTGTTACAAATAATCTTCTGATCGTTCATGATTTAGTTATGTGGGGTTTCCATACTTTATTGAACTTATTGTTATGGATAGCTGTTTCAATGATTATCCCTTTTTTATCTCCTTCAAGGTTCCTGATAATGTTATCCAGACATGAACTAGAGAGGGGTGTAACTCTTTCTGAAATCTGTAAGATAGTACTTCTAAGACAGGAAGTGTCTATATGGAGGGTTTCCATACTGTTATTGATCTTATTGTTATTGATGTTTCAATGATTATCCCTTTTTTATCTCCTTCAAGATTCCTGATAATATTATCCAGACATGAACTAGAGAGGGGTGTAACTATTTCTGAAATCTTTATGATAGTACTTTCAAGACAGGAAGTGTCTATGTTAAAATTACCTACTATAAAATATTCAGTTTTTTTTTCGTTTAAGATATCTAACATGCACTGAAATTTACTTAAAAACAATTTTCCTTTACTTGCTGGGGACCTTCAGACTCGGTGCTACACCTATCATGAATGGTTAGCTATTGCACCTTGTGCCAAGGGTTAGTCGTTTTTTTACTTCAATTTTATGTATTTCTGTTCTATTTTTATGTTTTCTACCTTTATATTATCAGGAACAATGAGTATCTATGGGTACTAGTATGTATCCTTCAGGCATTCTTTGGACAAATTCGAATAAATTGGAATTTTATGTATTTTTGTTCTATTTGTAATTTTTATGTTTTTTACCTTTATATTATCAGTAACTAGTTATGGACAGGCCCGTCGACAGAAACTTTGATTCTCATGTGGGCCCCCTGGTCCCTAGTTTTGCATCTTGTATATTATAGTAGCAAGTAACAGTTTGCTATAGTTTGGTTTTATATGTATTTGGGTAGGTACATAATGAAATAATGATTTTTTTTCATTATTTATTGCTAGAAATAAAACATATTTTAACTTTAAATAAGCCTTTTTACTTTTGATGTCGCAAAGTCCTTTATAATGTCACTGAAATCTATTTCTCGTGCAGTTACATGCTCTATAGATAACAAGCCAAACAATTCAATCGCTCTTGAAGCATTGTCCCGCGTATGTAGTTTTTTATTAAGGCAAGCTTGCTAAATGCTCGCTCACCTTCCGCAACTGTGATTGTATAAAATGTGCAGTGCAATGCTCACTTCTGGAAAAATGTTTTCTAATTGCAACTGGTAAATCGTTCAATAATACTGAAAGACTTGTAATTTCTTCAAATGTCGCATGGTAAATATTTTTGAGATGAATAATTTAACCCTCCAAGCTTGGTGTCAGGTCCTCAGTGTACATTTGGATCAATATTTCACTGTTTTCTCTTATATCATCTATATTCATTGATTTGTTTGTCCATAAAATCAGATGTGGAATCATCTGTGACTTTAGTCACTATCTTCCATCGTTAACTATAACCTCTTGGGAGGTACTCATGTTGAAAAGGTAAACATTCTCAATTGAATATTGAATAGAAATAGTTTTTCTGAAAATTGAAAAATCTACGACAATAATGAAGTTATTTTTTGTAATATTTAACAGAAAACAACTACTTCCTCGGCAAAGATATTACAAACAATAACTTCATTATTGTCGTAGATTTTTCAATTTGCAATTGAGAATGTTTCCCTTTTCAACATCTATATTCTTATTGCGAAAACTTAGAATCGCTGAAAATATAGAGTAGATATGTACCTACCTCCCCTTGCCGCCACGCGGCCAATAAAAGAAATCGATATCGTTAACTCACCCAGCTTGTGACGACATTCCATAATAAAATTTATTATTATAAGTTGCTTTAAAACAAATGCTATTTTCTTTTACATGGGGCCCCTATCGTCGAGGGCCCGGTACAGCCGTACCCGTAGTCCCCCTTATCGCCGGGCCTGGTTATGAATAACCATATCTTTTTGTGTTGAATGTTGTGCCCATGAAAATTATTATCCCCTTTACCACCTCTCGAAAACCTTCTATTGTTCTCATCATTTGAATTAATGATGTTGATATCAACCTCTTTTGTTAGTATTCTATCCTAGTTGTTTGGTTTTCAGTTTGTGGCTTGGTTCCAATTTTTGTTTCACTATTTGTGTTACCCTGTATGTGGTGGATTCTCACAATGTGTGACTCATTCTTGTGTTGTTGAATGTGTTTTTTCCTGGTTACTTTTTTGGGATTGTTTCTTTATCAAAGGATCCTCTTCATTGTTTGTTTGGAAATATTTTTTGGTTTATGCTTTGCATTGGTTTATCTCTATATAAATGTATCTTCCAAAAATGCGATTTTCTCTTAAGGCCCCCACAGACGATGAGATCAGTATCGCTACATGTCGCGATACAAGTATATCAGAATCAGAAATGCTTTATTGTCATATAATATCAATTATGTTGACAAAGCTTGCCTAAATCTAAGATACATAAAAATAGGATTAAATTTAATGCAGTACATAGTAATGTTAAAGTTATATATAAAATATCACAGTACAGTTTGTCACAAAGCATAAAAACAATTCAGACAACACATTAAAATAGTTTATAATATAAAATAAAGTTTTCTATACATTAAAATAGTTTATAATATAAAATAAAGTTTTCTGTATATTTAGGAGTGAGCTGTGAGGTTGTCCGTGAAGTATTCATTGAAATTATAATATACTTTTTGGAGCAGCAGTTTTTTCACTTCTTTTCGAAATTTATTTTCTCCTTCCAATTTTCTTATAGTAGGTGGAAGATGGTTAAATAGTTTTTTTCCATTATAGATAATTGAATTCTTAATTAGTGTTGTTGATGGGATAGGAAGACTGATGTTAGTAGTAAGGCGGGTTGCATAGACTGACTGAGACATAATGTTATTTAAGTGTTTTTTACGGATCAAACAGACCATTTCCAAGATGAATAGGCATGCCAGAGGCAGAATTCCTTGTGTTTTGAAAAGAGCTCTACATGAATCTCTGACTCCAGCTTGACAAATATATCTGAGAGCTCTCTTTTGGAGAGTGAAGATAGGTTTGATAATATTTTGGGAGCCTGTACCCCAGTAACATATACCATAACGTAAGTGGGATTCACATAGTGCAAAATAGGCGTTTCTAGCTGAATTGAGGTCGAGAGAACTAGGGATGGTTCTAATGGCATAGCAGTTTGATGATAACTTTTTGCACAAATAATTGATGTGATTATCAAATTTCCATTTTTTATGTATATGTAGACCTAAAAATTTGTTCACTTGTTTGGACTCAATGATTTGGTTATCAAGAAAAATGGGTTCTATGTTGCATTTGAAAGTTAAAATGTTAGTTTTGGAGACATTAAATGTTGATAGGTTTGCATCACACCATTTTTTAACTTCTTTCAGATCATGTTCAATATTGTTCTGCAGTGTATTTAGATTCTTGTTATGCCAAAGAATGGACGTGTCATCTGCGAAGATTGTGAACTTTCCACCAATAGATATATTTGCCAAATCGTTGATATACAGTAAAAAGAGCAGTGGGCCGAGAACAGACCCTTGTGGCACTCCGCAGGTGATTTCCATTTCATTAGATGTTATACCATTGAAAGTTACCTTTTGCGTTCGGCCTGATAAATTCGATTTAAACCACAGTGATATGTTCCCTCTAAAACCATACAATTCAAGTTTTTTTAACAAAATCTCATGGTTTACGCAGTCGAATGCCTTCGACAAATCACAGAACACTGTTGCAGCAAATCTCCATTATTCATCTGGAGATAGAGGTCATCCGAAGAAAAAAATGCATCATTAGTGCTTTTTGTAGCTCTAAATCCAAACTGTTTGGGATGCAGAATATTATTTTTTTCCAGAAAGCTAAGCATTCTTTTTTTCATTAGTTTTTCAATAATTTTTGCTAATGTGGGAAGTAGAGAAATGGGTCTGAAGTTTGTTGGAATGTCAGGATCACCACCTTTGAATAATGGTATGACTGTAGCAATTTTCAAACACGATGGAAAAATACTATTTAATATAGTTTTGTTAATAGTTTCTGCCAAAATATCCAAAACATTATCCGGTAAATGGAAAAATATTTTCAATGAGATTTGTATCAAGTATCAATGTTTCCACACACGCTGAGACGGAATCGTGATGATAGTAATTGAGACGGTGATACTGATACAACCACACACATGATGAAATTTGTATCGCTACTACGGTATCATGCAACATGTAGCGATACCGATCTCATCGTCTGTGGGGACCTTTACAATAATAGAATTACTTGTTTTTGTCTGCAATTATGGATTCCTTATAAGCGGAGATTTGCCTTCTAATTTGTTTTATTCTCTCAAGAAGACTTCTTCTGATAAATAAATGATGTCCTCTGCTTGTTCAGGTTCATGTTTGCATTCTGCTTTTTTTGTTTACTTGATTGTTAGAGACTTTTGGATGGAAGTAATCACTACATTTTATACACTTCACTTTGTTAATTTTTTGAGTAAAGTAAAATTTTCATATTCATTGACAGCTTGTGATGAAGAACTGCTCGGCCAGCTATCTTAGTTGTAGTGTAGATTTCTTTCTTGACCAATGACAGACAATACTCACCTCGTATATAATAAAAATATTTTACAACTAGACCGTGTTCTGAAAAAGTGCTTAATTGTTTATCTAACTGCATCACTCAACACGATCACTTCCATACCTAACATTATTTGGGGAAATACATCCAACAGCAAATTGCATCAGTTAAAAAGTACTTCAGAAAAGAGCAATAATAAAAATAGAGGAACTTCCACAACATTATTCGACAAGTGACCTTAACTCATTTATGCTTTCATGCATGGATGCTGATCTGCATGTATACATTCAAATTGATCACACCTATAATAGAGGAATAAGAATAAAGATTGAACCACATAAAAATTACAATGGCAAGACCAACAACGGGACAGAAATCCCTCTTTGGTGAATTGAAAACTTCATTCAAATTTAAAACCTTAATTTTCAACCATTTTTTCAATATTTCATAAAGAATTTGTTTCAATTTTGTACGTACTGTCATTTTGAGTGCCCACATACATACCTTTCAGCTACGGGCAAAAATTTGTTGATTTGACTTTTCTGTGTATATCCTTAATGAAGAAATCTCCCTTATTTTGGTTGTCGATTTATATGTAGCAAACCAAAATAATAAATATTTTAGCTACATTAAACCTACTTTATTTTATCTGACAATTTTAGCTCACTAGTAATACATTCATCATTATGATGTCAAAATTATATTTTACCTGAACAGTATTTTTTTTTTCAGAACACCAAAAAGCGAGACCTGAGCCCACAACCCCATGAATCACTGAGAAAGAGACAAAGGACGGAATATGCTCGAGAAAATTCTCGTGATAATATAAGGGGTATCAATGACTTCTGAGGTGCATATGCCCTTTTCCATTATTAGATGTTAAAAAGGTAAATCAATGCTCTGTTTCCTTTTTTACCCACTGTAAAACTGCCCTGCTTAGCCAAAGAGGCGTATCTGCTTGAAATATTAATACCTATCTTCTGTGCTTAGTAAAAATTATTTAAGTCAAACCAAACCCCATATAAAACAACAAATTTTTTGCCGTATCTACAAAAATATGCACCAATGCTTAGGATTTTCACTTGATGGTTATAAGTTTCATTGCAAAGATAGGGTTACTGGAAGAGGAGGAGGTGTCGGTATATATGTGAAAAACAAATATGTCTGTACTGAAATACAGGATATGCAGGAAAATCTTAATATTGAACATATGTGGCTGAATCTCAAATTTGATAATTTAACTGTTGCTTTAGGTGTAGTCTATAGGCCTCCTCATAAAAGTATACCATGGTGTGTTGATGTCCTTGAAAATATTTTACAGATATTGTACCAAATTATGATACAATCATAGTAGCTGGAGATATAAATGTCAATTTGTTCAATCCAAATAACCCTATAAGTTATGTATTCAATGCCTACGGTTTTACGCAGATCATAGACGAGGCGACACGAATTATGCAATATTGGATATTGACTTCAAGTTTATGAGCCAAATAAATAATTTAGTAAAAAAATCATATCTGTCTCTGAAACTCTTATTCGCAAATAAAAGTATCTTGCCGATACTATAGTACTGTCTTATAATTTTTTATGCAATATTGGATATTGACTTCAAGTTTATGAGCCAAATAAATAATTTAGTAAAAAAATCATATCTGTCTCTGAAACTCTTATTCGCAAATAAAAGTATCTTGCATTTTTCCTTGAGAAAGAAACTATGTGAAATCATCGTCTTGCCGATACTACTGTAACGAACCTAGGCCGGACCTGTCGCCTCACACGTTGCCATCGACAGCGATGAGATCATCCCCGGAGATATTCGAGAACCATCCAGTCGCTCTTCCGCGGAAAACAACGGTCAATATTGGAAACAATTGGAACATGCCGTCGCCAACTGCCGGAATTCGAAAGATCGGGAATCCTGTGACGGAGATAAATAGGTAGCCCTCCAGATGGCAAGACAGTCTGAACGAGCCATGCGATCGAGCTATTCAGTGGCGTAGTAATATAAATTAAGTTGTAGATTAAGTGTGAAATAAATTAATAAAACCAAGTTAAGTTTATTTACGTTACAATTGGTGTCGGAAGTGAGATTTTGAAAATAAACAAGTGATCGTGGAGTGGATAGTCAGAAAAATAAATTGATAGACCTTTTTGTACGCCCAAAATAGACAGTGGCCCGGTTTTCGCGAAGTGGACAATTGTGCGTGGGAATATAAACTGATACACTGTATGGTGAAACAGAAAATAGACAGTGGCCCGGTTTTCGCGAAGTAGACAATTGTGCGTGGGAATATAAACTGATACACTCTTCGCGTGAAACAGACAATAGACTGGTGGCCCGTGAAAAAGAATTCGCGAAGTGAATTTTTAACAAACTGATAAACTTTTCGTGTGAAACAGACTGATACCTCGTCAAAGACAAAATGTGTTCAAGAAAAGTGCTCTTGGATTTGAAGGTAGCGGAATTGAAACAGGAATTGGAGGAAAGGAACTGGAAACAACGGGTAAAAGCAAGTACTCCAGGAAAGACTTGCAGAAGGACTTATACAAGAGAACTTTGAAGAAAATCTATAAATCTGGAAGAGAAGCTTCAAGAAAATTCTAGAAATCTGGAAGAGAAGCTTCAAGAAAATTCTAGAAATCTGGAAGAGAAGCTTCAAGAAAATTCTAGAAATCTGGAAGAGAAGCTTCAAGAAAATTCAAGAAGCTTGGAAGAAAATGCTAGAAATCTGGAAGAGAAGCTTCAAGAAAATTCTAGAAATCTGGAAGAGAAGCTTCTAGAAAATTCAAGAAGCTTGGAAGAAAATGCTAGAAATCTGGAAGAGAAGCTTGAAGAAAATTCTAGAAATCTGGAAGAGAAGCTTCAAGAAAATTCTAGAAATCTGGAAAAGAAGCTTCTAGAAAATTCAAGAAGCCTGGAAGAAAATGCAAGAAGCCTGGAAGAGAAGTTCCTGGAAAACACAGAAGGCCTAAAAAAAGAATTGTGTGGTGTGGCTAATTTTCTAGAAGAAAGGATGGGAACCGTTGAGACAGAGATAGATAAAATTAGGGAGCAAATGAACACGGAGGTAGATAAAATCAAAGATGGGGTCGAGGCAGAAATGGACAAAATGAAGGAAACGATCAGTAAGCTGGAAAAACGAATTAATAGTGCGCCCTCCACAGAGATGGTTAACGAAAATGCAATGCTGGACTTGAGTTTGAACTTGGATAAAGTTCAAGAGGGTATAAAAGATGTCAAGGTCATTTCAGAAATAGGGAAGCTTTCCATGAAGCCGCCTCAGTTCGACGGAAAAACTCCATGGGCAAATTACCGCCGGCAGTTTGAAGCAGCGGCCAAAGCAAACGGATGGAATGCAGGGAAAGAGCTGTAGCACTGACACTTGCATTACGTGGAGAAGCGACAAATATTCTACAAACTCTCACCGCCCAAAAACAGGAGGACTATGATCAGCTGATTAAACATCTAGAATTACGATATGGCCACGCCCATTTTGGAACACGTATACCACTCCCAGCTGAAAAATCGCTGCCAAAATCGGGCGAATCCTTACAAAATTCGAAACTGACATTGCAGCTTGGTTGGTCTCGCATATCCAGCCACACCAGAAAATGTAATGGAGCGACTAGCGGTTCAAGCATTCCTGGATGGACTCCGTGACCAAGAAACCAGACAAGCGTTGACACTAGCCCGTCAACACATCTCGTAGAGCACTGCACGCGCTTTGGAATTCGAGGCAGCGAAACAATCTTGCAAAAGCCAGAGTAAAGTCCGAATGATTGAGGAAGACTCACAGGAGCCTGCTAATTTGGAAGCTGCCATAAGGAAAGTGATTAGGAAGAGTTCCCTGAGAAAAGACAGATAAGATGCTGGAATTGTGGCAAAATTGGACATGGTAGCAAATGTCCAACATTCAACACGACTCCGATGCAGGAAAACTAAAGAAGGTCGACGAGAAGGGCAATCGTCGGCCTGTGTCCAGCAAGCCCTGGTTAACAACGCATATGTCGCTATCCTGAAACGACAGAACAGAGGTGTTTTCGTAGGCGGTCTCATCAATAACGAGCCTTGCACCATGCTGCTAGATACAGGTGCGACTAGGACAATTCTCGGACTTTCCTTTGCCAGAACACCGGAACGAATTGAACCGACAAATTGGAAGCTAAGCACAGCAACAGGGAGCCAGCTACTGTATATGGCGAGCTACCGATTGAAATAATTTTGGGCAGCACTAAAGTGAAACATCAGGCACTTGTAGCGGACATCGAAGACGATGCAATCATCGGAATGGACATCATGAATTCCAGAGGGTTTGAATTGGATTTCAAAGACGGCGTCCTACTGTCAGCGGAGAAGAGATGGTACTTCATGGGAGAAGTGAAGAGTTGATCCGTGTGCTGTTGGCTGAAGATGTAAGCGTACCTGAGAGGGCTGAAACCATCCTGGAGGCTCGCCTGGACGGGAGTGCGAGCAGTGGAGACGTGATGATGTTCGAGCCCAAACTTCATGATGAAAAAATTGGACGAGGATTGCCCTAGGAAAACCCTGTTACGTGCTGAAAAATTTGTACCGGTAAGGGTCATGAATGTCAATTACTTTCCAGTGACCTTAAAGAAAGGAACAATTTTAGGGCACTGCTCGTCAGTTTCATCTGTGATCCGAGCGTACGAGTGCGATTAGCCAACCCAACAACTTGCCCACAGAACTAGAAAAATTAGTTGCCATCTCTTCCAAAGACATAAAACCAGCTCAACAGCCCAAACTAAGAGATTTAGTCAAAAGTACCAAGACATCTTCGATACGGACAAGGAAAAGGGGTCGAACTAATGTGGTCCAGCACAAGATTGATACTGGGGTGCCCGACCGATCCGGCAATCAGCAAGAAGACTTCCTCTTGCCAATAAGGAAGAGGCTGACAAAATAGTCAGCGATATGGGAAAAGAAGGAGTTATCGAACCATCTGACAGTCCCTGGTCCTCTCCAGTCGTACTGGTGAAGAAAAAGGATGGATCGACACGCTTTTGTGTAGACTATCGCCAACTTAATGATGTCACGAAGAAGGACAGTTACCCTCTCCCGAGAATAGATGACACCCTAGACACATTGGCTGGTTCCACGATTTTCTCGACCCTTGATCTGAAGAGTGGATACTGGCAAGTAGAACTGGCTCAGGAAGATCGAGAAAAGACTGCTTTTACCATCGGCTCAGGATTGTGGCAGTTCACCGTTATGCCATTCGGGCTCTGTAATGCTCCCGCCACATTCGAAAGATTGATGGAAACAGTACTGAAGGAACTCTCATGGAACACGTGTCTAGTGTATCTCGACGACATAATTGTGGTCGGCAGATCGTTTGAGGACCACGTGAAAACTTGGAGGAAGTATTCCTGCGACTGAGGAACTCGGATTGAAGCTGAGCCTAAGAAATGCCATCTGTTCCAAAAGAAGTACGATACCTCGGCCACGTTGTCTCTGGGGAAGGAGTAGCAGTGGATGACCAGAAGATCAAAGCTGTTAGGATTGGCCCATCCCAAAGACATTCACCAACTTCGAAGTTTCCTTGGTTTATGCACATACTATCGCCGATATGTGCTGGGATTCGCCAACATCGCTAAACCACTGACCAAGCTCACGGAAGGCCAAACAAAGTTCCAGTGGTCGAAGAATGTCAAGACTCATTCAGGAAGCTGAAAGGAGCTTTGATCAACGCACCTATACTGAGCTATCCCTACCCAAAGGAAATTCATTTTGGATACGGACGCCAGCAACGTGGGACTTGGAGCTGTCCTATCTCAGATCCAGGAGGGACAGGAGAAGGTCATTGGTTATTTCAGCAAGCGCTTAGCAAACCAGGCGCAATTACTGTGTCACCAGGCGAGAGCTGTTAGCTGTTGTAAAGGGAGTGGAACACTTCTACAAGTACGTGTATGGAAGAAGATTCCTGTTGAGAACTGACCATGCAGCTCTCAAATGGCTCTTACAGTTCAAAAATCCTGAGGGTCAAGTAGCACGTTGGATCGAAGACTCCAAGAATTCGATTTCGAGATCGAACATCGAGCCGGAACTAGCCATAAGAATGCAGATGCCTTGTCGCGAAGACCATGTCCAGATGATTGCTCACATTGCCGACGAGCAGAAGAGAAAGAAGCAACACTTTGTAGAACCGCGGCAATGGATGACAACTGGAATGACAGCAAGATCCAGAAAGACCAGAGAGAGACCCCGACCTTGGCTTAGTCGTCAGCTGGAAGAAGGGCACTCGAAGACCATCATGGCAGGAAGTCGCAGGTTACTCGCCGGCTGTTAAGTCCTATTGGGCACAATGGAACTCTCTTATTCTGGACAATGGGATCCTGAAACGTGTGCTGGAGGCCGATATTGGTGGGAAGACAGACGCCAAATAATTGTTCCCAGGAACAGAAGAGAGGAAGTGCTGCGGGAAATCCATGATGGAGTCGCGGAGGACATCTGGGAGTGACGAAGACCCTGCAGAAAGTGAGGCAACGGTTTTACTGGGCCAATTGTCAAGCTGACGTCCAGGACTGGTGCAGGAAGTGCGCTGTATGCGCTGCTAGCAATGGACCTCGAATACGACCCAAGGCCCCGATGCGCCAGTACAACGTAGGCAGCCCGTTCGAGAGAATCGCCATTGACATCGCCGGCCCGTTTCCCGTATCCGACCACGGGAATAAATACATCCTTGTGGCAATGGACTACTTCAGTAAGTGGGCGGAAGCCTATGCCCTGCCCAACCAGGAAGCCATCACCGTCGCCGACGTCTTGGTGAAAGAGTGGATATGTCGATTCGGTATTCCAATGGAGCTGCACTCGGATCAAGGCAGAAATTTCGAATCAACCTTTTCCAAGAAATATGTCTACTGCTGAACATCCGCAAGACAAGAACCACGGCCCTACATCCGCAGTCCGATGGAATGGTGGAGCGGATGAACAGGACGATCAACCGCCACTTGTCCAAGGTTGTCTCTGACCATCAAAGAGACTGGGACCAGTATCTTCATTTGTTCCTGATGGCCTATCAATCCGCAGTACACGAGTCAACCGGTCAAACTCCTGCTAGTATTATAATGGGCCGAGAACTGCGACTGCCTTGTGACCTGAAGTTTGGGATACCGCCAGGACAAGACACTGCGGGAGAGGACTACGTCAGCAAACTTCGGCAGAGAATGGACGACATCCACGAACGAGTCCGGTTGAACATCCAGAGTGCCAGCGATAAAATGAAGAAGACCTATGACATCAAGGCCGACGCTGGAGGATTTAAGGTTGATGACCTGGTTTGGCTGTACAACCCCAAACGTCGTCGTGGACTATCACCAAAGTTGCGGAACTCGTGGGAAGGCCCGTATAAAATCGTGAAAAGGATAAACGACCTTGTGTACCGAATCCATAAGCCACCCCGAGGGAAACCAAGGGTCGTCCATTTCAACAGGTTGGCCTTACGCTGGAAACCATGACCAAGTTCGCACCCTCAAGCCACGGAGGATGATATGACGTTCGAAGTTTATGTCCTTGTATTCAAAGCGGGCAGAAAGTTCTACATGGGGTTACTAGAGAGGAGTCACGAGACCTTTTCGAGGTGCCTGCTGACTACGCACTAGCGCACTGTGTGGCAGAAGATCTTCGAATGTCCAGGGGCATCGCCGTAGTGTTCTCCAAGAAATTTGGTCAACTCCAAACACTGCGGGAGCAGAATCCAGAAGTTGGTGAGGTGCTACAGTTGAAGAAAGGCCAGAGAAACGTCTACTACCTAGTTACCAAGAGGCATTCCCAAGATAAACCGTCCTATGAAGATGTCTGGAAGAGTCTCACCAAACTAAGAGATACTATGGTGGACCAGAATCTGGCGGATCTAGCAATTCCAAAACTATCCTGTGGTATTGATGGGTTGGACTGGAGAGTCATAAGAAGTATGCTGGAGGCGATATTCAGATCCAGCGGCGTCAGGATTTTGGTTTGCTGTAACCCTCTTCCACGACCGATCATGAAGACCGTGGAGTGTTACTTCCATCGAACTTCACGGTGCAGATATGGGGAGTCATGCAGATATCGTCACACTCCAAGGATGAAATTTCGGGACGAAATGTCTTTAAAAAGGGGCAATGTAACGAACCTAGGCGGACCTGTCGCCTCGCGTTGCCATCGACAGCGATGAGATCATCCCGGAGATATTCGAGAACCATCCAGTCGCTCTTCCGCGGAAAACAACGGTCAATATTGGAAACAATTGGAACATGCCGTCGCCAACTGCCGGAATTCGAAAGATCGGGAATCCTGTGACGGAGATAAATAGGTAGCCCTCCAGATGGCAAGACAGTCTGAACGAGCCATGCGATCGAGCTATTCAGTGGCGTAGTAATATAAATTAAGTTGTAGATTAAGTGTGAAATAAATTAATAAAACCAAGTTAAGTTTATTTACGTTACACTACAGTACTGTCTTATAATTTTTTATGCAATATTGGATATTGACTTCAAGTTTATGAGCCAAATAAATAATTCAGTAAAAAAATCATATCTGTCTCTGAAACTCTTATTCGCAAATAAAAGTATCTTGCATTTTTC
Organism: Gonioctena quinquepunctata; assembly: GCA_018342105.1. Classification (NCBI taxonomy): domain Eukaryota; kingdom Metazoa; phylum Arthropoda; class Insecta; order Coleoptera; family Chrysomelidae; genus Gonioctena; species Gonioctena quinquepunctata. The sequence goes on from JAFIRS010000412.1 coordinate 415,189, forward strand.
CTTGAGAAAGAAACTATGTGAAATCATCGTCTTGCCGATACTACAGTACTGTCTTATAATTTTTTATCTTTATTTATACGTGGTAACCAAGAATACAAAGAATACAAAATACCTGTTGTCTATGGTCTCAGAAAATTTGATCATATCAGTCACTGTTTTCGTGCACTCAGATATTGAATATTGATTATTTGTGGAAATATCATTGTCTTATTTTTGTTCATCGTTTGCTGAGAACGTCAATTCCAATCCAAATTAATATTCCGTAACCAGCAACACAATGTGAATGTAAGAGTGAACAACTTGGATATTCCGCGCCATTCAACAGCTTTGTACCAGAAATCCTTTTCCTACAATGCTGTGAAATTGTACAATTCAATTGATTCCACTTTCAAAATTAATGTTACGTATTCTTTAAAAAAACGCCTTAAATTACTTTTATTACTTGAACAAAATGCTATTTGAAATTATTACTATATTTAATTGCAAGCTATTTTCATTAGTGATTAACGTATGTTTATGTATTATGCATTATCAATGTGCAGGGTTAGGTGAAAGAGTAGCCATTATGGCTAAACTTCGCTCTACCATATGTTTGTATAAACATTAAAACAAAGAAAGACGTTTATTATTATTATTTACACATTTTAATTTATCTGCAGTTAGCGTTTTAGCTAAGGAGGGCAGAAAAAGTAATCTTATTTTCCGAATAATAATCGTTTTTTTTCTTCAATTTAAAAGCACATATGTATAATACAATAGAGTACACATAGCACAATAAGAAAATAATAAAAAAAACTATGGTGATATAATGATTAGGATGCATAGTGAGCATTTCATGAGAAGCATTCTTGCGAGTTATTTTCGTGTACCCATCATTTTTAGTTATACCGGAAGTATAAACTTTGCTATTTTAAATGACATCCACTTTTTCAATTCATTTGATTTTTCCATGAATTTTATGGGAAAAAATATGGTTTTCCTAATATTTTCCAGATTTGCATATTTCTAGGATAATGAGTTTTTATTCATATTTGCTGCGTAACTAGGTAACTAGGGAGGTCCGAAATCGTTCCTGCTGTGACACAGACAGATTTTTTTAATTATGAGGTATTATGTCATTTATCTACTGAATAACAATACTTCGTCACTAAGGACCAGTTTTATAGGTTCCAGTTAACCTCTGGTTGAGTTAACTAGTGGTTAGAATAGATGCTCATTTTATGATCAGCTGAAGGCACATTCTAACTACTAGTAAACTCAACCAGAGGTTAACTGGAACCTATAAAAGTGGGCCTCAGTCACTTTTTGAATAAATAGAAAATAAAAACAAATGACACAAAATAAACCTCAATAATAGAACGTATTATATGTTGTTCAATTGCTCACTTCTTGCTTCGTAGAAACAAATGAAATGTATTAGTCTTTATAGGATCATCTCTTCTTCTTTTTAAAATTTTTTTTTTAGATTTTATATTCAATCGGGATTATATGGGTTTATGTTTTTGTACATATTTATTCAAAATATTGTAGGATAAGCTAAGCTCTGGCACATGCATCCTGTGGTTTACCGTAACATTAAGGATGACATGAATCATTTCGTATAGAACATTTCAAAGTAAAGTATTTTCGGATTTTCATTGTCAAAATCATGGTCTTCAGAAAAAAATATGATGGGCTAGTGTCGTTTTTTACTTTTTGTTTATGTTTTGATTAACATGCTTTTATTAGCTTCACTTGTAACTAACAAACAATGTAATGAAATCTTGGAAGACAATTTTAACCTACTTCTAATGGTCATATCGAAATGAAACTTGGTATGTATATGTAGTTTGGATGACAATACTATAGTTTGGACTACTAGTAAAATATGGTGAATGCACTGAGGCCGTTCTCAGCATAATTTACAATTCAAAAATATGGCGAATGCACTGGTTCTCGACATATTCGCCAAAATTTAGTTATTAATAACTTCCATCTCATGTGGATGAATCAATTGAAGAGTTTTTCTCCTGTAGTCTTTTTTAGTCTTCTGGAGCAATATGGGCTAAAAAGTTTAAAATAAAATGAAAGTTTGAAAAAACTAAAAAAACACGCATATATGGCAATAAGGAATAAAAAGTTGAAAATAATAAGAATAAAGTCATTGACCAAAAAAAGCGTGGGGTGCTCTTATGATAATGATAATAATGATATTAGGATAACTGAAATCAAGCACATCACGCTTTTTTACATAAAAGAAAATTTTTTGGCCCTTTATTTTTATTATTTTTAACTTTTCAGTCCTTATTGCCATATATGTATGTTTTTTTTAGTTTTTTCAAACTATAATTTTATTTTGGTTACAGTCACATGAATGTTGATTAATGTGATTTTATATCAATTGTTTTGTCATGCCAATATACTTTTATCGCAGTTCATGCAATTCAGTTTATACCCAATGTTCGATTTTTAGAGGTTGGGATTTCAGTTTTGAAAATAGTGAATTAACAGTATGTGTGAATGCTAATTTCATAGATTCATTGTTTATTCTCATGAGATTCCCTATTTTTTCGAAAGTCCTTTAATGTTTGGAAATTTGGTATGGAAGTTTAAAATATTTTTGACATTCCTCTGCTCCGAATTGTTTTTGGATTCATGTTCTTTGAATATTTTGTTTCTAGCTTTATTGGATAGTTGTTATTTTTCAAAAATGTTTAGATTTCATTTTGATTTTTGGAATCATATTCGTAGTCCTGAATATTCAGAACTACTTAAATTCTCAGCTCTGTATATACATTTTTTTATTGTTCTTAATGTATGTGAAAAATGGTGGCCTGAAGGGTAGTTTAGGGTACGTCCAGAGTTGTTGGCTTTCCTATACAATTTCGTGGAGAGCTTTCCATCACTTCTAGAAAGGAGATTTTACCACTTTTTTCAAGTTCCATGGTAAAAGTTAATCTCGAGTGGTAATCAAATTAGCCATTACATTATTGGCAGGGTTGCCATAGCTGATTTGTTTGAATAATCTATTGTTGAAGCTGAAATAGCTGGATGTAAATATGTATTCTATGAGTTCTATAATCATTGATGTTCATGATTTCTATAACAATTGATCTATGTTAAAATTCCATGTATTCTTTATAACTCCCAGTATACATTTTTTGGGAATGTGTACAATGAGTATCTATGGGTACTAGTATGTATCCTTCAGGAATTCTTTGAACACATTCGAATGAATTGGAAACATTAAATTGGAAAGTTGTGGTAATGGTTATTGAGAGTGTTGTGCAAAAACATCGCTATATTGTAGGAAAGGCTGTTGATACAATTTTGGTTTATGAGTTTTTATCAAACCATCTAATTTTGTAACAATTGAATTATTTCTTTTGAATGCTTTAGCATCTACCTTGTTGAAGAAATGCTATTGAGCAATTGATTAACCAAACTATTTGCTTACTTTTGTTTTTTAAAGTGTTGGGATCTCTTTTAATTTCTTGACGTTTTTTGTCATTCAATAATTCTTAAATTTTTCCATGGTTCTTTCATTTTAGCCTTGAAGAAGTCTAAATGTGCAGATGAAACATCGGCATAATATTGCGTTGTTGTCTTGGATCTGTCCTCTAACTCAAACTATTTGAGAGTATAATTCAAGCACACAAAATCTTATTAATATTTATCATTGTTTTAGATGAATTCAGAAAATTATAAATTACCCATATACAAATTTTCACCCATAATATCGTGTTTTGATTAATTCTAGAAATTTTTTCCAAGGTCACAAATATTTTGTTGGTGTAATTTTTTTCAAATGCTGTGGTTTTTGGCCAAAAAAAATCCACCAAAATTTTATTAGATAGAACTATAAAACAAACCTAACATTTTGATTTGAAATCACCAAAATCATTGAAAAATATTTTGTTGAACAATGAGTTTGATACTTTTTGTTACCTTTTTATTCACCGACAATGATATAATGTTGTGTTCGTTATTCTCTGTGACCAATGCATTTTTTATGTTTGTATTTTTTAATTATAATATATACAGGGTGTAATCTAACCTCTTGCGCATCCGCTAACAGTTGATAGTCCACCAAAAAATAAATAGATTTTTCCTTTGAAATTTTTACGAAAGGTCGTTAATAAGCCAGAAAAAAAAATATGAAAAACTTTTTTTTTACCAAAACTTCGCTGTTTCGCGTTTCACAAAATTTTGACTAATTTTACCAAAAAAAAATTTTTTTGTTTTATTTTTTTCAAACTTTTTTCGAATTTTTAACCACTGTAATTTGTTATAAAATGGCATTTATACACTCGTCATTCACAGGTGTGACGAGTGTATAATGCCATTTTATTAAAAATCTGCAAAAAAATGTAAAACATGTTTTGTTCTTTGTAAAATTTGACAAAATTTTGGGTAGCACCGCCCGCCTAATTTCAAGTGACCTACTCAGAGGAAAACTTTGGCAATTGCCGAATGCAATAAACATTTAACTCGACATTTGAATAAGGTATAATGTTGAACTGTGTGGTAAATGTCTACATTGCAGGCTGCCTGAGATATATATTCAATTTCAAAGTGAAGAAAACATCTAATATAACCTTGTTACATCCAAACTGGTGATAAAGTCAGAAGTAGTTGCTTTGAGGCACTTATCATAATTATCACAGTCACTGGTAAGAAACAAACGACACAAACACTATTGAAAAGGGAATTATTCAAGACAATAATATGCAAATTAATTCTCCTGCACATCACGTACTGTTTTCTGATTGGTTGCTAATTACGATCTTTTATTCACCAGCCAATCAGAAAACACTAGTAGAATCTAACAAACTTTTGTTCGTAAACTGTGCATGCAAGGATCTCACTTGGCAACTTTGTTCAGTTCACCCGATGTCTGAATCATGAATCATTACAATGGCCGTGATTTTTCAGAACAATATGCAACTGCGAATAATTCCCTTTTCAATAGTGTTTGTGTCGTTTGTTTCTTACCAATGATAATTATGATAAGTGCCTCAAAGCAGAGTATGAAGTCAACTAGTTGTGACTTTATCACCAGTTTGGATATAACAAGGTTAGATGTTTTCTTCACTTTGAAATTGATTATCTATCTCAGGCAGCCTGCAATGTATACATGTACCACACAGTTCAACATTCTACCTTAGTCAAATGTCGAATTAAATGTTTATTGCATTCGGCAATTGCCGAAGTTTTACTCTGAGCAGGTCACCTAAAATTAGACGGGTGGCGCTACCCAAAATTTTGTTGTGAACAAAACATGTTCTCATTTTAACCACTAATTCGTTATAAAATGGCATTGTACACTCGTCATTCACGGGTGTGCAAGAGGTTAGATTACACCCTATATATATATATATATATATATATATATATATATATATATATATCAATATAGGGGGTAGTTTCTTGGGAATTGGTTCTGTATAAAAAATTTAAAAAAAGGTATAGATTCTGTGTATAGAATCTATACTGGTTTTTTATTTTTTATACAGAACCAATTCCCAAGAAACTACCCCCTATATTGATACATTTTACATGGTTCAAGAAAATTCACACAAAAACACATATATATATATATATATACTCGTCAAAATAGATCATTTTACCCATGATCACCTATATGGAAGTTGAAAAATAATTTATGCACAAAACTCACCGATAGAATTGATCCTATTACGGTCCTGGTATGTATCTAGCCGCGGTATAAATGAAACATTTTTCATGAACAGTTTCTTATTTCACATGCCTTTTCTTCCACTTTATTCACTGAAAATGTATACCATGGTAATTTTGACTAACAAGTCTATTTTGAAAATTATTCACTTCATTTCCTGTGTGATGGTCATTATATGAAAACAATACTCAACTCTTGTGAGAAGTCCTGAGATTGTAATGCTTATATCAATCGAAAATGTTTTGATTTGGTAGCAACTGGCAGTATTTAACTCTTGCAGAACGTTCTTGAGATTGTGATACATTCGATGTTATGGATAAAATTATTCCTGTCATATCTTCCTCCATACTTCACTGTGGATAAAAAAATTGGTACAGGCCTCCCCTGCTGTTCATTCAAAGACCACTTAACACAAATCTTTGGAGTATATTATTGTTAATTACGAGCATTCCAGTTTTTTTTTCAACGTAAACAAACACCATTGAGTTTTCCTATTTACGGCATACTTATACTGAAACGATAAGCGTTCATTCGTGCTCGGTGAAAACAAACAATGGAAGATCCAGCAACCAAGTTATTATTAAACTTCAATAGGGGTAATGTTTTGTAAAATCACTAATTTTGTGCCTCACCTTTGAGGCATATTTTTTAACAGGATGTAGAACTCGTTAAAATGAGTGGTTTTTCTATAAATCACCAATATAGAAGTCGCAGAATAACGGAGATATCGTTAATTGAAAATTTTGGAAAATAAAAATGACACTTGTTCAAAACAAGCCCTGGTGAGGTAATGACAGAGCGCAGCTCTGTTACTCAGTAGCCTACCCGACTCGGTGTGATCAGCAGAGTGCAAAAGTGTTTTTCTCAGTTGTTGTTTTTAGTTTTTTTCTAATAATTGCATAATTACGATAATAATCAACTCATAGATATACTTTCAGTTCACGGTATTGCATACAAAGTGCAGTATGTGACTTATAGACTGAAATATACTCATTGAGACCCAACAACTCAAATATTTGTAAATTTGCTGTCTCGATATGGGGTCTTTAAGAGAACTGTTGGAAGGCAAGTACTACCCGAAATGGCTGATATTGAGAAATAAATCTTAGAAATTGTCAAACACTAGGTTACTATTGGTTAGGTTTTGTATGTGAAAACAGTTCATGGAACACGATATGACAGGAGAACTAATCATTGAATGTATTACGATCTCAAAATCGTCCCCCAAGAGTTGAGTTTTGCCATTGGCTTCCAAATCATCATAACAATGACCACACAAGAAATGAAGTAAATAATATTCATTATACACTTGGTTAGTAGAATCCTTAAGCTGTACATTTTCAGTGAGTAAAGTGGAAGAAAATGCGTGTGAAGTTATTCATGGAAAAATAGATTTTATTTTTGTTATCTTTATTGACTCATCGTTATGCCGAGTACGAATGTTATGTGCATCAAATGAATTGTTATAACTATGAAGTTTTTGTAAATATACAAGGACTGTAATGGGATAATTTTTTATCGTTGAGTTTTGCAACTTTATTTTTTGACTTTTATATATGTAATTTCTGGGGAAATTATTTATATTTATTTTGACAAGTTCTACATGTTATTAAAAAAGATGTCTCACCTTTGAGAACACCTTGTATCTGTTTGGAAATTTTTTGGGTTTTAGATTCGTGTTGAAAGAAGACGATCTGTTTTTAGTTCATCATAACAACGTTTCGTCCCTAGCTGGGGACTTCTTCATGTTTTATTTAAAACTTATTTATACATAATGTAGAAAGAACGGTTTGTTATATAGCTTTTCTATAGTCATAAAAATATAGTTTCCTTTATCTTAGTTTATAAAGTGATGAGAGCATGTGCGAATTATGGTTATTCGTATTGGGTCGGTTCTTGGTAAGGTGATGTGTGTGGGGGGTGATTATCTACGTGTTAGTGGGAATGTTTATAAGAGGGTGTGATTATTAATGGTATTTTGAGATTTTTTTATGTAAATCATTTCTTGAATGCATCGTTTTTCTGTGTTTTTCTCGAATGCTAGGATTTTAGTGTACTCGAAATTTGGATTGTGATTATCTTGGATAATATGTTTATTTCATGTATTGTGTCCGTTGAGTCTATTGCATAGCAGTTCTGATGTCTTACCTATATGTTCTTTATTGCAGTCATTGCATGGAATGCTGTATATAAGGTTTGAGTTTTCTAATTTGGAATGCGACTTTTGAGAGGAGTGAAACACATTTTTTTCAATAAGTTATGTGACTTGAAGCATACTTGAAGATTTTGTTTGTTTAAAATATTTTTATGTTTTCTGAAAGGCCCTGTACATATGGAAGTGCAACATAGTTATTTGGATTTGGTATTTATTTTTTCTTGATGTTATTCTCAGAGTTGTAAAATTTGTTTGTTCTTTGTTTGATAATTTTATTAAGGAAGTTAATAGGCGAGATCACATCCTCATATGTGCTTGAAGTTGAAATATAGTGATAAAATATTATTTGTGCATAGTTTTTCCTAGAATATATTGTGTAATATTCGAATAAACGCTGCTCTAAAACCCCTCAATTTCCTTGAGACATTCAAACACAGCGATATTGCCGCTTCTTTTGACGTCATATGTCCAATGATTTGGCATTTACTTGAGTTACCAGTGTCACTATTTACAGTGTTGCCAAGCTGTAAATCTTGGCACTCTCAGTGATCGGCGAGTTGCCAGTGTTATTATTTTGCGGAAATGTTATTCTATTTTATCCTATGAATAAAACAAAACTTGTGTCAGCATGTGTTATACTGAAATGAAGACTTCGTATTTGATAGCTGTTCTTGATTAAGTTATTCTTAAATAATATTTATAGATAACGAAGTGCTATGTCATTACTTTTTCAGCCTGCTTACATTGTAAAGAAATATTATGAATAACGCTTGGCAACTCGGCGATCGGCCGTAGTTCTGAACTTGTCACATCCTGGCGCGGTTTTCGCAGTGTTCAACAGGAACATTTCTTTAAGATTTTTTTTTGAAAAATTACTTAAAAAAAAAGAAAAAAATCTAACCACTTTTCTCATCATTCTGGACATTGTGGTATTTTTTCCAAAAATTAGTGATCTCGCCTATTGGATAGTTATTATTTTGCAAGGTTTTCCTGATTTTTTCTAAACATTCTTGTCTTAATTCTGGACTGCTAAGTTGAATTGCTCTGTCGGCCATACTTATAACAACGCTTTTTTGTGTTGTATAGGGTGATTTGAGTAAAAGTTCAATTATCTGCCTGACCAGGTGTTATTGTGTACGTATTTTTCCATCTTTTTTTATCAATGTGAGGCCTAGATAATTGATTCTGTTATTAGTTTCTTTTTCTGCAGTGAATTGTAGTTTTGGATTAAATGAATTAAAGGCTGTAATTATTTCTTTCAGTTTGTTTTCGGGGATGGCCAGTATGCCATCATCCACATATCTTTTGAAAAACGGTAATATGAACTTCAAGTTTATTATTACATTTTCTTCTATTTCCTCCATGACCAATTGTGCAGTTGTACTAGCACAACCATCTAGTTGTTCATAGAAATGTTTATTATATTGAAAGAAATGTTTAGTAAGTGTGAGCTGTATGGCTGTGATGAATTCTTCCATTGGCAGGGGTGTGTGATTTTCTAAGATGTTAAATTTTTTTCGTATTATGTCATTAATTAATTTGTTCGGGATGTTTGTGTACAATGATATTATATCTAAAGAGATAGTGTTTTTCCGGCTTAGTGATATTAATGATACATTTTTTGAAGGTGAATGGATCTTTGATGTACTATTCGTTTTTACAGGTGTTATTGGATATGCTATTCGCTAAAAATTTTGATAAGTTGTAAAAAGAGGACTTAATGCTAGAAACAATATGTCTCAGAGGTACACCTTTTTTATGTAACTTTGGTAAGCTATACATTTTAGGGGTTGTGGCATTTTGTATCAATAGTTTCTGTTCAATTGTTTCTGATATTATACCTTTTTCCTTCTGTTTATATTAAGTAGTTTGTTGTTTTTTTTTCTAAAATTTGTTAGTGGGGTTGGTCACAATTTTTTAATTTTTTGTATGTTTGTGTATTGTTCAGTAATTGTTTTATTTTCTCTTCGTAGTCTGATTTGTCCATTATAACAGTTTGGTTGCTTTTATCTGGTTTTACTACTATACTTTGTGGATTCGTTCTGAGAAAATGTTTAGTTTTATTCATACCTTTGAATATATTCTTTGGAGTTCTGTTGAGTATGGGATTTTGCATTTTATTTTGTGATTGTTCATAGCTCACTACATTCGTTCTGATTTCGTTATTAGTATCATCACGGAGGTTTTTCAGATTTGCTTCTATGGAGGATATGTATTCTATGGTTGGTATTTCGTTGGTGTTAGTTATTGATATAGCGAAATTATCACTGTAGGCTAATATGTTTTCTATATCTTCGGGAATTTTGGTGTGTGAAAGGTTTGAGATCCATTTTGATGTATCAATGGATGTGTTGTTGTTTTGTTCATTAAGCTTATCAATTTTATTTATATTGTTTTGTTTGATTTTTTGGAAAATGTTATCCTTTTTTTGTTTTTAATTTAAGGAACTCCTGATTGGGGAAAACTATCTTCTAATTGACTAATTTGTTTTTCGATTGATGCTCTTGTATTGTTGATATTGACGGTAACATCGTTTATAAGAAGATTTAAGATTTGGTTTTTGAAATTATTGGTGAGCTTCTAACATTCAGTCCCCGTTTTACAACTTATCAATTTTTATCGAATAGCATATCCAATATCATGTGTAAAAACGAATACTACATCAAAGATTCATCCACCTTCAAAAAATGTATCAATAATATCACTATGCCGTAAAAATACATTTTAATCTTTTTAGATGTAATATAATTGTACACAAACATCCCGAACAAATTAATTAATGACATAATATGTAAAAAATGGAACATCTTGGAAAATCAAACACCCCTGCCGATTGAGGAATTCATCACACCCATAGAGCTCACACTTACTAAAGATTTCTTCCAATATAATGAACAGTTCTATGAACAACTAGATGGTTGTGCTAGTACAATTGCACAATTGGTCATGGAGGAACTAGAAGAAAATGTAATAAAGAACTTAAAGTTCAAATTACCGTTTTTCAAAAGATATGTGGATGGCTATCCCCGAAAACAACTGGAAGAAATAATTATCTAAACCTCACATTTATAAAAAAAAGATGGAAAAAATACTTACACAATGGTTTACCAAAGACACCTGGTCATGCAGATATTTGAACTTTGACTCAAATCACCCTATACAACACAAAAAAGCGCCGTTATAAGCATGACCGACAGAGCAATTTAACTTAGCAGTCCATAATTAAGAAAGAATGTTAAGAAAAAATCAGGAAAAGCCAATAATAACTATCCAATTAAATTCCTTAATAAAATTTTCAAAAAGAACAAAAAATTTTTACAACTCTGAGATTAACACCAAGAAAAAAGAACTAGCGAATCCAAATAACTATCTTGCACTTCCATATGTACAAGGCCTTTCAGAAAACATAAAAAATGTATGGTTCAAGACACTTAACTATTGAAAAAAATGTGTGTGCCGCATTCCAAAATTCAAAAAGTCAAACCTTATTTACAGCATTCCGAACAATGACTGCAATAAAGCATATATAGGTATGACATCACAACTGCTATGCAATAGACTCAACAGACACAAATACATGAAAAAATCAAGTACTGCCTTAAATAAACATAATTATCCAAAATCCAAATTTTGAGAATACTAAAATCCTAGCATTCGAGAAAAACAAAGAAAAACGATGTATTAAAGAAATTATTTACATAAAAAAATCTCAGAATACCATAAACAAAAGAGCTGACATCACCAATCTCAACCAAATATATCACACCCTCTTATAAACATTCACACCAAGACGTAGATAATCACCTCCCATCACCCCCACACACATCACCTTAATAAGACCCAGGGTTGAAATGATTTAAATCAATTGATGTAAATACATGATTTTTATCAAAAAAATTATACCTGTATCTAAATAATGTTTATTTTAGTTAATTGTAGTGCTTGTACAAAAAAACTAATTTCGCAGCTTTTTCCGTTCCTAATCGATTTCTGAGTTTGGAAAGGACTAAACCAAATATTGAGAAAATTCTCTCGACGGAAGAAGCAGCAGCACAAAATAATTGTCTAATTATGAAGAACTCTTTTTGAATAATGAGTATATTTTGTTGTGACTTCCACCAATCTATGGAAGAATATCATCATGGAACATAATATCAGTGAAAGGTTCTGATCTGGCAAGAAACTTGATTATGAATAGTAGTAAACCACTATTTGGACATAATTGCTCACCAGCTTTTAAACCAAAATTTTTTTCACTGTTATTGTTTGCTGAGTTTTTGTTGGGTCATGAAAAAAAAGTTTTGTGATAATGGCATATCCATTATCACAAAACTTTTCCACCATCTTGGAGCCATCATCTCGAATTTATGAATTTTGACAATAAATTCATACTCTCCGACCGACCCCGAAAACCTTCACATACCAATTTTGAATAGAATCGGACTATAATCACAGAGATCGTCGGCCATCTTGAATTTGTGAATTTTGAATACAAATTCATAATCTCCGACCCCGAAAACCCCCACATACCATAAACACAAATCTCGTCCGCTTAGAGCCGCTATTTTGTTTTTTTCTCTAACAAAAATTCCATAATGCATTGTCACGGGAACTATGAACACGTCAATCGGTTAACTAGAAGTGGGTCAAATTTAACTTGCAAGATTTGATTACAGACACCGGGACAGGTGAAACTAAATAAAAGCTTGTAAAAAAGCATCAACTTAAAAATCACCCTGTATTCTGTATATCTTTGGAAAATTATAATAGAAATAAAATTTAAAGAAACAAACTTATTTACTTATTATTATTATATGCTGTTTGTGTACTTACAACTGATTCATTGCCCTTTTCGATTTCTGTATTTGTTTCCCTACACTTTTGCCAGTGAACTTTCATCCCTTCGATAGGACCTTGCACTTCATGTCTACATTTTTTGCATATAGCTCTATTCCCAGATTTTCGATCAGTTTTATTAGATTTTTCTATAAAATGTATCCAGATAGGGTCTTTTTTCCTTCCACTTCTATGAAGAGTTGACATTGTTACACTATTTGCAGATTTTTAGGTAACCTTTAGAAATTTAAAGCAGAAATCACGTGTCGCGCTGCTTATTAGACAGCCAATTATGAAATAATGCGAGTTAGGGTAGACACGGATTTTTATATAAACAGTAGAGGGTTTTCTTACTTGTCGTGATTTTTATATTTTTCAAAAAAATCATGATTTTTTCAAGCCTGGAATTGACCCAATATGAACAACCATAATTCTAACATCCTACTATCACTTCATCCCATATCACCTCCAAAACATCGATCGTGTTGACTTCGTAGGTCCACCAAAACAATACAGAATAAAAAGTATAATTAATTACAATTTACTCATCACAATGAAGAAAAAGAAAAGACACATTGTTGAGTAACCTTCGTGTTGTTGCTTAGGTACGTACCTACCAGTCAGTTAATTGAAACTAAGATAGGGAAAAATTAATGTTCATTACTATTAAGATACTCTATAACAAACCATTCTTTCTAGATTATGTATAAATAAGTTTTAATTAAAACATGAAGTCCCCAGCTAGGGATGAAACATTGTTATGATGAACTAATAAGAGATCCTCTTCTTTCAACACGAATCTAAAACCCAGAAAATGTCCAAACATATATATATATATATATATATATATATATACAGGGTGAGTCAAAATAAGACCGACAAACTCTGACTACAGATTCCTCACCTAATTTCTAGGTGAAAAGTTGCTATCAAGGTATGTCCTAAAATGCATCCCCTCTGAGATACAGGGTGTCAAAAGTACGAAAAAAATTAAGATTTAATTTTTTGAAAAAATTTGAAACTTGGTAAACTAATCAAGGTTTATCAACGTGCTAATTTGAAGTTTTATTTTCGTTAACCAGTGGCGTAGTTACGATGGTATGTGGTCATATGTTCCTTCATATTTTCTTGGGACAAGTGAATGGACAAATGAGCGTTTGACATCAATTCGGCTCATCGATACTCAACCCAAAGTCATAACATTCCATGTGCCTAAAAGTTAAGGTTGGTAGAATCGGAAACATAGTACGGGTGAGTCAGAAAGAGACCGATAACTCCATTTTTTCATTCATCATATTATTTGATCAAATTGATGTCACGGATTCACTGATATGTTACCATACTTTCTTGCATATGATTGTTTTGACAGATCAACTGATAAACAAACCCAACCTCAAATTCATAATACTCCACTTAGATAAGAGTTAAGGTCTGAAATAATTTTTGCAAAAAACTGAAAATAAGTACTCTTAATTTGTTGAAGTTTATGTTGGAGTATCATTATCAAAGCCATTTCTGATTGAATTATCTAGGAAAATATTATCGGTCTCATTCTGACTCACCCGTACTATGTTTCTGATTGTCTCAACATTAAAAAATGTTCAGGAGGTTGACACATATTCCGATATGTGGTAGGATAGGAAATTATGTCTCTACTAAGGACATATCTTCAGTTTTTCTCAATTATCTCAGAAACCACCACTTTTAGGCTCATGGAATGTTATGACTTTTAGGTTGAGTATCGATGAGCCGAACTGATGTCAAACGCTCATTTGTCCATTCACTTGTCCCAAGAAAATATGAAGGAACATATGACCACATACCATCGTAACTACGCCACTGGTTTACGAAAATAAAAAATTACAACTTTAAATTAGCACGTTGATAAACCTTGACTAGTGTACGAAGTTTCAAATTTTTTTCCTTCAGGAATTTTGGAGAAAACTAAATCTTAATTTTTTTCGTACTTTGACACCCTGTATCTCAGAAGAGAAGCATTTTAGGACATACCTTGATATCAACTTTTCACCTCGAAATGAGATGAGGAATCTGTAGTCGGAGTTTGTCTGTCTTATTCTGACTCACCCTGTATATATCTGACTCTTAGAGAGATGGATTTTAGAAGGAAGAACACAGATAAAGGATTCACTCATAATTATTATGACAAGGTATTTAATATAAAATGAATCACTGGATGGAAACACATTACAGTTCCATATTTGATGTGAAATAAAAATTAGTAAAAATTATCTGCTTATTTTTCCCATCACTCATATACTATGCAATATTAAATTAAATGACTATTCCTTCAACTGGTTTCATTTCTAAATATGTTTGTTTCTGTTTCAGGTACTTTTTTCACTTTACATCCCCCTTTCCACAACTCGAACTATTTTCCTGAAAAGTTTGCAGACTTAATTGTTCAAGGGATGTTCAAGAATACCTACCTGCATGCAACTTCCTCAATTGAAATTATGCATGGATGAAATAATGTGAAATAAATTAATATTGTTTTGTAACTGCATTTATTGTTTCATAAATGATAACATAATTATATTGACTGAGTTTTTTTAGATATTAAAATAAAATATTATTATATATATTTAATTTCTTACTCTCACATTCATAATCATGTATGAAAATTGACAAAAACTCATGAAAATTGCATTTTTTTTTTGCGGAAATATAAGTATAAAATATTTTGAGCAGAGCGTCAGGCAGAACTTTGTTGTGCAAACAAATTGTACCAATTAAGGTAATTTAATGTGAATTCAAAACGTATTTATTCACTGTGAATTCTTTGTTTCTAATCTATATCGCTTCTTTTGCAGCCTCAGTCATCCCTATATATTCTGCTTCGGTAGAGGAGAGAGCGACTGTATGTTGCTTTTTCGAATCCCATGAAATTGGACTTTCGGATAAAATAAAAGTATATACTGAATCGGATCTTCTGTCATCGAGACAAGATCCCCAATCAGCATCCACAAAACTTCTTGATCTGGTGAATAGAATAAAGTCCCAAATCAATGGTTCCTTTCAGGTCTCGTAGAATACGTTTACCTGCAGTCCAATGTACCTTATCGTAGCAATTGTTGTACTGCTCAAGATAACTAACTGCAAAGCTAATATCCGGTCTCGTAGTGCTCAGGGTGCGTCAAAACACCAATTAATTCATGATACGGTATTTTTTGCTCATGTTCGTTTGGGGTTCCTTCAGACTTTTTCAATTTCACATTAGGGTCCAATGGAGTCGAATCTGTCATCCCGAAACGGTTCAGTAATTCTTTGATGCATTGCTATTTCACTTTCTTTCTTTGAAAACTCTATTCCAAGGCAATAGATAGATAGATAGATAGATAGATAGATTTATTGGTGCTTAGATACATTTAAGTATTTACACAAGTCAGTAAAGATTTAGAACATTACACAAGTCAGTAGAAATTTAAAATTCATTAAAAATATTTAAAACACTTATACATGTTAAACTATACAAAACTGGTTCACATATAAAGATGTTAAAATAATAATATATAATTGAGCATTTTGACTTAATCAGTATATGATGACAAATCACTGAAATCATTATTGAGGTATTCCTCAAATGAGTAAAACACCTTCATTACAAAATATTTCTTTAAAGTTTTGATGAAACAATTTACATTTAGATTTTTTATTCTATGTGGAAGAGCATTGAACATTTTTGGGCCCAAATAACTAGTTCCGTTTTTAGTCTTATCAAGGCGATGATATTTTAGGAACAGTTTGTCTTTATTTCTTGTGTCATAACCATAGGAATCTCCAGCTGTACTATATGATGCCAGATTTTTCTTTACATAGGTAACACATTCGAGGATATATGCACAAGGCACTGTTAGAATGCCCAGTTCTTTGAATTTTGTTTGCAACAGTCCCTGTAGTATTGACCCATAATTACTCTCACACAACGTCTTTGAACTCCAAAACTTTGTCTAGGTGGACGAATGACCCCAGCTTAATAGGGCATATGTCATGTTCGAGTGAAAATAAGCAAAGTAGGATGTCAAGAGAACATCCAAAGAAACATTGTTTTTGAGATTTCTTATCATATAGGTAATGGAAGAGAGTTTTTTACTCAATTTTTTTGTATGGAATTCCCAAGTTAGGTGAGGATCGATATATACTCCTAAAAATTTAACAGGATCAGCTAGAGTTTTCTCATGATGATGTAGAGTGAATACTAGTGATTGAGATTTGCTCTCATTTAAGGTCAATTTATTGGCCGTGAACCAGTTTTTGATGGTTTTGATATCCGACTTCTCCCAAGTCCTTCACATCAAAATGATTCGATAGTTTCTGATATATCGTATCCGCCGTACTTGGATTTTTCGAAACTACCAGGATGTCGTCAACATAAACCACAATCATTCCCAAGTCTTCCCCTTGATTTATGAGATAAACGCATGGATCGGAACGTGATGGCTTGGCTCCGAATGATATCAATAATAATAATAATACTTTATTTCCACTTAGACAAATTTACATTGTATGGGGAATTGTCAATACATTAGAATAAAAAGAATAGAATTAGAAGTAAGGAAAAATAGTGATCAAAGATTTCAAGACAATTAAAATCTGTTAAAATGTTCTATCATGGTATAATAATATCAATGATATCAATACAGTTTAAAATCAGTTAAAATATTCTGTCAGTGTATAGCAACATTTTTCCAATAAATGGTCTTTCATTGCTTCTTTGAACACAGACAGCTGTTCTATATTCTTTAGGTATTCCGGTAGTTTGTTGAATATTCTTGGACCCATGTACTCTGGTGCATATGAAGTTACTCTCACTTTTGCTAACGGCAAATGAAAGTGCTATTCAGTTTGTTATACCAACTTCTTCCGGCTTGACAAAGACCGTATGGTGATTTTTTCAATAAACAAACTTGGTTTCCTAGACGAAGTTGATCCAACATATCACTAAGTGAGAGTCTTTCAATACACTTTTACTGGACAGGAACACTTCTTGGCTAACTTCAGTTGGTACACGAATTCTAGGCTTTCTGATCCTGGGCCCATAACCTGTTGAGCAGAGCGTCGGACAGAACTTTGTGGTGCAAACAACTTGTACCGATTAAGGTAATTTCATGTGAATTCAAAACGTATTTATTCGTGAAAATATAAAAATGAATTAACAGTTGAAAATGTTTGACAAGACAATGACATATAAAAACATATCCATGAAAACGGTATGACTCGCATTTATCTTGAATCCATTTCAACAATTGTTTGTCTTCTCTATTTTATGTAAAAATTATTTTTGTCAAACAATTATGCATAATATTTTTTTTTTTAGAGCAATAATTTTTCCCAATATTTAGAAAAGAATATAATTTGAAAACTCTGGCAACTAATTTTTATACCACAACCGATTTTTCGAAAAAAAAAACTATTCCATGTGTGTTTCTTGATGGGGGGTATTATGTTCTTCTCCATGATTTAATGATATTTATCAATTTTCAATGTCATCTAGTGAGCGAATACTATCGAAACTATCACAGTTGTAATGGGAATGTTAAAGGGATTTGATAAAAATATATAGGGAGCCATTGGAAATGAAAAAAATTTACACCCAAATTTAGACCTTCTATATTCACCAAAGACATAAGCTGAAATATTTACACATATCACTACTGGGATTCATTGACAAATAATGTTTTTAATTAATGTTTAAGTTTCATATGGACCATGCAAAAAATAAATTGTTTTTGTATGGTTAATTATCAAAAAAATATTTATTCAAAAGATGTTATAAAAAGAATCATCAAAAATTTATTTAGTAATTTCATTTATCATGCTACCAGAAACTCATTTACATTTCGCTTTTGGTGACAATAGATATTACAAGGAAGGAAAGACATGAAGTCAAAAATTTTCTGATCTCTTGGAAAGATTCCAGACTCTTGTGACTTGTAAAATGTTCAATCATAACTAGGTTTTTGAATCTCTCTAAGGCAAGTGCAAGTGACCGTTCATCACTTGTCAACTTCTAACTTTTTCTTTGTTTTGTAATTTTTTTTGGAATTGTATTTTGAAACATTTTAACATGGTAGACTAAAACTCAGCAAGTGTTAGCACTTTTTTACCTTTCTACTTCTTTAATGTCTACTATTGTAGGTGTTACAACAGCTAGAAGCTAAAGACATGGTGTGAGGCCCATCAACCGCAATAGGGATACCACCATCCTCATAAGGGACATTTGTATGGTAGATGAGGAGCACTGTTTTAGTATACATGGATAATAATAATAATAATAAAGGTCTTTATTATTTTCATGTAATATAAATAGTAATAATATACCTAGAAATTGAAATACATACAAACATAAATATTTCATTTAAGTGGTTAAAAAAAAACATTCTGAAAATAAAGGGCGAAGTTCATTTTCTGTAGGGAAACAGTAGCTTCACTACGAAAATGTTCTTCCACTTAACCCTAATACAGTGTGCCAAGGAGACATTGTCGTACGTAACCTGATTGACAATAGAAAATGAGAGAAACGAAGGGATGATTATCTTTATACTCATTAGTTTTTTTTGAGCCGCGAGGTGAGGGACTGTCTAGACTTGTGTTTTGAATAGTTCGTTTTTAATTCAGACTTGAAGCAAGTAATTCTGAGGTTCTTTATACTTTCAGGAACGGAGTTATATAACTGATAAATTTGGTAAGTATAGGATCGCCTAAATAATTCAGTTTTGAATTTAGGTGGGGATAATAAACCTTTGAATCGAAGATTTAAGTTATGTATATCTGTCCTGAAAGATATTTTGTGGTGCAAATATGCAGGAATTTTAAATAAAACAATTTTGTGATATAGGGTGACTGCTGGTGAATTCTTCTATTTTGCATACTCAACCATCCAACCTGTATCAATTTATGTGATATTCTCTGATTTCTTCTCACACTATAAATAAGCCTCAAGCAGGAATTCTGCACTTTTGAATTTTATTTTTTTATAAAGTTGTTAAGTTCGGACCATAGACGGGGTCAGCTGAAATTGAAATGCTATAGAACTAATGCTTCACATAGTTTTATTTTGATGTTTCGAGGAAATAAGTGCCTGTTTCCGTAAATCAATTTCAGTGAGCTATATGCACGATTAATCAGTTGATTAACATGTTTTTCGAATCTTAAGTCTCTGTCAATGATAATCCCTAAGTTTTTAGCTTCTTCAACTATATCGATGGATTCATCATTAATCTTAATTGTGGAGGAAAATTATAATAGATCTGAGTGCTTTATTAGTAAACAATGTTCAGATGCTAACTTAATAAACGTCGATAGTTCCCTATTAATAGTATCACAACATTATCTGCTAATTGTGGAGGAAAATTATAATAGATCTGAGTGTCATCGGCATAGACATGAATCTTACATTGTTCTAGAGATTTTATTAAATTTATGGTATATATCGAGAAAAGCAAGGGACCCAGAATTGAGCCTTGTGGCACCCCCGAGTTCAATGTCATATATTCAGACTGTTTTGATTCAATTCTCACACACTGTTTACGATTGTTTAGATAGTTCTCTATAAGACCAACAGCCGTTTCTGAAAAACCTATATAGTGCAAAATATTAAGCATTAATTTGAAGTTAATAGTGTCAAACGCTCTGCTGAAATCAAGCAATACCAAAATTGTACATTGACCTTTATCAATTGAAGCTATGATGTCGTCGACTATATTAAGTAAGGCCGTTGTGCAACTGTAGCCTTTACGAAAGCCAGATTAAACAGTTGGCATTAGTGAGTGATCCGCTAAGTGTCGTCTCATCTGTACTTCAATCGATCTCTCTAAAATTTTGGAAAGCATGGGTAGAATACTTATACCTCTAAGATCCTTGTATTCTGAAGGATTTTGTTTCTTAGGCAGAACTTGGACTACAGCCATTTTCCACACAGCAGGGACAACACCGCTCGAAACACAACAGTTTATGATGTGTGTAATATATGGTATGATAAGAGGACAACAAAGTTTAATGAGTTCAACATTAAGCCCATCACAGCCCAATGCATTGGAGTTCATTTTACAAATATTGTCATATACAAAGGTGTCATCGACTTCTTTGAATTTAAAAGTGGAAGGAATAATATTATTGGTGCTGTTAAAATTCATCCAGGTGGAGCAACGTTAGGAATGGAGTTTATCAAGAAATCATTAATTTCACTTGGATTCTTTAAACTTTCAGGAAGCTCACGATTTTTATTTTTTTTTAATTATTTGTTCTCAATGTTTGCCACAGCTTTTTTGAATCGGAGTTATCAAACTGATATAAAAAGTATGCCCTTTTTTCCCTTTTAATTGCTTGATTTGTATAATTCCTGAGATCCTTATATAATTGAAAATGAGCTAATGATTTTGTGCGTTTATATTTATTGAGAGCTTTATTCCATTCATTCATCATTTGTTGTAAAAGAAATGTCAGCCAAGGGGCTTTCTTTTTTGTAATTTTAAAAGTTATTATAGGGGCATGCCGATCAAATAAGCTAATTAAACAATTTACTAAGTACGATACTTTTTCATCCACACTTTCTTGATCGAAGATGCGAAAAAATTATATATTCCTTAAATCACACAGAAATAATTCTTCATTGAAATTTTTGAAACATCTATAGGTATACATCTTGAAAGTCCTTATTTTTTTTACATTGAGCTTGCAGTATACAATAAAATGGTCTGATATGTCATTACGAATAACACCTTTTTGATAAAATTTTCCTCTTTTACTATAATATAGTCAAGTAGAGATTCAGAGTTATCAGTTATTCTTGTTGGTTCGTCGATTATCTGGGATAGATCAAATACCTCCAAAATATTATTCAATTTATTGAAAACAGCATTCTTCTCAAGAAAATTTATGTTGAAATCGCCTAAACATACCACTTCATCAACAGTTGGAAATAAGTATCCCAAAGAATCTTCAAATTCATCAAGAAAATCATTGGTATTTTGATCATGCGGTTTATAGATCACACCTATGCCAAATGTTTGTTTATGTATTGTTAGTTTAATCCACAGTTGTTCCCAATTATATTTAACATTTTCTACAATTAATTCACTATGATAATGATTTTTAACATAAACACATAAACCTCTACCTCGTGCATTTCTTTCTCCCCTGTATAAAATATAATCTTCAATATTTAAGACTTCATCAGTAACATGATCAAAGAGCCATGTCTCACATATCAAAAAAACATCATATTCTTTTTGTAGTAGTAAATTTTTTACATCACGAAGTGATGATAGCAAGGATCGCACATTTAAACAAGCTACACTAAGATAATCCATCCTGTTTGTTATTCTTAATTGAATCGAAAATTTCCCAACTATTCTCTCAAAATCTACCTCAATTCAGCAACTTTCAACAATTTAAAAAAGCGAAGGTAATCCGTTTAAAAAAGGCAAAACCTTCCAATCCACAAAAACTTGCTCCTCTACAATTGATCAATTGATTGAGTATGTGCAAATGAATAAACCATAATCCTAATTATAAAATGAAGTCAAAGAAAAAAAAAGTATTGTGGAGAGAGCAACATATGTAAACAATTAAAAATTATAATAAGTATTAATTTCAGTACATAAATATGTTATGTTCGAATAGCAAAATACCAAAATTTTCCACAAAAGCACAAGTTAATCATAACTATAAACTTTGTATACAAAATCCAAAAATAAGGAAAGAAAAAAAAATATACAATAGCAATTCACATCACGCTCTGTCCATATCACTTAACTTCTGAATCTTGCTAATATGATCTTTGTCATTAAACTTGACGTATATATTTCCATAATTTGACCATGCTCGTCCATTTTTCTTAATTTTGTCCACCACAGCTTTTAACAGCTTTTGTATTTCCGGAGACAAATCTTCCCTAATAATCATACCAGTTCCTTTCAACAGCTTCTTACTATATACCAATTGTTTAACAAAAACTGTAGAAAACTGGACCATAATTGGTTTTATATTATTTTTGTCCAGAACTTTCATGCGAAAACAATGATCAATACTATTCACATCAAGTCTTATATTGAGTTTGTTGTTAGTTATTTCCAAAATGGTGTTCATGCAGTCTTCGTTGTCATTTTCTTGAACGCCATAGATTATGACATTTCTAGATCTCCGCATGCGATCATATGATTCTTGCTTAGCAATTAGAGTTTTTATGTGATGTTCTTGATTTTGTAAAACTTGGGTCAGGTTATTATTTTTTTCATTGATCAAGGCTATTTCCTTGTCGTACTTTTTAGCAATCACATCCATAATCGCATTTGAGAGGAGAGCTATAAACTCGTCAGATGCAACAAGTTTATTGACTACGGCTTTGATGGCTGTGTGCAGTTCATCCTCCCCCTTGTTCGCTCTAGTTTTCGACATAATGAAAAAATACTTGCAGTTTATGTCTAGTACATACAGACTGGGTTTGAAATGTCACCACAAACTTGTAGTTCAACACTTACTTGTATGGCAGCACTTTTTTCTAAATTGTAATTGCACTTTTTTACTAGTTTATTAGCATTTCTGAGGAGCTACGCTACAACACGTCTATTCTCTATGATACATCGACACACTATGAAACAATTGAGTTAATCTTTTTAAGTTAGTTGGCGATGAAATAAAAACAAAGGAAACCTAAAAATTTCGCCAAGACACCGATTAATGTTGACTATACAGTGAGTACACAATTGTAATGAACATACTTAAAAAAAATCAAAATTTACTAGAGTATTTCAATGTATTTTAGCTTTTTGGCAAAGGACTGTTCCATGCAGGAAATTACTTGGGTTTACCGCATAGGAGAAATAACGCCACATAAAATAAATCAAGAAACATGCAGAATTAAATAAAATTAATTGCAGCTCATCGAAGTACCAGAACTAACTACAAAATATTTTGGAAATATCAAAAGGTTTTTTCAAAGATGGAACATGCCATATTGTTTAGGTGCTGAAGATGGAAAACATATCAATATTATGGCACCGAAGAAATCTGGTAGTTTTTTTTTTATTTACAAAAAAACCACAATGGTTGATATTTTTCCTTATTTAGAGATAGCACAATAGGCGATGCTTTACTGAAAGAAAAATATAATATACCACCTCGAAACTATTACCAAATACAGTGGAACTTCGATCAACCGTCACTCTTTTAACCGCCACTATCTGTTATCCGTCATCAAGTACTGAGGGTGGAGGTTGGATTTGGCGTGATAACTGAGGTATATTTTTTCAGTAACTTAGTAGCGACTGACGAGTGCAGATCAGTGTTTTGTAGTGCCGTTTTAATTGTGTGTTGTGATTCAAATATAAATCTGTATTATTCACTTGTACACGGTTTAATTTATTTCCCAAATCATTCGAAATCTAGTTACTGTGCACTTTTGTAACGGAATTTCTGTTATCCGTCTATTTAGTTAACCATCATTGTCCCGGTCCTGAGGGTGATGGTTAATTGAGGTTCCACTGTACTAATATTTTCATGCCCTACTTTTTGGTTGGAGATACGGCTTTTCCTTACTTGGAAATATCATGAGACAAAAGCTGGTGAATAGGCATATAAGGGACGGGGCACTGGTAGAAAGACCACCGCATTGAGACCAATTCGCATACAGGACCGGCTGCTCAACTGAAACAGCACTCCACAAGCTGGTAGAGAGAGTGGAGAACACGCTGGAAAACATAGAGGTACTAATAGCGGCCTCTCTAGACACAGAAGGAGCTTTTAGTAATACCCCTATATACTCAATTATCAGGTCTCTTAGACAGAGAGGGGTCGAGGAACCTGGATAGACTCAATGCTAAGAAACAGGATGATTCACACAAACCTACTGGAGGAGACTGTAGTGTCCCGGGCGGCAAGAGGATGCCCACAGGAAGAAGTTCTTTCTCCAGTCCTGTGGAATCTGGTCATGGACGGACTACTGGGATATCTGAAAGAAAAAGGTTACACAACCCTTGGGTATGCCAACGACATAGTCATTCTAGAACAGGGAAAATTCAACACCACAGTTAGGAATCGCATGCAAGAGGCTCTAAACTTGGTAACCAGATGGACGGACTTTGAGGGACTGAACATCAACCCTCAAAAAGCCTCACATTCACTAGAAAATAGAGTAAGGGATAGG
The DNA here is from genome assembly GCA_018342105.1 of Gonioctena quinquepunctata. Classification (NCBI taxonomy): domain Eukaryota; kingdom Metazoa; phylum Arthropoda; class Insecta; order Coleoptera; family Chrysomelidae; genus Gonioctena; species Gonioctena quinquepunctata. The sequence goes on from JAFIRS010000412.1 coordinate 440,020, forward strand.
TAAATAGTGAAATTGGACTCGAAACTGACCTGGAACCAACATCTGATTAAAGTGACCGGAAAAGCAGATACTACACTAATTGTGGCCAGACGCTCTTTTGGGAAAAATGGGGGCTAAAACCACACATGGTGCACTGGTTTTATAACATGCTGGTAAAGCCGGCCATAACATACGCTTCCTTGGTATGGCGGTTAAAGACACAACAAAGGAGCGTTAAAACTAAGCTAGGCAAGGTTCAAAGACTTGCCTGTGTAGTTATTACCTCCCCTTCATTTGGTGGTTCAAGGAGAGGCAAGACTAGGTGCCTTCAGACTGAGAAACACACTGGCCAACATTAATTGGGTCAGAACATATGAACTTGTAACTAGAGATGTGCTAGACATGGGATCAGATCACATTGTGAAACGATTCTCCTTTGACAAATCATACAGGGTATCTATACCAGACAGAACTGTATAGAATGACACAGAACTCAACACCATTCTGAAGGGTAAGATCTGGTACACAGGCGGTTCTAAGATGGAGAATGGTGCGGGAGCAGGAGTATTTTCTAAAAACCCAAAGACCGAGTTTAGCTTCTCCCTGGGTAATCATACCTCTGTGTTTCAAGCAGAGGTCTATGCAATACTTCAATGTGCGAAAGAAAATAATAGGAGAGCGATAGTAGAGGAGCAGATCCATATTCTTTCAGACAGCCAAGCGACACTGAAGGCTCTGAGTAGCCAAGAAGTGACTCCCAACTGGTATGGACCTGCAAAGAGGAACTGACAACACTAGCATAACAAAACTACGTCAAGCTGATTTGGGTGCCAGGACGTCAGGGGTTTGCAAGTAATGAAAAAGCCGATGAACTCGCCAGAAGAGGATCGGAAAATGGCCCCTGGTGTACCAAAGTGTACAGCACATTCGACTGTAGAAGACTGGGTCCGGGAGAAACATAAGAGGCCAGGGAACAGACACGGAAAAGAATACATCGAAAGTCCGGGCCGAAAACAATACAGCAGACCTGTTAACATTGAACAGGGAGCAATTGAAAATCATGAGCCCCGTTCATGACTAGACATGCGCCAGTAAAAGAGCACCTTAATAAAATTGGACTGTTTAATAGCGGCCTGACATGCAGATTATGCAGGAAGGAACCAGAAACATTGTCACAGGTAAGATACAATGGGCCAAAAGGACCAAGTGTCATCGGAGGTCACGACGATGAGCCTACAGGGTGGAGTTTTTAGTGGGTACATCTGAAGTGTAGGAGCTCGGAATCCAGGACTCCCACACTATGAGACGAAGATGTATTGAGAATACTGTATTGCATTGGAGAATATTAAAGAGGCCAATAAATGCTAGATTAGAAGTAATGGAATTGATTGTACAGGCAACCGTCATCTTTCAATTATCTTTGAAGTTCAGAAAATATATTGTTCCTGCACAGAGATGGGAGGGTCAAAACTTGATATCTGTTACCAAGCCGGCTTCAATTAAGAATATGAAAAAAGCAAAGATCTATAGAATATTTTTATATCTAAACAAGATTTTGTATTGTGGCAAGAAGCTTATCTTTATTAGGGAGGTATGTCCTACTAATATTTTCATCAGGGTTCTGGTTAATATTTAAATATTTTTTCCAATCTGTTGCAATTGTTTTTTTATTAGATTATTTCAGATAAGATTTGTACACAATTGTAATTTAATACAAATCTTATATCTATATGCACAATATAAGTGTAGTCCCCAAAATGTCTTTATTTTTTATTGTTGATTTTTCCTTTTATATTCTTTATAATGATTTTATTGATTTTTCTGGCTTTGAGTGGTTGAACTTCATAAGTATGTTTTTATCTGTACATATATAATTTTATTTTATATTCCATAAATAACATTTCAAACAAAAATAAAGTTTTATTCAAAACATATAACGAATCTTATTCATAATGAAAACAAATATTTGTACACTTATTAAATAAACAAAATATGAAACAAAAAATGTTTTTTTTCTCATTTCCCAGTAAACTGTGAACATAAAGTCTTTGGCTCTCACATAAAAATAAATGAAGAAAATGTATGGTTAAACAAGTATAACGTGATTTTCTAGGGTCGGAAGTTATCACGTTCAAACTATTATCCCTAAAAAATGGACGTTACTTATGACGCCAAGGTGTTATATAGGAACTATTTTCCTAACTCAACCTCGAATCTCGGGCGACATATTTTATAGTAGTTCACTCCACGAATCAGGGTAGCAACATATGGAGATACGGTTGTCCTGGGGTCTGGTATTTTGACACTTGTTGAAATCTCCAAGTGACTGACAGCTTTAATTACAGCAAATTTACAACCCTGTAATTTTCAAATGTATATGTCCCACGTTCTACTCGGAAAGAGTGCTTAGAGCTTCACGGGGTAAATTATCCTGACTTTGATATATCTCTCCAACCCTTTGTCTTTTAACCTAGACAAAGGGTTATATATAGCGAGTCAACACTCTCGGTCCGCTCCTAGCTAAGCACAACTTTAGCTGGAGCTAGGTATGAATAGATATCTAAGATTCAGCTACGATACATCAAAGTTAATCACCAAAATCAGAATGGCTTTAATTTATAAAAACTATTACTTTTACATAATCACCTTCATGAATCGTATAATAAATAAAAGCCCTAATATCCGTAAATCAGGCCTAGTTTATTACCAAACTTCGCTTTGCAAGTGTTTTGAGGAAAATTATGAACTACTTTCTTATCGCGACAATTGCTCTCGCTTGGTTTTTTCTCAGAACTTCAGCAGCTGGGAAAAAAAACTGACCCACTGCTACCCTCAACCTTAACCCAGAACGTAACGTTGGCGAAAAATTTTGTTCATCAATCTCTAGTTAACGGGTCTTATCACACAGGAACCGAGAGGTGGATCCAAAAGGTCGGTATAAATATTACGTTCAATCAAACACAATGATACCATATTGGAATGGAGAACTAAATCCAGTTATCCATATTTTATTTATATTCAAGTACATCTGTACTTTTTGTACTTATTTAAAATAAAAGTTGTTTTACAATACGTCAGAAAAGTCAATTTCTGCTCTTTTTAATCGATATATTCTTGGCTCGATTCATAAGAAATAGTATATTTCATCAGGTTATGGGCAAAGCACGCCCGAGTCAAGAACTGAAGTCGCACAGATAAAAATAAAATATATTTTTGCGAAATAAGCATTTTGATCCGTGAAAGAAGAGAAATAATTGTAGCTGTCATATTGAAAACGAAAATGTCGTCAAACACTTCATTAACTATGATCGAGAAGCCCAGAGGTCGGGAAAACTACGATACATGGAAGTTTTCACCGAGGAAGATAAGGACGATAAAAGGATCGAAATCTAAAATAATCCTACCCATCGATCCGATCAACTATGTTCCTGTGCAACAAGCAAAGAAGTTTGGGAAATCTTTGAAGATTCCAGTCTCACCCGAAGAGTTGGTCTATTAAGAGCTTAATCCGTTCCAAATTAGAGGATAGTTCATCTGTAGAAGATTATGTTAACAAAATCATTTCTGCGGCACACAAATTATCCGGGATTGGCATGAAAATTAGTGACGAATGGATTGGAACACTTTTATTGGCAGGTTTACCGGAAGAATATAAACCTATGATAATGGGACTGGAAAGTTCCGGGATAAAAATCAGTGCAGATACCTGATATCTCTGAAAATCATTCCATAGCGTTACTTGGAAGAAATACCAAGAAATTTCATTCAAAAGGAAAGGGTCCAAGATGTTTCTCATGTAACAAATTTGGTCATTTATCTCGTGATTACAAATTTCCGAAGAAGAAAGATAAATCTAAACGAGAGACAATTTTGTCATCATTTGTGGTTGGTCAACTTGATTCTGATGATTGGTTCATAGACTCTGGCGCTTCCTTCCGTATGACCAAACGAAGGGAACTACTAGAAAACCAGATTTAACTGAAGTTCAAATAGCAGACAACACACATTTGCCAGTTGAATTTGTTGGCGATGTGAAATTGAATTTATTCAATGGAGAAGGCATAACTGAAGTTACAGTCAAGAATGTCATATATGTACCGAATCTTTGTACAAATTTCCCATCCGTCAGTCAAATGATGAAAAATGGTAATATAGTCAAATTCGATTAAAAAGGCTGCAAAATTTATAATTCCCGTAATTGTTTGATTGCAACATCTACTCTGGTAGGTAATATGTTCAAATTGGATCGTCCAACGCAAGTGACAAATTTTTCAATGCATAAGAAACCGGATCAGAATTTGTGGCACAGGAGGATGGGGCATATCAACTTCAAAAGCCTCAGAAAACTTGTGAGTGGTGTACATTTCACACCAAGTGATGAAGATCAGTGCACTATTTGTTCCAAAGGAAAACAAACCTGACTGCCTTTCAGTCACGTTGGAACACGTTCCACTCGAATGCTTGAGTTAGTCCACTCAGACGTATGTGGACCATGTCTGTCAATTCTTTTGGAGGCACCAGATATTTCCTCATATTGGTTGATGATTTCAGTAAGAAGGTGTTCGTTTATATCCTTGGAAACAAAAATCAAGTTTTTTGCCGAAAACCAAACAGGGTTGAAGATGAAAATACTGCGAATTGACAACGTGACTGAATACTACAATCAAGCTTTAAAAAACTTTATGCGCAACAGTGGAATTTATCATCAGACTACAGCTCCATATACACCAGAACAAAATGGGGTAGCGTAGCGAATGAACAGTACCATTGTGGAAAAAGCCCGCTGCATGCTTTTTGATGCCGAGTTAAATACCAAATTTTGGGCAGAAGCTGTTTCAACTGCAGTTTATGTAATTAATCGTTCTCCGAGCCGTGTTTTGGAAAAGACAACTCCAGAAGAGTTATGGACCGGCAAGAAACCCGATTTAAAACATCTCAGATTGTTTGGCTGCAAAGCAATGGTACACGTTCCTAGACAGAAACGGAGAAAATTCGATCCAAAATCTAGAGAATGTGTAATGCTTGGATATAGTGATCAGTCTAAAGCATATCGTTTGTATGATCCCAAAACGAAAAGAGTGTCATATTTTTTGAGAATTGTCAAAACGCTATAAAACTCGAATCGACAGTCGATAAAAATACAATTTTTAACAATATTTTCGAAGACGAAATGAGTACAGAAGATAAAGAGAAGGCGGTTTCAGATGTCAGAGATGTGTTATCTGCTGAAAATGATTGTCTTCCCTCCGATTCTGCTGGAAGTAACGAAAATGTAATGGAATCGCATGCTCATCGATACGAGAATATCTTGCTGAGTCCTGTTGTTTCTGGGATTGAACCTTTGCGAAAGTCATCGAGAATACGGAAACTGGTGAACATGGATAATTTTGTTGTATACAGTGCTTAAACGATTTTCGAACTTGATGATCCCATTGATATTGAAGACACTGTCCAAAAGTGATGCGAAGTTGTGGAAAGAAGCTATGAACTCATATGAAGCACTCATTGAAAATGAAACTTTGTTTCTGACAGATCTTCCTCCAAACCGTAAACCAATTAACAATAAATGGGTGTTCAAGACAAAACTAGATGCCGATGGGAAGATTATACGATACAAGGCCCGACTTGTAATCAAAGGTTGTGCTCAGAAGAAGGGAATTGATTATGAGGAAACTTATTCCCCTGTAGTGAGACCTAGTTCAATTCGTTTTTTGAAGGCACTATCAGCGATATTCGACCTTAAAATTGAACAAATGGATGCAGTTACAGCCTTCCTACAAGGATATTTGAAAGAAGAAATTTACATGCTCCAGCCCGCATTTTTTCATGATGGTTCCCAGCAAGTATGTCGCCTAAATAAATCTCTTTACGGTTTGAAACAAGCGAGTAGAATTTTGAACATAAAACTAGATTCTAAGTTGAAAGAATTCGGACTAACCCAGTCATGTGTTTATTTGACCCTCATTCAGATAAATTCCTCGTTGTAGGACGATTGGATGATTTTTCACAATGATGACAAGATAAGAGATGATCTGAAAGAAAATTTATTCCGAACCTTCCGAATGAAAGATTTAGGAAAGGCAAGATTTGTACTTGGGATGCAAATTTCACGAGATCCAGCTCAAGGTACAGTTTCTATCTCAAGACAATTTTGAACCGATTTGGTATGGGTGATTGCAATGCTGTCTCGACACCATTGGATACAAATAAAAAATTATCGAAAGATATGAGTCCGAAAAATGAAAAGGAAACTGAAGATATGGAAAATATTCCCTACCAGAAAGCAGTAGGTTCGTTGATGTTTGCTGCACAAGTTACCAGGCCTGATATTTGTTTTGCGGTTGCATCCTTGAGTAGGTTCAATAATAATCCTGGAAGTGCACATTGGTTAGCAGTAATTAAAAAGGGTATTCAGATACCTAAAAGGAACCATGGACGTCAAGCTGACATATGCCAAAAATGGAAATTCTGAAATACTCGGATATTGTGATTCCGACTGGGCAAATTATATCAGCGATAGGCGATTGACAACAGGCTACGTGTTCCTGATGCAAGGAGGAGCCATTTCCTGGAATTCAAGAAAGCAACCACGGTTGCACTTTCCACAACTGATGCGGAGTATATGTCTTTGACTGCTGCAATTCAAGAAGGATTGTGGTTGAAAGGATTAGAAAATGGACTGATTCGAGACACCGGCCAGTGCATCATTATCAACGGTGATAATAAAAGTTCACTGTAATTGGCCCTAAATGCTTATCACGCTTGCACAAAACACATTGATGTGAAGCATCATTTTATTCGTGACAAAATTTCTGAAGGAAGGATCAAGTTGAATTACATTAAAACTGAGTGGATGGTAGCGAATACCTTGACGAAACCCGTGATTTTTACGAAGCATTCATTTTGCACTTCCAATATGGGCTTACGTCAAAATTAGTTCTAGGAGGAGTATTGGAATGGAGAACTAAATCCAGTTATCCATATTTTGTTTATATTCAAGTACATCTGTTGTATGTATTTATTTAGTAGTCAAAATAAAAGTTGTTTTACAATATGTCAGAAAAGTCAATTTCTGCTTTTTTTAATCGATATATTCTTGGCTCGAATAGTATATTTCATCATACCATGAATTACTCCAAGCAGCTGCAAAAGCTAAAAACGAGACAAAAGCCTATGGCAAAACTCCCGTATCCGGTATTATTGTCAATTAAAACTAAATGATGGGGTTTATGTATAAAATTAACAGTAATTATTGATTGGTGAAAAATTATCCTAAGAGAATAAATTAATGAGCCGAAAAACCTAATACATATTAATAATGAACACCTGTTTTGATAAATTATTTCAGTTTTTTCACTGCTTCCGAGATGAAGCTTAATCGCAATCGAAGTATTGCATGAAAGATTTACAACAAGCGAAATAGAGTTATTCGGGTGTCTATCACGATAAAATTAAACGGGCATGAAATATATTTGGAGAAATATTAATAACAGGAAAATACGATTACAGGGGTGGCTTAGTGAGAAAATCAAACTGATATCAAACAATGGTACGGAAATTTTAACTTACATATACCACAACTACTGGAAAACTTTTTTTCACAGTTGATAAACAATTCAGAAAATTCACTTTATTACTGCCACGACTCAAAGGTCAAGTTCGAGTTCTTGTTCTGGGAATAGAAGTGACAATAATCTTTAAGGAAACTTAACAGGAACAAGCCCCACGGGCACACAGCAAAAACAAGTCCCGATTCTAATTCAAGTTCGCGTTTTATATCTTTTGGAGTTATAAAAAAACTCTGATAAGAACCTTGACAAGAGAGGCGCTCTGTTTGTCCGATTGCCATGAGAACTGGACAAAAAGCCTGCTTGACTTTTTGTCTCCTGGTTAAAAAGAATACTACGTTTTTTGTAACACCCTGTAAGGTGTTATGTTATTGTTGTTTTATTTCTTATTTTTTTGGCCTGAAAGTATCTATTTTTCTGGTAACTTATGAGATTGGAATTTTATTATTGTAAGAAATACTGGAAGAGCTCATATCTTAGTTATTCAGAAATTATCATTTTCTTTCATTGAAATAATATTCATATATGGTGTTTAATGGAAGTCAACCATCAATCTTCGATGGGAGATTGAAAAATAATCAATTATCGGTTTAGAGTTTGATTGTTTATTTAAGTTCGGACGCTGTATTTAGATTTATTTACACAGTTAAGTGTTATGGTCTAATTGCCGTTGTGCTGAAATAACAAGAATTATTCGGAGAAAGACTTCATCTAGAAAAATCACGCAATAATTAGTAGCCAATAGCATTTGAATATGCAAAAGTACCACTTAAATGAAAGACCAATAAGGGATTTTAAAAATGAGACTACGCCTTGACGCTAACTTGGAGCGGAAAAAAAAAGAGATGAAAGAAAGAATTCTGTCGGTGGGCTTCACCCGAACAGACGTGCTAGGCACGGGCGAAGTGGTTCGGTAGAAAATGTTTGGTAAAAGATTCGGTTTTTTTTATACGAAGGTGGGGAATAATATTTTGTTTGACTAAAATTTTGAAGCGTCGAGACATATGTATATGAAATTTCGGGATAAAGTGAGTTTTTCGTGAGTCAAAATGGGTGGTGTTTAAGTATGGGATTTTTTCGTATCGGTAGATCGAATGGGAATATACGAGTGTCTATGAAACATGAGACAGAAAACTGGGACAACTATTTGGAAAAATTGGTTATTGGAGGCAACAATTGTTCTACAGGGTAAGTGCAAAGCTTTTAGGAAAAAAGTGGTTTAACGCTTGCTTTAATTTATTGTTGGGGTGAACCACATGTACAAAAATCGTTCATATTTATGCAAGTGTATTACCTGTTCTGGTATTGACGCCAATGCACAAAAAGTAATATTAAAATTAGAAAAGTTATCGGTAAACATTTGACGAATTTTTACAATGGGGACTCCTCGGCGGGCTTTTGTGACGAATAGTCGATCATTAAAATAACGGGTTGATTTTCGGGCGAGTGTTGTCGCGAAATACTAGAAATTTGTTTCGCGTAATTTTCCAAGGGAAAAATAGAAATTTTCCCCGTTGAAAAATAATGAGAAATATAGAGCGAGTTAAAATCCAATACTTAGTGACCTTTTTTGGAGAGGGCGCAGATATTCATCGTTGGATAAAATACTTGGTAAGAATAAATTTTGGGTTTTGGTTGCTAACCTAACATATTAGATGGTTTGAAGGTTGGTGGTTTGGATTCTTCCGTTTTTGCTTGTTATATTTTTTTTTTCATGTATAGGTTGAAAAGTATATGAGGGTGATTTGGTATGAGAAAATTTTTATAGCCTTTAGTAAAGCTATAGAGGGATATATTTCACGCATTTTGGGTGTTGGGCCCATGAACATTGAATATAATGTTTGAAAATTATCAGAAATAGGATTTGATAAGTTCTATAAAGTTGAATATTTGAGTTGACCTTATTTCGAGCTCTTGTTTCAATACAAAAAAACGGTGAAATACATTTTGAAGATGTTTTGAAAAAATAATGTAATTTTTTTCCTATTTCTCATTATATGGTGGTTAATAATTAATTCGGTCTTTTTATTGTAGTAGAGTTTACAACCTCCTTAAGAACTTTTATAAAAAAAAAAACACCAAAGACTCATCAATGGCTTTGAGCCGAATTCTAGCTCTTTTGGACTAGAAGGTGATAAAACCAAGTGAAAAAAAAAATTGATGTGAAAAATTTAAAAACAACTTATTGGTGACAGTGTTAGAGCCCTTTATTGATTTATCGTTACATATATTAATATATATGAAAATAAGGGCAGGTCCTTTCCAAGGTGGACATCAGAGAAAGATGTGGTTAGTAAGTATGAATATTTCTTTCCAAAGGTATTGAAAAAATGGTAAAACAGAGAACTGTCGATAGACAGGCTCTCCGTTATAAATGGTGACATCAGCGGGACAGTTTTTTTTATGAAGATCATTGTTATTCATTTTTACTGAAGTGGCTAGTATTACAGGGGTGTCAGCGTCGAGAAAGTTATGAAAAGATAAATTTCTCCTTGTCAGGTAAAGTTAAAGGTATTATAATTTTTTTTTCTATATAAAACAGGGAAATGGGTCGAAAGCCAATTTAGCCTTGTTACATTTGGTGACAGCGGTGGGATTGGTGATTTTTTCTTAGAAGTTCAGAAAAGATGACTTTTGATGTTGTTTTGAAATCGAACAAAAAGGTTTTTTTTTACACATAGTTTCAAAGTTTAACTGTGTTTCATGAAGTAGGGAAGTAAATTTGGTATTTTTTTTTGTTATAATTGGGTTGTTAAAGGGAAAAAAGTCATTTTGTAAAAGTTTGTTTTAAATATAGATAGGAGTTGTTGAATCGATTTCGTTCCGTGATTAAACTATATAATTATTGTGTGTTCAGATTTTTTTTATTTTATTAAATTTGCTCCTATATATATAGGGTAGATGGGAAAAGTTAATTTTTTTTTTTGAAAAAAGTTTGAACAACTTTTCAGAGAAAAAACGGTGGGATGTTTGGACAACTTTTCAGAGAAAAAACGGTGGGATGTTTGGATAACTTTTCAGAGAAAAAACGGTGGGATATGTTTGAATAACTTTTAAAGAAAAAAAAAGCGGATGTGTTTGATAACTTTTCAAAGAAAAACGGTGGATAATTTGTGTAACTTTTTACAGAAAAATGGGATCATTGAAACTTTTAGAGAAAAAACGGCGGGATTGTTTGGATAACTTCTGAGAGAAATATGGTTGATTTTTTGTTTTGTAGCAATTATTATATTTGTGGTTATATATTTTTTATATATGTGCATGTTGAGTTCACCCTATATACTAACCCAAGACATTTTGCAATGATATTGAAGGAGCATAAATGGAAAGATTATATCTGAAAAGAATGTTAAATAAAAAATGATTTGATTAGTAGCTGAAAAAATAATAGGAAAATGAAAAAGTTTAATTGAATGTTTAAAACAGAATAATGATAGGAAATGAAAAGTTTAGATATCAGTTTTGTTACATTCAAGTAATTGAAAATGAATTTTTGGATAAATATCTTTGGTTTTCATTTGAGAAATTATTAAAGTATTAGGGATTTTATATTTCAGGTCTTGGGGAGTTATTTTGTTTTAGGATTTTGTTGTTTACAGGCGATTTTGGAGATAAATTGTACAGTGGAGAAAGAAGACTCCTTTTGGGAATTTTGTGGGAAAAATGTTTTTTTTTCAGGATTGAGATAAGGACTTGTTTTTGGAAAAATGGTTGAGACACACGTTAACCCGAATAAAAATGATTTTTTTGGAAATTTAGTGTATTTATGGAAAATTTAAATATGGGGAAAATTTTCAGGCTTAGATGGCTAATAATTTTGTGAAGAGTTATGTGTGGAATAACGACCGTATTGAGGAGAAAGTGAGCCCCTCAATTTGCCTGTGTTGGAGATTTTGGCAGCCGGAAGAAGCTGTCGTGGATTTTTTTTCATTTTGCTTTGGCTCTGATCAAGGACGATTTTGTGAGCTGCCGGGGAAAGCAGGATTGAAGTATCAGGGGTCGTTTGGAAGAAATTGTAGACTTTTGATGAAGATTTTTGGCTGCTGGGAGAAGCAGTTATTGCGTGAAGGTCTTTATTGATCGTATAATGGTTGAGCTAGGGAGAATTAAAGGTGTAGCAGGTGACCTTTGAGGATGTTTCGTTATTGTGGGTTGCTGGAGAAAGCAACTGAGCTTGTTTTTCGTCGTTGTAGGTTGCTCGAAGGAAGCAACTGAGAGAGCTTGTTGTAGGAAGTGGAAAAAAAGTTGATATAGGTGATTTTTGGAGCAAAAGGGAGTAAAAGGCTTCGAAGGATTGAAAAGGCGATTGCAGGCAGAAAGTTAGTGGAAAATATGATTATTTGTTGATTGTAATTCAATGTTTGTCGGGGTATGTGCCCGGAAAGTAGTTGTTTGTTGGCAAATAGGATTTTTGTTATAGTGATGGAAGTCTACATATGAAGTGAGTTGCTTTTTCGAAGTTGTAGTGGGCGCCGCGAAAAGTGGGCCCCGGGAATTGTTCTGCTGAAGAAGAACACAGATTTTGGAGAATTAGGAGGTCGAGCGAAGGACCAGAGATGATGTTGTTTCAGAAGGTCGAGGTAGGACCATTTTGGAGAATTAGGAGGTCGAGCGAAGGACCATAGAAGACGATGTTACTTCAATAGGTCGAGGTAGGACCGCAATTGGAAGTATAGAGCGGAGGACCAGAGATGATGTTGTTTTAGGAGGTCGAGGTAGGACCATTTCGGATAATTAAGAGGTCGAGCGAAGGACCAGAGAAGACGATGTTACTTTAATAGGTCGAGGTAGGACCGTAATTGGAAGTATAGAAAGGTTGAGTGAAGGACCAGAGATGATGTTGTTTTAGGAGGTCGAGGTAGGACTATTTTGGAGAATTAAGAGGTCGAGCGAAGGACCAGAGAAGATGATGTTACTCTAATAGGTCGAGGTAGGACCATATTGGGAGATTTTTGGGAGAAATAGGAGTCTCTATAGAAAAGGGGCGTGGTCGGCTGATAGTAGCTGATGAGATATTGTTTGAGGGCGATCTGAGGTGGACCCTTTGATATGTTTTTGTGGGATGGTAGTTCCTACAGTGAATTGGCGTTATTTTGTGCGATTTTTCTTTTGTTTGGGCGATGTAAGAGCGCTCGTTGAGGTGATTTTGGTGTGCCGTCGAAGGACGATGGTCCTTAGCACATTGGATTTGTAGGCCAGATTGAGTTCTGAGCGTATGTTTTTAGTTGGGTGATTTTTGTGCGTTTGTGCATATTTTTCTGGGCGATTTTTGCGCCTTTTGATGCGTTTTGGCTCTGTAGGAGGGGCCGCAGAATACTCCTACCAGGGTTGATTGGACTCCAGCTGGTGAGTAAAAGTCTCACAACTTGGAAGTCCTGTTCTTCATTTTCTTTCTTCTTTCATTCTGGCTCTGTAGGAGGGGCCGCAGAATACTCCTACCAGGGTTGATTGGACTCCAGCTGGTGAGTAAAAGTCTCACAACTTGGAAGTCCTGTTCTTCATTTTCTTTCTTCTTTCATTCTTGCTCTGTAGGGGGGGCTTAAGAATACTTCTACCAGGGTTGATTGGACTCCAGCTGGTGAGTAAAAATCTCACAAAGTGGAAGTCTCGTTCTTTTTTTTGTCTATCCTTTTCTTTTCCTTATAGCTCTGCAGAGGGGGCCTAAGAATTTTTCTGTCGGGGTGTGGTACCAATTGGTAGGTAAAAGATCCAAAATTGATGCCTATGCATTTGTTCAAGGGTATTGAAGAAGTTTTTTGGGAGGCTCTAGGTATGAAGGGCAAATGTGTTTTTAGGAAAGGTCTGAAAGGTTTTGTAGACTGCTAGGTAAAGCAGATGAGTTTTAGGGAGGGGTCTGGAATTGGACCAAGGAGAAAGGAATTTTGATCTGCTCAGAGGTAGCAGCTGTGTTATTGTGGGAATGGTCTGAGGAAAGACCGTACGCGAAATTGGTGGTAGGACAATAGTTCCTACTAGGTTGGACCTATAGGTCATGTTTCAGGTAAAATTTGTAATTCTATGAGCGATATTTTACCGTTTCTTTTATTTTAGATGGTATATTGGTTTCTTTTGTGATTTTCTTGCGTTGTACGACGTGCTTTTTGTATCCATTTTTTTCTGTGTCAACCGATGCCATTTATGCGTTTGGCTCTGTAGGAGGGGCCGCAGAATACTTCTACCAGGGGGAAAGACACCAGCTGGCGGAGTAAAAGTCCCGCGACTCGGGAGTCCTACTATATTATTGGATATGTATGTGTGAATATAAGAATAATGTATTTTTTGAAGAATGGTTGTGAAAGGTGAAGAAGGATTGTGTGGTTTAGAAGGGAATATGCTGAACTAATTTCTTTGGTAAGAAATATTTGTGGGAAATCAAAAGGTTTTTTTTACAATGAATTGTTGGGTATATGAGGACAGGACCAATTGTCTCGTAATTCCGACTTGTTTGGTTTTGATTCATATGGATTGTAGAGATATGCCATGATACTCTTGTACGCGAAGAATTTGTATGACTGTCCTAACTGAATTGCTTTACATTTTGGTATGGTTAAGGAAGTGCCCAGAAATGCGCAAATCTGAGCCAGAGAATTGAATTTGGATATTTACACAATTTCACTGTGGTTGTTGGAAGAATACTGTGGATACAGCTATGCCCGACAAAGTCGTTTTCATTTGAAAAAGCCAGAAAATTTAATAATTTTTAGAAATGAAAAAGGGTTGGACTACCGGGAAAGTTTTAAAAGTTCAGGAAATTGGACATATAGGGTGGTTTAATAATTTTAATAGAAAAAATATTTAGTTACCAGGGCAGATAAATAATTTTATTGTTACCGGGGAGGTTCAATAATTCTGTGGGATTGAAAGTTTAGTTATGAGGGTAATTCAATAAATTTTGGGATTTTTATTTTTTATTTCAAACGATAAGTTACCCTTGCAGAGGAGGGGAAAGAATCTTTCTGCCAGGCCGGTGCGCTACCTGGGGGATAAGAGTCCCGCGCCGAATAATGCCACTTTGGGGGTATGGTTTACTAAGCCATATGATAGGTCCAGGAGTGAGGCAATGGCCCTCCTGACCGTTGGGAGAACGCTGAGACCTGCAAAAGCAGCTCAGGTTCATTTTATGTGTAGGTCCAGGGTGAGGCATTGCCCTCCTGACCGTTGGGAGAACTGAGACCCTGAAAAGCAGCTCAGTTCATTTTGCTTCGGAGGTAGGTCCAGGCGGAGGCATTGGCCCTCCTGACCGTTGGGAGAATATGAAGACTCTGCAAAAGCAGCTTATGTTCAGTTTTGAATACAAGGGTATTTCCAGGCGCGAGGCATTGGCCCTCCTGACCGTTGGGAGAATATGAAGACTCTGCAAAAGCAGCTTATGTTCAGTTTTGAATACAAGGGTATTGGAAATACCTTGAGATACGCAGTAGAATACGAAAAAGGACTCAGGTAATGAGTTCCATTGAAAAGGCGATATACGATAGATGGAGCGTTGAAAGATATGTTTTGCTAATTACAAGATAATTTTTACGGGATATATTTTTTTTAACTAGGGTAATTTTGTACCCGAAATGATAAAGTCAAGCTGGTGGTTTCGTGTATAACACAAATAAGTGCAAATAGATAGATTTTCGCGAAGAGAGAAAAATGCTGATGAATGATTAATTGATTTTATTAAATTTTGAAGGGAGGAAGTACCTTTAAACTTCCACGGAATTGGTAGGAAAAAATTGATTGGCTATCTGCTAAGGTCACGGATAGGTAATCAATTGACTAGGGTTATATGTTGATATAATGTTGATAATTTTTTTTGCAATTATTTTATTTTATTTCATTTTGATTAGATGTACTGATCATAAGAATGTCTATTTTTTGATGAATTTATTTGTTGATGAAATATTTTTTTTATTTTACGGAAACGCCACTTTGACTGGACTATATATGAAAAATTTCTAATTTGAAAGTAGGTGTAAATAAGGATTTGATTTAACTATATTGTAATTGTAAGAATGATAATGGGAAAATGGTTATTTTTTTTTTTTGATATATTGATTATTGTTTTATTTTGTTTTGTATTGTTGGGATGAAAAATTGACTCTATTTATGATGAGGTTTTTTATCATTTTGTAATGGACTTCTGTATAGGGAAGATAATTTGATTTGTTTTACTTTGCAAGTATGGACTATTATTTTTGAAGGACTTGATTTTAATATCATTAGTGCGTGATTCGGGTTAAAAATGATTTGAAAGACTATTGGGGATGGAGTATGCAGTAGAGAAGGTTCTGGAAATGGTAGGCAGAGCAGTCGACAGCATGGTAACTTTTCTCTCTCCTGTATTTAGGCCAAAGTAATTTAGACAGATTGGAAACAGTGAACGAGATGGTGCAATTATTGACAGGGTTTATTAGAAGTAGCTGATGTTAGCAGCTAGCAAAAGGTGTTGGCAATATGGAAGCTGACAAATTAGGTGTCCTAGAATGAGCTTGAGTTCAGCTCAAAGGACAGAAGCAGAACAGTTGAATAAATTAGATGAGGCTGTTGTGAATAGGGTTACTGTATATATGAATTGACTGAATTGAGTGAGTCATATAGACGGCGAAATAGTAAGCCCTAGAATGAATCGAGTATAAAGCAGAGACGGTCTGACCAAATGAACGGAGTTCACTAAGTTATGGAGTGAACCATGGAAGCTGATATATTGAAAAATATGGTGGCATGGTAGTTACGCCTGAAATTGTAGTAGTCGATTCGATCCTGTAGCAGGTCGAACTTATCCAGTATACCAGTAGCGAGATTTTGAAACCCTAATCGACTTGTTCCAGCAGCGAGATTCAGAAACACTAGTTGTTTGTTCTAGTGTTCCAGCAGCAAGTATTCTGTCTTTGGGCCTTATGAGAGAAAGTTACCTTCCAGCATCACTTACAGCGTCGTTAGTGATAGTGCCGCCGAACAATCGGGAGTGTGTGAAACAAAAAGGCAATTTTCAACCGAAATGAACGGGTCAGCACTTTAAAAAAAATTGTGTTTAGATTGTAGGCTGTACTTAGAGTTAAGTTTGATAGAAATATGACCTCCGAAAAATTGAACAGGACCGTATTAAGGAATTGGGCCTATAATTGTTGGCCAATAATAGACATTTTTTAATTTTGGAAATTTAACTTTGAAATATATCGGACCTGATCAATAATTTTTGTACTTTGGGAAAAAGTAATGACAGGTGTAGCCAATACTTTTTTTAATGGAGGGAGTATTGTAACACCCTGTAAGGTGTTATGTTATTGTTGTTTTATTTCTTATTTTTTTGGCCTGAATGTATCTATTTTTCTGGTAACTTATGAGATTGGAATTTTATTATTGTAAGAAATACTGGAAGAGCTCATATCTTAGTTATTCAGAAATTATCATTTTCTTTCATTGAAATAATATTCATATATGGTGTTTAATGGAAGTCAACCATCAATCTTCGATGGGAGATTGAAAAATAATCAATTATCGGTTTAGAGTTTGATTGTTTATTTAAGTTCGGACGCTGTATTTAGATTTATTTACACAGTTAAGTGTTATGGTCTAATTGCCGTTGTGCTGAAATAACAAGAATTATTCGGAGAAAGACTTCATCTAGAAAAATCACGCAATAATTAGTAGCCAATAGCATTTGAATATGCAAAAGTACCACTTAAATGAAAGACCAATAAGGGATTTTAAAAATGAGACTACGCCTTGACGCTAACTTGGAGCGGAAAAAAAAAGAGATGAAAGAAAGAATTCGGTCGGTGGGCTTCACCCGAACAGACGTGCTAGGCACGGGCGAAGTGGTTCGGTAGAAAATGTTTGGTAACAGATTCGGTTTTTTTTTTATACGAAGGTGGGGAATAATATTTTGTTTGACTAAAATTTTGAAGCGTCGAGACATATGTATATGAAATTTCGGGATAAATTGAGTTTTTCGTGAGTCAAAATGGGTGGTGTTTAAGTATGGGATTTTTTCGTATCGGTAGATCGAATGGGAATATACGAGTGTCTATGAAACATGAGACAGAAAACTGGGACAACTATTTGGAAAAATTGGTTATTGGAGGCAACAATTGTTCTACAGGGTAAGTGCAAAGCTTTTAGGAAAAAAGTAGTTTAACGCTTGCTTTAATTTATTGTTGGGGTGAACCACATGTACAAAAATCGTTCATATTTATGCAAGTGTATTACCTGTTCTGGTATTGACGCCAATGCACAAAAAGTAATATTAAAATTAGAAAAGTTATCGGTAAACATTTGACGAATTTTTACAATGGGGACTCCTCGGCGGGCTTTTGTGACGAATAGTCGATCATTAAAATAACGGGTTGATTTTCGGGCGAGTGTTGTCGCGAAATACTAGAAATTTGTTTCGCGTAATTTTCCAAGGGAAAAATAGAAATTTTCCCCGTTGAAAAATAATGAGAAATATAGAGCGAGTTAAAATCCAATACTTAGTGACCTTTTTTGGAGAGGGCGCAGATATTCATCGTTGGATGAAATACTTGGTAAGAATAAATTTTGGGTTTTGGTTGCTAACCTAACATATTAGATGGTTTGAAGGTTGGTGGTTTGGATTCTTCAGTTTTTGCTTGTTATATATTTTTTTTCATGTATAGGTTGAAAAGTATATGAGGGTGATTTGGTATGAGAAAATTTTTATAGCCTTTAGTAAAGCTATAGAGGGATATATTTCACGCATTTTGGGTGTTGGGCCCATGAACATTGAATATAATGTTTGAAAATTATCAGAAATAGGATTTGATAAGTTCTATAAAGTTGAATATTTGAGTTGACCTTATTTCGAGCTCTTGTTTCAATACAAAAAAACGGTGAAATACATTTTGAAGATGTTTTGAAAAAATAATGTAATTTTTTTCCTATTTCTCATTATATGGTGGTTAATAATTAATTCGGTCTTTTTATTGTAGTAGAGTTTACAACCTCCTTAAGAACTTTTATAAAAAAAAAATCACCAAAGACTCATCAATGGCTTTGAGCCGAATTCTAGCTCTTTTGGACTAGAAAGTGATAAAACCAGTGAAAAAAAAAATTGATGTGAAAAATTTAAAAACAACTTATTGGTGACAGTGTTAGAGCCCTTTATTAGATTTATCGTATTCAATAGAGCAAAAGAAAGAGCTCATTCTGGTTAGGGCAAACATATATTAATATATATGAAAATAAGGGCAGGTCCTTTCCAAGGTGGACATCAGAGAAATATGTGGTTAGTAAGTATGAATATTTCTTTCCAAAGGTATTGAAAAAATGGTAAAACAGAGAACTGTCGATAGACAGGCTCTCCGTTATAAATGGTGACATCAGCGGGACAGTTTTTTTTATGAAGATCATTGTTATTCATTTTTACTGAAGTGGCTAGTATTACAGGGGTGTCAGCGTCGAGAAAGTTATGAAAAGATAAATTTCTCCTTGTCAGGTAAAGTTAAAGGTATTATCATTTTTTTTGTATATAAAACAGGGAAATTGGGTCGAAAGCCAATTTAGCCTTGTTACATTTTCAGTGGCGTATCTAGGAATTATGTTTGGGGGGGGGGGGGTAATGACATAAAAAAGTTAAATACCTCTACTTATAGGTATAATAAACAAGTATTTTTTTCATTCAAATTCAAACAAAAATACAAAATGAAATAAAATAAAAGATATATATGCATATACTTATAAGTAGGTACAAAAACAAAGATTTCTTCCGTTAAAATAAAAAATCACAATGAAATCCAGTCTCCTGTATTTCTTATTTGCAAACCTTTCAATAACATTTGAAACATCTATTTGCACATGAAGTAGAGCTAATCCAACCAACCACACTAACAGGCATTGTATTTAAAATATGAAGACAAGGGAAATATGTTAGCGTCACAAGATTTAAAAAGAAAAAAAAAGAAATATCCAAAAATTAATACTATCACCTGAACACTTGAAAGAATGCAATTTCAATGGAAAATAATTGTTTCATTGAATTTTTATAATGTGAGGCTATTGTTTATCAAGTAATTTTATTAGAACCACCGATTTTATTAAAAAACATGTCAAGATATTTAAAAAAAATAACGCAATTTGTTTATGAAATATTTATAAACAAATGAATAGGTTGAATATTTTTCAGAAATTGTTTTCTTGCATTAGGTTGCAGAGAGTTCATTATGATTGAAACAAAAAATTCCTAATTTTTTTAAATTGTTTATAATAGTTTTTTTTTGTTTTTTTATTATTTAAATAATATATTAAGTATTTTTTCATTAAAATTAAAAATTGGTTATTCTCCACCTAATGAGAAAATATTTTTTTTATTAATTATGTAATTGTTTATTCACTTAACAATATGTTATAAACAAACTTTGATTGGCATCATTTTATTTTTTTGAATGGAACACAAAATACCAAAAACAACCATATACGACAAACTGTCCAAAATTTTTGTTATAATAATTCTATAAAAATATATGGTTGTTTTTGTTATTTTTTGTACCATTAAAAAACTAATTGCCAATCAAAGTTTGTTTAATTGTTGAGTAAATACATGGAAAAAATTCTTATTAGGTAGAGAAGAACCAGTTATTAATTTTAAAGAAAAAAAATATTTATACAGGGTGGGGCACCCCATACGACACGGTCCCTGTAAGCCAAACCATTAATTTTTTTGGGAATTTCTCCATTTCATTACATGTATATTGATTAAGGCTGCAAAAGGAAATTATTTTGGAGTCTACAGGGTGGCTCAAAAAAGTGTGACATATCAAAGTTGTGTTTTTCTAAATGGAACACCCTGTATTTCGTTACACTTTTGAATAGGTCAGGAAAAAATATTATTTCATATAAGGTACTATGTACCTAACTATAACCGTTCTCGAGTTATTGATTTTTTTATGAAAATGCTAGGTACAATTGGAAACTAAATAACATCGAAATGTATAGAAATCATCCCTTCAAATTCTGACCAAGCATAAAAGAGGTTTTGGGCTATTGATTTCAATAAAACCCGTTTCTCAATATTATACAGAATGTTCAAAAATCATTGTCACTTTGTTATTTCAAATAGAACACCCTGTATTTTTTTGGTCTGAACAATATAAAATTCAATTATCTTCCATTTCATATTGGGGTTCCCTATACCTAACCTAAATAGTTTTTCAGATATTGGCTTTTTCAAATAGTAGTTCTTATTTCAATGCATTCTTTGAATCAAGCTTTGAAACGACATTTATTCAACTTGTTGAAAGAATTCTTATGACAGTTATTGTGTTTTACGTTATTCAAAACATTCACTGAATTATTAGCGTCGAAAATGAAAACTTATCCCATTCAAGAGCGAATAGATATGATTTTAGCGATTGGTGAGTGTTTAGAGAATTGCCTTTTGGCGTCGAGGGTGTATGCCCAAACAAGTTGGTTTTCAAACGATTGCTACATCAATTTCGTAGGACTGGAAGTATAGCTTATGAAAAGGCAAATAGACCAAAACCTATCATTGGAAATGAGGAAAATGAATTTCTTATTATGGGATCAATCATAGAAAACCCTCATACGAGTCAACGTAAGATCGAGAAAGATACAGGGATAAGCAGACGGAGCATTTCTAGGGTAATAACAAAATACAAATTTCACCCGTACCGTATTCAGATGCACCAGGAATTATATGAAATAGACTTCCATTGACGAATCGAGTTTTGTCTATGGGTTCTAGACAAGTTTAGTGAGGATGAACATTTTTTGGATTCCATTTTATTTTCTGATGAATCAACTTTTCATAACAATGGCTTAGTGAACAGACACAACTTCCATTATTATAGTGATGTGAATCCTCATTTTTTCCGCACTCTGGATCACCAGAATAAATGGTATGTTAACGTGTGGGGAGGAATATCTGAAAAACTATTTAGGTTAGGTATAGGGAACCCCAATATGAAATGAAAGATAATCGAATTTTATATTGTTCAGACCAAAAAAAATACAGGGTGTCCTATTTGAACTAACAAAGTTATCTTTGTCCGAAATTATAAAAAAGTGACAATGATTTTTGAACATTTTGTATGATATTGAGAAACGGGTTTTATCGAAATCAACAGCCCAAAACCTCTTTTATGCTTGATCAGAATTCGAAGGGATGATTTTTATACATTTCGATGTTATTTAGTTTCCAATTGTACCTAGAATTTTCATAAAAAAATCAATAACTCGAGAACGGTTATAGTTGGGTACATAGTACCTTTTATGAAATCATATTATTTTTTCCTGACCTATTCAAAAGTGTAACGAAATACAAGGTGTTCTATTTAAAAAAACACAACTGGGATTTGTCACACTTTTTTGAGCCACCCTGTAGACTCTAAAATAATTTCCTTTTGCAGCCTTAATCAATATACATATAATAAAATGGAGAAATTCTTGAAAAAATTAATGGTTTGGTTTACAGGGACCGTGTCGTATGGGGTGCCCCACCCTATATATTATTTAAATAATAAAAACAATAAAGAAACTATTATAAACAATAAAAAATTTTTTTTTTTATAATAATAAACTCAACCTAATGCAATAACAAATTTAAAAATATAAATTTAAATTTAATAATAAAATTACAATATCTACTCGATTTCTCATATTTTGTAACTTTAGAAATCCTAATTAACAAAATAATCAACTTTTAAACAATTTTATAGCGTGATTTTAGTACACATGTAAAATGTGCTCCTAGAAGCAAAAAAATTATGGCGTCATTCTGCGAACAATTCGATTTCTAATAAAATCGGCGGTTCCAAAAAACTACTTAATTAACAATAGCCTCACATTATCAAAATTCAATAAAATTTTTTTTTCTAACGAAATTACATTCTTTCAAGTATTCAGATGATACTATAATTCTTTTAAATTTTTATTTCATAGTATAAAAAAAATATGTGCATTGCTCTCTCGAGAGGTGTCCTATTTTCAACGTTGAATTAATATTATAAATACTTGATAGAGTTCCTCTTCATGAACCTGTTTTTTATTTTCTCTATCATCAATAGTGTTTGAGCTATTGCCAAAAAACCAAGTCAGTTTTTTTTAAATAGCAAATTCTCGTCGGCGGAAAAATCGAAAAAGATTTGAGTAGAGATGTGGAGTGTTTCTTGGGGGGGGGTAATTACCCCCATAACCCATCCCCCCCTCTTAAATACGCGCTTGACGTTTTTACTATCGAGATTTTAACTTCTTTTGACCTTCCAATAAAAACAGGCCAAAAAGTCTTCCATCCTTTTTGTACTGTGCAAAAAGGAATCAGCCCTTTCTTTTGGCTTGGTTTTATGATATTTCCAGTAGCGGAGGGTAACTTCTCAAGAGAAGTCCCAAAAACATGTTGACGTCTCAGCTGTGGACAAACTCTTGCGAGGAGGTAATAAACTCTGGCGAGGAGGTAATAACAAACAAGAACAAAATTTCAAAGAACTTGCCGATAATGAATCATCATTATCCTTGGAGAAACATCTATCGACCGAGGTTTTGAAAGTACAAACTCACTTGAAATGTAATGAGGTATTAATCTAAGCAAAGATTACAAGCCTCCTCCAAATATACATCCCAAGATTAAGGCAACCAAAGATAATTTTAAGCCTGCTACAAATATACATCCAAAAATTAACTCAACCAAAGATGTGCCCAAGCCTGATGTACATCCAAAGTCAATAAGTGTAAATGAACAATGGCATAAGGTTGATTATAAACGCAATAGAAATAGAAGATTTGTTGTTGTTGGTAACAATAAGGAGTCAAATATTAAAGGTATCCACAAACAGGTATCCCTGCATGTGACAAGAATCGACCAGGCTACGACAGCTGATGAACTTAGGAAACTTCTGGAAACCTCCTTCCCTGAAGTTGAATGCGAAACATTGACATCGAAATATCCTTCGATATACTCATCTTTTAAAGTATCTATTTATAAAAAACATTTTTGGGTAGCAATGGATCCTAAACTATGGCCTGATGGTGCAGTGATAAGCAGTTTTTTTCAGAAACGGGGACAGAGAAATTCAATAAAGTAACGTTTTACCCAAACCTACTTCTTCTGAATGTACGAAGCCTAAATACTAAGTCTATAAACTTACTTGAATCTGACATAAGTGAAGGTAACTTAAATTGTTTATGTTTGACTGAAACTCATGCAAGAGATGACACTATTAAAATTAAAAGAATTGATGGCTTCAATGTAAGTAGCTATTACTGTCGACAACATAATGGAGGTGGTGGTGTTGCTATTTTTTCCAGATATGGTATACATTGTGATCCCATTGATTTACACAAATATTGCGTGGAGAAACATTTTGAAATGTGTGCCATTTCATTAATTAATAGTAACAAAACCACAAAGATTATTGGTCTCCTCAAATAGCTTTTCAATAATAGACCATATCTTCACTAATATAACAGATTGTGTTTTTTAATAACCACAGTTAAATAAGGCCCCAAAAAAAAAAATTCTAAGCACTACAGGGGAGCAATTTCAATACAATCAAAATAAATTTTTTTAAACACTCAGGAGGAGCAGTGGTCGGGAGTATATGAACTAACTACATTAGAAGAGGCATATAACTGTTTCATTGCAAACTTCCTCTTTCATTTTCGTACTTCATTTCCACTCACGAAACTATATAAAAACAATCCTGGTAAGAAATGGATCACTCCTGAAGTAATACATTCCAGCCAAAATCTGAAAGATTTATTCATATTGAAAGTGGCATACCCTGAGCTTACTGACACATACATAATGGCAAAAAAACTACATGAAAAAAATTAAAAAAATATTACCAGAATAAAATAGTCAACTCAGACAATAGGTCTAAAGCTGCCTGGAAAGTGATATCTGAATTGTCCAAAGCAGACACTAAGTCTAAAGAAATTAAAATTTTGCATGATGACACTATTGTCGATGAACCTCATAAGGTGGCTACCTTATTCAATGACTTTTTCAT
Source organism: Gonioctena quinquepunctata (assembly GCA_018342105.1). Lineage (NCBI taxonomy): Eukaryota > Metazoa > Arthropoda > Insecta > Coleoptera > Chrysomelidae > Gonioctena > Gonioctena quinquepunctata. Next base: position 464,537 of record JAFIRS010000412.1, read on the forward strand.
TAATGCCCCTTATAGAAATTATAGAAAATATTCCAATTAACAAAACTATTAACACTACTAGTTTTCCACCCATTTATTCCAACTCAATATTTCTTGAGCCTTTTGTCAAAGAAGAGCTCTTACCTCTCTTTCGGAGAAAACTCAAGAACAAGAGTCCTCTTCTGGTCCTGATGAAGTTCCTATGTTTTTAATTAATAAGGCACTCTTTTACATCATTGAGCCGTTAACATACCTGATAAATCTATCTTTTCAAACAGGAAAATTCCCAAAAGAGTTGAAAGTTGTAGTACCAATTTACAAAAAATGTAACCACCTATTAATGGAAAATTATAGGCATATCACTGTTCCTTCCTGCTTTTCTAAAATATTTGACGCTTTCCTTGACAGGCTGATGAACTTTACAGACAAAAATAATCTGCTCTCCGAAAATCAACATGGATTCCGCGCAAATAAATCAACTAATAGTGCCACTGTGTCGTTTCATAAAAAAGTCATTAGTTTTTTAGAAGCGGGTGAAAGCCCCGTTGGGATATTCTGTGATTTCAGTAGGGCTTTTGATTGTATTCAACATGACATTCTCTTTTCTAAATTATATTCATATGGCATCAGAGGTGTTGCACTGGACTGGATAATCTCGTTCGTGAGAAATCGTCAACAATATGTTAGTATTAACACACCTGACAAAAATACTAAAAGTGTGAACTCAAGCTGTCTAAACATAAATCAAGGAGTTCCACAGGGTTTCTTTGCTGCGACCCATATTGTTTCTCTTTTATATAAACCAGATTGATACTGTGGCTTCCAATGCCTCCTTTGTCATATACGCTGATGACACATCAATACTAATATCAAACAAAGAAGATCATGCTCTCACAGAAAATTGTGTACAACTACTGAATAAAATAGATTCATGGTGTAGTGCAAACTCCCTCTATTTTAATACACAAAAAACTCATATTATAAGATACCATAACGTGCAGAAAAAGATTCCTGATCTGAATGTTACAATTAACAATAACAATTTAAGTGCCATAGCTAAAACTACTTTTCTGGGCATCACATTCGATGAATGTCTGAGCTGGAAATTCCACTGCAATAGCCTGGTTGGAAAGTTAAACTCTCTTGGTTACATGTTTCGACAACTCAGAGAAGTACTTACTGATAAACAGCTTATGATGTTATATCATGCTCAAGTCGCATCTATAGAATACGTTATGGTATTCTCTTATGGGGTGGATCGACATTATCACAGGACGTTTTTGTTGCCCAAAAAAAGATTCTGAGAATCATAGCAAATGTACCAAGCACCCATTCGTGCAGAGGTATCTTTCCCCAATATGGACTTTTCACTGTCACAAGCCTTTACATCTATGAATTGTGTCTATTTGTGTTCATCAACAAAAATGACTTTATTCTGAATGAGGACATTCATGGTATTCAAACTAGACGAACCAAAGAATTTTATATTCCCTTCTGTAAATATAAAGTTGTGAAGGGGTTTCTTCCCCTATTATCAAACTTTGGCGCTTATCACTAATCTCGGTTTTCCTCGGGCGCCACCTTTAGCTTTATAGTGGAAAAGGCCACTTTTGCTCCGGGCAGTCTCAGTGAAGAAAGACACTCCAGGGGTCAATATAGTCGTGACACTGTAACAGGGCCAGCAAGGCAGGCTTTAATTGCCTATAGGTTTGTTTTGGTTCGCAGTCAGAATGGTTCTGAATCGGTTCAAAGCAGTAAGACAGTCGTGGCATGGAAAACTTCGTGCGAGCCCACTCTGAATATACGAGTGTGCGACTGTTTTGAACGGTTCAGAATCGCTAGAACTGCGAACCAAAACAAGCCCTTTAACTGGGTTTCGGACCTGGGTGGCGACTGCGCACTAGATGTTTAAATTCTACTCAAGATAGTAAATGAAAGAATACTAAAAACAGGATAAACATGTATATTAAGAATAAAGAAATACAGGAAGGGCGGCTGACGGCGGCCTCAAGTTATCACAACAAATAAACACATGGCAAGCACTATATACAGAGGAAGCGGGGAGGGTGTTTTCAAGCAAGCGGGGTAAATTTAGCAACCAAAAGCTCTTGCGGTTGGGGGGGGTATCGTACGGACTCGTATGCAGAAATTACCAGCACAGCTTTGAAATAAATATGTGCCTCTTACGATCATGCGCACATCGCATCTGCGGTACTTACAAACATTTCCTGATGTCTTTTACCTGATACAACATATTTACCAAACTCCGATCTCACTGCTTCGGCAAGGCCCGGGACGGTCGTGGACTGCTTCGGTCTTTGGCTCACACTCTGGATACTAGTCGGACGCGTGACTGCTTCTGCTGGGCTGGGCAAGCTACTCATTCTTTGAAATATGTCGAAACGGAACTACGGCCGGCTTCTCCCTCTTTTCCGAATCCCTCTCGAACGACTTATATGCGCGCGCCGTTTTGTGGACTCTGTCGCTTGCGATACAAATTATACTTTCACAGAATAATTACCCAGCTTGTAAAAATCCTTCGTGCTTGTGACGTCAGCTCGGTGCGTGCGCCTCAACTGTACTCTCGTGCTTCTGGCGGAAAACTCTCTGGCGTGTTGGCTGGCTTCGCTGCTTCGGAACGACTGACTGCTTTCTCTCGCCTTTGATCCAACGTCCAGAATATCGGCCTCCCTTTCTTCGTGACGTCAACGGCTGATCGGACACAGTGTCATGTTCTCGGTGGCGACGGCTGTGACGTCAGCTCGGTGCGCGCGTCTCTGTCTAGACTCAACTGTGCTGGGTGGCGATCGGACTGTTGGCTCGTACGTGAATGAATGCGATCTTCAGTGGAGACTTTGATTCTCGAGTTTTGCGTTCGATTCAAGTGCTTGCTCCAGAGTGGGGCGGGTGACGTACGATTGCTTTGTTTCGCTATGTGTTGCGAGGTGTTTTACGTAATCGATTTGGGAGGGCTATTTATTACGACATGTAATTCATGCTTCGCGAATTTATGTCGGACAAGAATGATATTTTTCCGATTATTATTAAAGGAGATAGGGCTTTTATTTCTTACAGGGAGCTTTTGTCTTATAAAATATAGTGGGAAAATAGTAACTTCGTTACACACCCTTCCTACTTCGGGGAAAAAAAAAACCTTTTTTTTTATATGTTAACACCTGTGAGCCCGGATGGCCCTCGACGGAATTTGAACAAACAATCTCTACATTAAACTTCGCGGTTTTTCTTCATCTCTCTCCTTTACCCAAAAATATTATCTCTACCCAAAAAAAAACTCAATATATACATCAGGTGCCCGCCAGGTGCCTACCCCCCTTGATAGTCGAACCCTTTATTCGGGGTAGGTCCACCTGATACAAAAAAAACGGAATAAAATATACTTAAATGTGGACCTCAAATTAGTCCCAAATGTCAAACAAAATAAACTCTTGCCTGGTTGCCGGAGAGCAACAAACAGGTCTACTGTGTACAATGATCATTGTACAACAAAAGACATATTACCGGTCAAAAATAAAAATTATAAAAAATAGTCATACCACAATAATAAAGTAAAAAATCTTCCTGGATTGAATGCTGGCGTCCGCATCCTGATCCTACGGGTCTGTTCACGGCATCAAACTAATGGGTGCTGAACATCCGCATCGGGGATATGCGGGTCAGGATACGACATCAACATGGACATGGGTGCTGAACATCCGCATCGGGGATATGCGGGTCAGGATACGATATCAACATGGGTGCTGAACATCCGCATCGGGCATATGCGGGTCAGGATACGACATCAACATGGACATGGGTGCTGAACATCCGCATCGGGGATATGCGGGTCAGGATACCGTTGACATCGGGGCACGGGGCGTCGTCCTTCTTGTGCTGGTCTCCTTTGGGCTGGTCTCCTCTGGGCTGGTCTCCTTTGGGCTGGTCTCCTCTGGGCTGGTCTCCTCTGGGCGGCTGGCTGTGTGACGTGGACCTTCCAGGGGCAACATGTCCCTTAGTTCACCTCGGTATCTGGGCTATGGGCCGGGCGCAGATCTTTAACATGGATCCGTAAGAACCGCTTGCCTGCCTGATTTTTCAGGTTATACACCACCGGTGATAATACGTGGGGGCGGAGTATTTTGGAGCCAGTTTCGCGGCAAAACCTTTTTCGGCTGATGATAGGTGATGCTCTTTCTTCATCACCTGATCGCCCACATGACATCGGCATTCTCGGCGTCGGAGATTGTAGTGGCGGCTCTGAGTCGTGAAAGCTTTGGCCAGGTTGATTCGGACCATCTCAAACGTCTCCTGCAGGTGTTTGAGCCTCTCTGTGTGACTTGTGACTTCGGCTTGGTTAATTTCTCCTTCATCTTCCTTCGTGAGTGGTACCAGCGGTCTGTATATCGCCTTTGGTACTTCCATCTCCCTTCCAAAGTTCAGGAATGCTGGAGAATATCCGGTGGAGTCCTGGCGGGCGGTATTGATGGCAAACAGTAGGTCGGCTAGATGTGAATCCCATTTCCGGTGGTCCTGGTCACAGAATTGGGCGATCATCGTCTTGAGCGTCTTATTGGCCCTCTCGACTGGGTTTGCTTGTGGCGTGTATGGCGGTGTTCTGCGGTGGTTGATTCCAAGTTCCTTCAGCATATCCTCGAACAGGTGCCCTGTGAATTGGGTTCCGTTGTCGCTGAGGACTACTTTCGGACATCCGAAGCGGGTAATGATCTCCTCGTAGAGAGCTTGGGTGACGGCCTTGGCGGTAGCCTTGCGGATAGGCCGACACTGAACCCATTTCGTGAATCGGTCTTGGAACACGACCAGGAACGTATTTCCTCGGGTAGAGCGGGGTAACGGGCCAACCAGGTCTGTACTGACGCATGCCCAGGGTTGGCGGTTAGTCGAGGGTTGCATCTTGCCGGCTGGTTTCATCTGTGACGGCTTGAATCTCTGGCAGGAATCACAACTCCGGACATACTTGGCTACGTCGCGGAACATACCTGGCCAGTAATAGCGAGCGGCAATCCTGGCTATTGTCTTGGCAATGCCCATATGGCCGGCGGTGCAGTATTTTGACCCTTGTCGGCTTAGGGACACACATTTTCCATGGGTTAGACAGTTCTGGCTCTGTCAGGTCGTTGGAGTCCCAAAAATGGCGGTACAAGCGATCTTCTTGGATACAATAGTCTGGAAACATCTCTGGACTTCGTTGTACTTCTTCTTTCTTTTTGTCGTACCATGTGCAGACAGCTACTGGTTCGACGGCGGTCATCTCTTCGACATGTTCTCCGGTCTCCGTGCCTAATGGATCTCTTGATAGAGCATCTGCCACTTTATTCAGCCCTCCTCGGCGGTACTTGACTTCAAAGTCATATTGCTGTAGGAACATGCTCCAGCGGGCGAGGCGCCCTGCAGGGCTCTTGATGGAATGCAGCCAGCGGAGAGACTGATGATCGGTGATGACCGTGAAGTGGTATCCTTCCAAGTAAGGGCGTAGCTTCGATTCCGATGACGTGTCGTTGTCCTCTGTTGTCGGCGGAAGGGGAAGGGGTTCCGGCCTCAGGACCACTCCTAAGCCTTGATCGGATGCGTCGGTCTGCATGCTGAACGGCCTGTCGAAATTGGGGCAGGTGAGGACTGGAGCTTCCGTGAGGCAGGTTTTCAGCTTCTGGAAGGCTTCCTCTTGTTCCGGTGCCCAGTGCCAGCGGCGATTCTTCTTTAGTAGCCGATGCAACGGTGCTGCTACTTCAGAAAATGCCGGCACAAATCGTCGGTACCATGATGCCATTCCTAGGAACCGTCTCAAACCTCGCACGTTGGTGGGAGCTGTTAGTTCCACAATGGAGGCCACTTTCTCGGGATCTGTCCTGATGCCTTCTGACGTCACTAGATGTCCGAGATACTTGAGTGATCTCCTCCCAAACTGGCATTTTTCTGGATTGACTCGCAGGTTAGCTGCACGAAGGCGACGGAACACTTCCTGCAGATTAGCGAGATGCTCTTCAAACGTGTTTCCTAACACGATGATATCATCCAGATATGCGAAGCAATATGGGTCCATTTCCGGTCCGATAATGGTGTCCATCAATCGTTGAAATGTTGCAGGAGCGGCGTGGAGGCCGAACGGCATAACTCGGAACTGGAATAGTCCTCGGCCAGGTACAGTGAAGGCGGTCACCGGTTTACTGTCTTCGGATAGTGCGACCTGCCAGTATCCTTGTCGCAAGTCGATACTGGAAATATATCGGGCGCGGCGTAGTTTGTCCAGGATAGCGTTGATGAACGGCAACGGGTAGGCATCCTTCATGGAGACGGAATTGACTTTCTGGAAGTCGATGCAGAACCTCGGCTTGCCATCTTTCTTCCGCACTATGACTACAGGTGAGCTCCATGGGCTCCCGGAGGGCTCAATGATATTCTCCTGTAGCATTCTGTCAACTTCTGTATTGATTACATCCTGCATTCTAGGATTCTGGGGACGGTATCGCTGCTTTATTGGCTCTGGATTTAGGAGACGGATCCTATGTTCCACCAGCGGCGTTACCCCATGAATTTCCTCAAATGGACGTAATTCTTCCTGTAGGAATTCTTCTAAGTGGTCCTCTTCCTCTCTGGAAAGTGTCAGGGCCGGTCTTGGCTCAGTAACTCCAATGGGGAAGCATGGTACGGGCCGAGCCTCCATTTCTAGGGGTTGGTTCTTTACCAAGATTTGGCCGCTTCCTAGGTCGAGTCCAAACTGCCTTTTTCTCAATATGTCCATTCCTAGGACCATATCGGATGACAGTCCACTCAGGTGTCCAAAAGATTCCTTGAAACGGTGTTCTCCAAATCGGATCTCCACGTGATACGTTGCGGGGACAGTAACGGTTTCTCCATTGGCCAGTCGGGCGGAACTCGTAGCAGTTGGAGTTTTCGGTACTCCTAGCAGATTCCACTGCCTGGCTATCCTGTCGCCGATATAGGAGATTACGGCACCGGTGTCAATCAACGCTTCAGCAGTACCACCGGGCATCTTGACGGAAAGATGCGGTCGGTGGTCGGTGGTAGCGATGTTGGTGGTGGGTGAGGCGTCCTGGGGGCGGTGCTGCACGTGCCTCAAGTCGTGGCAGCGCCCTAATGGTTTTCCGTCCGTGGGCATGGGCAATCACGAGACATTACTCCGTCTCGCTTGCATCGGGAGCAGAATATCCTTGGGGCTGATTGGCATTGGCTCCTAAAATGCCCTGTCTGCCCGCATCGCCAACACTCTCGATTTCCTTCGATGGGGCGGCGGTTGACCGGGCTGCCTTGGCTCATGACTGGCTGGACTACTGGGCTCCTAGGGGGCGGTGTGGCTAGTTGGGCAAGCCTAGTGACCACTGGTGGGGCTGCCGGGGTCCTATATGGTGCCAAAAGCGGCGCTGGAGTCGTCCTTTGAGCTTGTTCAATCTCTGCTCGCAAAAGCTCGTACTCTCTGGCAGCTTTGGCGAACTCCTGCACGTCGTTGAAGTCCGTCCTTTTTATTTCTCGCCGGAATTCTGGGTGCAGGTTGCGGTACAGCCAGTTCAACTCCTGGTCTGGCGGGATTCCACCATGGCGGCGAATCAGCGTCTGCAGGTCGGTGATGTAGGCTGCCGTACCTTCTCTCAGGCTGTGTGTCCTCCTGCTGATAGCCGCTTCCAGGTCAATTCGGTAGTTGACGGGGAAGAAGAAGTCCTGAAAGGCGGTGCAAAAGCCTTCCCATCTCGGCCAGCATGCCCGGTTGTTTCTGAACCAGAGGGCCGGCGTCCCTTCCAGTAACTCTGGCATAGCTTGTAGGAGGCGGTCTGCGGTGATGCCTTGGGACTCTCGGATCTCCTCCAATCTTTCGAGGAAGGCGGCGGGGTCGTTGGTCCCATTAAAGGTCACTCTCCAGTCCTTTACTCTCAATGGTGCCATCCCTACACTCGTGGTAGGCGGCAGTGGGGCGGCCTGTGGTCCCACTGGGGTCCCTGTGAGCACGTTGCTCATGATCGGGTTTCCAGTGCTCGTCACTGTAATGGTGGGTAATACGGGCGGCGGTGCGGTTGCCGTTACAACTCCTGTTGTCGTCGTGACGGTCGGTGCGGGTGATGCTGCTCGTCCTTCTCGGAGAAACTTTATGATTCTCCTTCGCTTCTCGTCGACGGTGCAGGTTGGATCCAAGCGAAATCTAGCGAGCTCGGTGTCTAGCTCCTCTTTCCGTAGTTGATACACCCATCCGACGCGGGTGTCGTTGGGGTCGCTTCCTGCACCTGGACTCAGCGGTAGTGGGCATCCGGCGGGGCCTGTGGTGGTCACTGGCACGGCGATGGGGCTTCCTAGTCCTGTCGGCATCTTAGGCGAATACTCGGAACTCGTACGTCTTACTTGTCTCACAGTCGAAACTCAACTTCTTCAGCTTGCACGTCTTACTTGGTTCACAGTCGGCACTCAACTTCTTGGCTTGTGCTCGTATCTTGGGCACCGTACCTCCTATTGACGAACGGATGGCGGGGAGCGCTTCTGCGCACTCGATAATTCGTTGAGGAGGTATCGCACGGACGCCTGGCTCTCTTCTGAGCCGAGTTTGACAATCTGTCAAAGATGACAGGTCGGTAGCCTTCAACGGAATTCGGTTCTATACACTCTGCGGAACTAGCTTCACGGATTTCCAACTGTCCTTGTCGTACGAGCTTGCTTTCTCTCTCTTCACCCACGTATCTCGTGAATGGTTAACCTGAAAAGGAAACGGATGACGGTAATCGGTTCTACACCCCCGGAAACCTATTAAACGAGGGGTCACTCGGCATATTGACTCTCTTTTGAGTCGAAGTTGACATCTGTCAAAAATGACAGGTCTCGGTATACTATATAAACGGTCCCTGCTCGGGCGCCAATTTGTGAAGGGGTTTCTTCCCCTATTATCAAACTTTGGCGCTTATCACTATTCTCGGGCGCCACCTTTAGCTTTATAGTGGAAAAGGCCACTTTTGCTCCGGGCAGTCTCAGTGAAGAAAGACACTCCAGGGGTCAATATAGTCGTGACACTGTAACAGGGCCAGCAAGGCAGGCTTTAATTGCCTTTAACTGGGTTTCGGACCTGGGTGGCGACTGCGCACTAGATGTTTAAATTCTACTCAAGATAGTAAATAAAAGAATACTAAAAACAGGATAAACAGGTATATTAAGAATAAAGAAATACAGGAAGGGCGGCTGACGGCGGCCTCAAGTTATCACAACAAATAAACACATGGCAAGCACTATATACAGAGGAAGCGGGGAGGGTGTTTTCAAGCAAGCGGGGTAAATTTAGCAACCAAAAGCTCTTGCGGTTGGGGGGGGGGTATCGTACGGACTCGTATGCAGAAATTACCAGCACAGCTTTGAAATAAATATGTGCCTCTTACGATCATGCGCACATCGCATCTGCGGTACTTACAAACATTTCCTGATGTCTTTTACCTGATACAACATATTTACCAAACTCCGATCTCACTGCTTCGGCAAGGCCCGGGACGGTCGTGGACTGCTTCGGTCTTTGGCTCACACTCTGGATACTAGTCGGACGCGTGACTGCTTCTGCTGGGCTGGGCAAGCTACTCATTCTTTGAAATATGTCGAAACGGAACTACGGCCGGCTTCTCCCTCTTTTCCGAATCCCTCTCGAACGACTTATATGCGCGCGCCGTTTTGTGGACTCTGTCGCTTGCGATACAAATTATACTTTCACAGAATAATTACCCAGCTTGTAAAATCCTTCGTGCTTGTGACGTCAGCTCGGTGCGTGCGCCTCAACTGTACTCTCGTGCTTCTGGCGGAAAACTCTCTCTCTGGCGTGTTGGCTGGCTTCGCTGCTTCGGAACGACTGACTGCTTTCTCTCGCCTTTGATCCAACGTCCAGAATATCGGCCTCCCTTCCTTCGTGACGTCAACGGCTGATCGGACACAGTGTCATGTTCTCGGTGGCGACGGCTGTGACGTCAGCTCGGTGCGCGCGTCTCTGTCTAGACTCAACTGTGCTGGGTGGCGATCGGACTGTTGGCTCGTACGTGAATGAATGCGATCTTCAGTGGAGACTTTGATTCTCGAGTTTTGCGTTCGATTCAAGTGCTTGCTCCAGAGTGGGGCGGGTGACGTACGATTGCTTTGTTTCGCTATGTGTTGCGAGGTGTTTTACGTAATCGATTCGGGAGGGCTATTTATTACGACATGTGTAATTCATGCTTCGCGAATTTATGTCTGACAAGAATGATATTTTTCCGATTATTATTAACGGAGATAGGGCTTTTATTTCTTACAGGGAGCTTTTGTCTTATAAAATATAGTGGGAAAATAGTAACTTCGTTACAAAGTTAGTTCTAACTCCCCGTCATATTTGGGGCTCAACATTTTTAATAGCCTCCCCCATGAGCTTAAGAAGGCCTCAAGCTTAACACATTTCAGGTCTAGTCTGAGAAATTTCTTAATTGAAAAATGTCCATATACACTAGCTGAATACCAAGCATCTGGTATCACGATCTAGGTTATGTACTTAGTATATTCTGATTTATTCTATAAATAGATAAGATATGTATATACTTGTAATGTATATTTGTATCCTGTGTATTTGTAAATACTGACTATTCCTATACATGGTAAACATGTCGACTGGAAAATAAAGATATTATTTAGAACTATTTTCTAAACTAGGAATATAATTTATTGCCAGACCGTGATTAAAATTGAACCCAAATAGTCAGGGACGTTACTGTAAACTTTCTTTAGCCATTCTTAGTAACAGAGCTCAAAAAAATGCTTCGTTACCCAATAACAAAAATTATAGAAGAGACCAGAAGGAAAACATATTCCAGAAACACCAATTTTTCGGAAGGATTTCTGATTTGAGCGTTTTTATTTATATTTTAATTTTTGATGAAGATTTCAACTAGTGGTAAACCAAAATGGCAATCCTCCTTTGTGGCACCTGAAAGTCAAAGAAAACATGCCTAAGCAGTGCTTGAATGCGGTATTGACGAACCGGCCTGGTTATCAGTATTTATTTGGGACTCATAAATGAGCCCACTCCCCCCAACGGAAATTCCTGTTGTTTCAGAGGTAGGGTTCTTTAACGAGCTCAACATAACCTCATTGATATCATTAGGCAATCCATCGACCTGTCAAAACAAAAGCAATATGGCGGCTGTTGGGACACATTGCAATTCGTCATAAGCGACCATAGTGGTAAAAGTGTTTATTTTGTGATTTTCTGTGAGAATTTGAGTAGTTTTTTCAATTTAGGATTATAATTCGTGCTTCAACTGAAGAAAAATGCCCCTTATTTGCATTGTAGTTAACTGTGGGTCCCGTCACGACAGGGATAGAGTCGGATTTCACTCGGTGTCTACAGTTTCAAATCATAAGTTTTTAACCAGTTAAAATGACTTATCGAGGAGGAGAAGAGCTCTATGGTTAGCTGCAATCAACAGAAGATCTTACGGATTCGAAAATCAAGTATCAGAGAGGCTGCAGCAGACATACCCTGTGTGCACATTCGTGATAACATCCGTCATGGATACCTACCTATAACTTCAGACTTTTGTGATTTGATTTGTTCCTTAGAAGATCTTACGGATTCGAAAATCAAGTATCAGAGAGGCCGCAGCAGACATACCCTGTGTGCACATTCGTGATAACATCCTTCATTCCGTCATGGATACCTACCTATAACTTCAGACTTTTGTGATTTGTTCCTACGATTACTTGTATGATTTTGCCTACTTGTATATCTCTGAACTATTGTACATTAGGAGGTCCCATTTCAAATAAAGTTCATATATATATATATAGAAAATTGATATATTTTCCACTTCAAAAGTAGAGAAAACTCCTAATGAATGTTCATATATATATATATATATATATATATATATATATATATTGTTTTAATTACTGGAATAAAAAAAGGAACAAATTTTCTTTAGGATTCTGGTGACTCAATAAATAAAAATATTTAGAAATATGTCTTTTAATCTCAACCTTCCCTTTTTAGATATTTCAGGCTATTATCGAAAGCCTCGATTGAGTCTTGTGAAGGGTGTTGTATTTGATTACTTTGACGTATCGTCTAATGTATTTAAGTTTGTTTTAAGGTTCAATTGCAGATACAAACATTCGAAACATCGTGAAAACCTTTTCAAGAACATTAAGACGATGGCGTCCGAAAAATTCCACATCGTCTACAACCTTCAAAGGGTATTGTAAATTATTAACAGTAAAAATTGGATATATCGTGATATTTATCGAAATTGTACTATATACAAATATCAATATTGTGTGTCTTTTTTTTTATAATTGGTATTAAATTAAGAGTAATCAACTGAATCACTAAAACAACAAATAAACAAACATTTATTTATATATATTCATTTGAAACATTTTATTTTTTAAAACAACTGAACAAGAGGCAAGTCGTACAATAAATTTTTTGACTGGATGGCATTGGCCACACAGCTTCCAAATCTGTGCGTGACATTGCCTCTAATATAGCACCAATATGACCACCTACTTCACTGTTTCCGGCCATACAAGTACAGTGAGCAGTACAAATGCTTTCATCCTATTCAATTATGTAGCAAACATATGAAGGTTTTTAATTTGCCTTTTGTGAATACTTGACCTGAAAATGTCGATTAGAAAGAACTATTATGAAAGTTGAGAAGTAATATTCTTGAATATCAAATCAATGTCTCTCATAATAAACAAATGTGGCAATAAACATAATAGATCAGATCAGAAGTTATGAATTGCTTCTTATGTATTATTATTCCTAATTTATAATAATTCACTTCGATGACTCAAGAGTTGCAACTGTACATGTACCCATTAGAAAAAACCTGCTGCCTAGGAAAAAACATACTAGACTAACTAAAATATATAAATGATTCTGAATTTTTGTTCTCACCTTCACAACGAAGCCAGATTCAAAGTATGTATGGATTCTAAACTTGTATAGGACTTCATCTGCATTTGGGAAAGCTTAAAAAGCAAATACGAAATAATATCCATATTCGTATCAGGAGGAGCACCAACAATTGAACAATTCAGTTCAGAAATATTCAGGGTAAAAAGGATCTAAATCCTCAACTTCATTTTATACCTGTAACAAATACATTGATAAAAATGTAAACAGAAGATGGGGATGTATTTTCAAGCATACCGTTCACCAAAGCCTCTGCTTTTCAACAATAGTGTCTTCAGGTAATCACTCTCCATCCGAATATTATTAATTAACAACACAAAAGCTCCGAAAATAAACAAAAATACACTTTTACAAGCCAAAGGTACACACTGACAATGATGTTCTTATGGCGATTATCAGTTTGTGTGCCAACAACCGCCATATTGGGTCACGTGTATGGATTGCCTAATTGATAAATATAATAAACAATATTGGACAGAGAATACTACCCTGTGGGACTCCCATAGACACACTCATACCCTCTCATCTAGCCGTATTATCTTTTTGATTGAGTTCTACTATTTGCTTTCTGTTTTCCAGATATGAATTGAGCATGTAAGAGTTTCCACAAATTCAATATTTATAAAGTTTCCGCAATAAAATATGATCTACACAATCAAAGGCTTTAGATCAATCCATGAAGATTCCACAGAATAGATCTCCATTGTCCACTGCTTCTAGGACTTTGTTACTAAAGTAAACCAAAGCAGTTTCAATAGACTTATTATTTCTCAGATAGCCATGCTGGTTCTTAGAGAAAATGTTAAAATTTGAAAATAAATTCACTAATCGATTAGCCATTGCTATTTCGATATACCTACATGTCAGTAGACTGATTGGCCTGAAGTTAGATATGTCTCACTTATTTCGTTTTTTTGTGAAGTGGTTTCACTATCGCTATCTTCAGTTCATCTGAAAAAAACTCCTTCCTCAAATGATTTATTGATAAGGAAGTCAAAATACAAACATTCTCTTGGGCACACCTTTTCAAATGTGTATGGGTACTTTATCAATACCGGTTCTTGGGCAGTTTTGAAGTACTTTTAATAGATCTTATCTGGTTTTAAAGTAAGGAAAAACGATGACTTAATTGACAGTTTTAATTATTCATAAACATCATCTTGTCAAACTACAACCATAATAAATATATACAGAGTTGACTACGAAAAATGTTAAATGCTCTTTTGGAAAGTCTTCAGGCTTCAACACCTTCCCTCATTGAATTATTCTGGTCAACCCTATTGCGTTTCTCAACATTTGTAGTCTGGGTTTGAACAAAGGTTTTGTCATAATGTCTTCTGATGACACTTTCTTAACTTGAATGAAACTGTCTAGCACCAGCTCACGGACAAAGAAATGTCGAATATGAATATGTTTCGTGCGACGGTGATATTCTGGGTTCTCTGCCAGCTTTATTGCAGCTTCGTTGTCGACCATCAATGTTGGGACTGCTCTCAAAACGATAATTTCTTCAAATAGTCGTTTGACCCAAACAATTTCTCTCGCAGCTTCACTAGCAGCAACTATTTCTGCCTCTGTTGTAGAAATTGCAACTGAAGTTTGACGTTGACTGTACCAGGATATTGCTCCATCTGCGTACATACTCAAAACTCCTGTAGTTGATCGGCCTGTAGTATCATCACCACCATGATCTGCATCACTGAAGGTCTTCAACTCTTCTTTAGCTCCTGGTTTGTAGATTATTCCAAGATCAGTCGAGCCTTTCAAATAGCGGAATATCCTTACTTTTGAGCAATCAGAATTTGAGGGATTCTCGAGTTTCCTTGAAACTACACTCACTGCATATGCAATGTCTGGTCGAGTGCCAGTCATTAGGTACATTAAAGCACCGACTGCCTCTCTATAAGGAAAAGTGCTGTTCAATTCATCCTCATCTTCCTTCCCTAATTGAATGCCTTCTTTAACTATGGGCGTTGATACTGGTCTACAGTCTTGCATACCGAATCGCTCTAAAATTTTTTAGTGTAAGAGCTGATTAACTTGAATTGTTCCAGCTTCTTTCTTCTCAATTTCCAGACCTAGGAAATAAGATGCTGGTTTGACCGTGATCTTGAATTCTCTTTGTAGACTGTGTATAAAGGTGTCTTTCATTGTCTCACTGGTAGAAGCCAATAACCCATCATCAACATAAAGGGCTAGTAGCAGCATATTTCCTCCATCTTTTTTTATGTACAAGCAAGGGTCCGCATCAGATTTTTTGAAATTTAGTCTTTGAATGTAATCACTAAATCTTTGATTCCAACACCTTGGTGCCTGTTTCAACCCATAAAGACTGCGATGAAGTTTGCATACTCTGTCGCTACCATCTTCATATCCCTGAGGTTGCTTCATATAGACTTCCTCATTGAGTTTACCATAGAGAAAGGCTGTACACACATCAAATTGGGTCAGAGACATATTTTTGTTTGCGGCAATACTCAACAATGACCTTATAGTTCCACCTTTGGCTACTGGGCTGTATGTTTGGTCATAATCTTCACCTTTTCGCTGTGAATAACCTTTTATGACCAGTCGTGCTTTATACTTGTCAATGGACCCGTCCGAATTTGTCTTGAGCTTGTACACCCACTTGCAAGGTATTGCCTTTTTTCCCACAGGTAAATTTTTCATTTCCCAGGTACAATTTTCTTGTAGTGATTGTATCTCTTTTTCCATAGCCAAAATCCAGTCTTTTCGTTCATTACAAGTTATAGCCTCTTTGTAGGATAAAGGTTCTCTAGGTTCAATAATCTCTGCTGCAACGTCATGACATAGTTTTCAAAATGTTTCGGCATTCTCGTTTCTCTTCTGTGTCTTAGCTGTCTCCTCAATTCGATGTTGTCTTCTTCTATCGTATCATGATCAATTTCTTCAATATCATCTGAGTATTCTGCTGTATCATGCTCTGTTTCTGTATTTTCTCGCTCTATGTTTCTCATTTCTGGGTTTTCATGGATATTTTCTACATCTCCTAAGATTTCTTGTTCTGATCGACCTTCAACTTCTTCATTTGTCGATGAATCTTTACTTTTTACATAATCAAGAACATTATCTTGTGGAAGTGAAGGAAGATACTCGTTCTTGTTCTCATTCACTATTTCTAAAGGTTTGCATTCATCAAAAATGACGTCTCTTGATCTGACCAGCTTTTTTCCATCAAGTGACCAAATTCTATACCCATCGTCATTATCGTAACCCATGAGAACACCTTTAATGGCTTTCTTGCCCATTTACTTGCGATTCTGCACTGGAATATGAGCATAGCAAATGCTACCGATGACTCTCAGATGTTTGAGTTTGGGCTTTTTCTTGTGCCATACCTCAAAAGGAGACTGTTGGTCGATTCCTGAATTGCTTGTTCGATTCAAAATGTATGTTGCCGTATTCACCATCTCTGCCCAAAATGTCTGATCAAATAGTCCTGCACGTGCGTGCATCAGAGCTCTTGCAGTCTCTACAACTGTTCTATTCTCTCTTTCAGAACAGCCATTCTGTTGCGGCGTATATGGCATAATCAATCTTTGCCTGATTCCTTGATGGTTTAGAATTCTTCGTACTTGTTCATTGTCGAATTCGCCACGGTTATCTGCCAAAATCTCTCGAATAGCATACCCTGTAGCTTTGATTTCAGCAATGACTGCTAATCTACGACTTCAGATTTGTGCTTGATGAAATAGACAAAACGGTATCTACAGTCTTTGAAGAGCACATAGTAGCGGTAACCTGACCTCGACTTGCTTTCAAATGGTCCACAAACATCCGTATGGATCAGCAAACCAGGTGAGTTGACTCGTTCTCTAGTACCAAACTTGAGTACATGAGCTTTTCCATAGTCGCAACCCTCGCATACACCACGGCCCAGGTTAACTCCTATGCCTAGTTCATGCTTCAAAACCGTTTTCACATGCCTTTTATTCTGGTGGACAAATCTTTCATGAAAAAGCTGTAACACATTTTCCTTATTGACTAAATTGACTTCTCTTGACATTTCTGGTCTTATGGCTTTCATATCAAGTTTGTATAAGCCTCCTGAGCGACTTCTCGATCCCACAAGCAATTTTTCTCCAGATAATTTGAAATGACATTCTTCTACCTTGGAAATAAACTCACTGTCAGGATTCTTATCTTGAGTAGACAATGTTGAAAACAAATTATTTCTTATACTAGGAACATACCATACTTGGGATAGTGAAAATTCGTGTTTTTCTCCATTCACATATGATTGTACTCGTACTGTACCATATCCTAGTGCTGCTATAGAGTTTCCATTTGCTGTTTTTACTTGGTGATCCTGATCAAATGGCTCAAAGTTCTCAAACAACTCACTTTGGTTGGTGATGTGGTTTGTTGCCCCATTGTCAACGTACCAATTGTCTTTATCACTCTCGCAAAACAATACAGCGCTTGAGACTGCCAGTAGAGTAACGTTTTTTGTTTTTACTCTATTGTCTTTCTTTTGTTTCTCGGGCTTTGGTGGTCTGCCATCTGTTTTCCATTTGACACAATCTCTAACTTTGTGTCCTTTCAATTTGCAATAATTACAGGTCAAGTTGTTTCTTCTACTTGCTGTTGTCTGAAGAACCTCTTGTCTGGTTTCACACTTCATTGTTAGTGCTTTTTCATATGCACATAATTGGCTTGTCAAATTGTCAATATTTTTGTCTGTATCTGACATCAAATTCCAGCTAGACTTGAAGGAGAAATACTCAGCAGGCAATGTCTCTAATATTTTGCAAATTAACAGAATTTCAGGCAAGTCACAATTACATGTCCTTCCATAAGTTACCTTATCTTTGGATATTTCTTTCTGTAAACTGTTCCACAAATTCTTTAGCTTACACGTATGCGTTGCGATATCTTCATCTGCTTGTTTCACATAACTGAAAAATTGCATACACACATCATACGTCTTGTTCTCGACATTTCCATCAAAAAGTCTGTGCAATTCCAGCCACATATCTCTCGTAGTTGAAAAACGCATAACTTTTTCTAAAGTTTCTTTTGTCATGTTGACCGTCAAAATTAGTAGGGCACTACTATCAGCCTGATTGAAGTCCGCCAAATTTTTGTCATACCTGGATTTCTCTTCCTGCGACGCATTTTCTACTAATGGTTTAGGGGCTTGCAATTTGCCTTCTAAAACTTCCAATCCTCCTTTCACGCCTCTCAGCAGAATACAAAGCTTGTATTTCCAAGTCGACCAATTTGATTTCCCTTCCAGTAGGCCTATCTGTACTTTGCTAGCTTCCATTTGCTCCTCAAAAACTTTTTTGTCACCTGCTTCCAGGGAATAACTTTGCGACACTTCACCTACTCTTGGGACTTTTTTCTTACTTTCTATTACTTCCAGATGTAGAACTCGTTTTTCTAGTCTAGTAACCACATTCTGCTACCATGTTGAAGTACTTTTAATAAGCAGTACCTGTCATATATAATTTGCCACATCGTTTTGGATTTATTATCTGACTCAACAATTTTATTTCTGTAGTCATCTTTTTTTGCATTCCAATTCCTTTTCAGTTCCTTATATAACTAAGTCAGTTTTTTTAATTTTTGTCGGCGAAAAAAATCGAAAAGGATTTGAGTAGAGATGTGGTGGCCATTCCATCAATTTAAAAAAAATATGTTTCTGGAGGGGTAATTACTCCCATTACCCCCCTTAAATACGCGCTTGGTTTTATGTAATCATTTTCTACCATTTCAATGAAATATATTCACAAAAAATCCTCGATCAAAAAAGTTTCTCGTAAAATCGCAGGTATAAAGTATTCTTATGAGGTGACTGATTTTAATTTTTTTATGGTGACACAAAAATATGTTTTGTGCAATCTACATTTCAGCGTTTCAATGGAATATCTCAGCTAAAAATCCCCGGTCAGCTGAGTTATTAAAAAAATCACAAGTATAAACTACCCCTAAATGGGGGTAGATTGAAATTTTTATTATTGTGGAACGAAGGCATTCCTTAATAGATGTCAATTTTGCATTATGATCTGTATCCAGAACATTCAACATTATTTCTAACTGACATCTGTCAAAAATTGAAGTTCAAAACTTTGCCATTCAATTATTCAATATCTATCTGATGGATTAGAACTAAATAAGTCTGCAGTTGGAGTTTTCCACCGTTTCCCAGACCTAGGACGACCCGCGTTTGGTGCAGTTCAATTGGCTGGGGTCAAATATTTCCCTTGGTCAATTAACCAGGAAATTGACTGTTGAATTGACCGATCAAATTGACTTCGTACAGTCCTAAAAATGTTTTACTTCAAAATAACCCCATTCTCCTGAGGCCCGTGTCGGTCAAGTTCTTGGGTGTTACACAGATGATTTTTATGATAACCCAAAAGAGCTTTCTTTAGAATTATAACATTGTGTTTTCAAATTCAGGGACAGATTTGACATGGAAAATATACAGGATACTGCAAATATGCTTCCAGTTTTCATTGCCTATATCACACAATTCAGCAATTTCGTTCAAGTTTACAATCAGTGAAGGTACTTTTTTTTATTGAATTATCTATACTGGGCATGATTATAGAGCATTGATCAATCAAATGAAAGTGAACTTACATCATTTCAGCTGACAAATGATATTGAGAGTTATCAGAGGAGGCTTTGAGATAACTTCTAATTAAAAATAATTAATAAAAAAAACCTTTTTAAAAACAAGCTTTTATTCAAATACCCTAAAAAGTACAAAATAATTGCTTTGGATGTGTGAAGTAGGTTTTTCCGTGAGTTCTAGATTCAAGAGCTTGTCACGTAAAGTTTCGAATACAGATGTAACAAGCTTTTGAATCTATAACTCACGGAATAACCCACGTCACTCATCCAAAGCAATTATTTTGTACTTTTTAGTATTTGAATAAAAGCTTGTTTTTAAAAAGTTTTTTTTATTAATTATTTTATTTTGTGCTTTTTAGTAAGTACCCCTAACATACACATACCAATTTTGAATCGAATCGAACCATAAATACAAAACTCGTTCGCCATCTTAGAGCCGCCATCTTGAATTTGTGAATTTTGACAAAAAATTCATAATCTCCGACCCCAAAAACCCCCACATACCAATTTTGAATAGAATCGGACCATAATCACAGAAATCATCGGACATCTTGAAGCCGCCATTTTGATTTAATGAATTTTGTCAGAAAATCCATAATCTTCGAACCTGAAAACCCACACATACCAATTTTTAATCGAATCGGACCATAAACACAAATCTCGTCCGCCATCTTGGAGCCGCCATTTTGTTTTTTTTTTCTCTAACAATTGCATAATGCATTTTCACGGGAACTATGAACACTTGCCAAATTTCACGTTAATCGAACAACTAGAAGTGGGTCAAAGAAAGGCACCAGGTCGACTCTATCTACACAGATTTTTCAAAAGCATTTGATAGAGTCAATCATGATCTTCTAGTTGCAAAACTCTCTGCATTAGGAATTGATAGTAACTTTTTGAACTGGATCGGATCTTATTTGAGAGGTAGGACCCAATGTGTCAAATATGCTGGCTCTGTGTCATCAGAAATTTCTGTAACATCTGGGGTTCCCCAAGGATCCCATATAGGCCCTCTACTCTTCTTGTTATTTATTAATGATATTTCGGAAGTAATACAACACAGCTACTACTTGATGTTCGCAGATGACCTCAAACTCTATAGGATCGTTAACAATGTCTGTGATGCCGAACTATTGCAAATAGATTTGAGTAATTTGTCCCGATGGTGTGATATAAATATGCTTCATCTAAACATAAACAAGTGTCATCAAATCACATTTTCGAGGATTATGGATCCAATTCAATACTCGTACCAAATAAAAAATGTTTATTTGCCAGTGGCGGATAGTGTTCGAGATCTTGGCATATTATTTGACTCCAAAGTAACATTTAAGACACACATTGATAATATTGTCTCTAAATCATTCAAATTATTAGGTTTCATTCAAAGATCTTCAGATCAATTTTCCATTTGCACTTCCAAGATATTGTACTGCTCTCTCGTTCGATCAGTTATTGAATATAATTGTATGATATGGTGTCCGTTTTATCAAGCAGATATCAATAAAATTGAGAGAGTTCAAAATACATTTTTAAGGTCGTGTGCATTTAAACTTGGTTATCAGAGGAGAGACTATGAATATTCTGACATTTTGAACATATTAAATTTATCAAGTTTAGAACATCGAAGCGCTCAAATAGACTTAAGATTCCTGCACAGGGTTATAAATGGAGATATAAGTTGTCCAAATTTAATTGAACTCTTTAATCTAAATGTCAATCCCAGAAGAACAAGAATTTCAGAACTGTTCATGGTTCCTTATTACAGAATGAACTATGGTCAAAATGAGTCAACTACAAGGGTAGTTAAATTAGCAAATAAAAATAGTGGAATAATTGATTTATTCGATACATCTACATATTCATTCAAAAGTCAAATGAGGCACATTAATTTGTTATAACTTAGTTTTAGTTTATTAGGTTTATATTTGTAGATATATATATATATATATATATATATATATATATATATATATGTCCGTAAATAAATAAATAAATGTAACTTGCAAGATTTGATGACAAACATCGGGACAGGTGAAACTAAATAAAAGCTTGTAAAAATGATAGCCTCCTGTGGTATTTTTCATTTATCTTTTTTTTACTTCTCTTGACATATCTATAAACACGTTTGTGCAGAAACATGAATAAAATACCTATCCTTATTGGCCAGTCAGGGTCCCATTATAACATTCATTGTATTTTAAAACTGAGTTAAATAATGTCAAATATGTGAAAGTTGTCTTGAAGTTACTTTTTGAAACTATTGATACGATTTCATTATTATTTAAATTAATAAAGGTATAGACAGTTGTTGGTTGATTGGGAAAGTAAACAATAAATAAAAATGCAGTATCACGTGAAAAATCAAATTTATTTGGTATGCCACAGGGGAGTGTAATGTATTTGAATGATATTAACCTGTGTGTTGACTGTTAGTTCGTAAATTTATTAGCTAATGATACCTTTTTTTTATTGGTGCCCCATTTAACCCATTTAAAGCACGTCTCAGGCTGTTTAAATCGAACTTAAAAAAACGCGCGTTTTTTAAAGTTACCATGGCAACATCAACAAATCACGAAACGTAAAGTCTAAATGACAAATTTTTGATTATTGATCTGACAGGAGTACCTTGTAACGTCAAATAAAATATTACTAACATCTCGTTCATTTATATGTGATAACCTCTTGCTCCTCCATCCATTTGATGAACTTTTCATATTATTTTTTATATATATCACTGGATTTTCGCGGTAATAACCGCCATTCTGCCTCACTATTCAAAAAATCGATATTAGAATAATTCATTTTTGAGCTCTGGTGACAACAAATATTGATCTTTGATAACAAATTGCAAATGAATATCTGTTTTTCTCATTTCCATGACAACGAAAGGTATACTGATGTCACATCACGAATTCAACCATTTTGCATTATTAGTTCTTATTTCTATTTTTTGTAGTAATAATACCAGTATATATGATTTCAAAGTGCACCAATAAAAAAAAATAGCGTAAAGTATTCGTGGATAAAAACACTTGCTCTAGTTCGAGTATTCCGGCTGCGCCGTCGTGCTCGAAAAATCGCGCGTTTTAAAGCCCTTTTTATCCACTTATACTTTAATATACTATTCTTGCATGAAGTGATAAAATAGCCCCCCTTAGGTGTCTAAAAACAGTTTATTGATTACAGGGCGGCACTTCTTTTTATTGATTCAATATGATAATGCTTCGGTAAATCAAAAGTTAGTAGTACAATCATCTACAATTATCTTATGACATTTCAATATCTTGTCCAGTATTTTGAATAGTGTCTAGATTCTAGAGTGGGTGCAGAAAAACCTCGCCACAACAGAACATATTTGAATTAGATCAAAGACAGAAGATGCCAACCTTTCGTAGTTTGACCGATCACTGATCTGTTTTTTGCATTACCCTTTGGGAAACTTAACGTTTTGACAAATTAATATTTTAAAACAGCCCGTTTTAAATAATTCTCTTGTAGTGTTAGTGCTATCAAAAGTTCTCAAATCAAAGTTTCAAAACGCTCCCTTCATGTTCAAGTGGAAAGTTTTGCCAAATACAAAATATTTGTCTGCACTTTTTGAATTTTCTCTCCTTTGGAAGTAAAAATAGTTTTAATCTATTCTGAAAGGCCAAATTAATTAATTTGCTGTGATACAGTACTGCATTTTTTATTAACTTTGCATATATGGGAATGGTGAAATAAGTGTTCTTGATGCAGTGTTCTGCCAAAGTAGTGACATGTTCTTCGAGATTATATTAGTTTTTTATTGTGTGGAGCTTCCTAGGTGGGTACTTGGGTGTGGGTGATATCAAAGCGTGCTAAGATGTCCTCTGGTTGAATGGTTTGTGACTTCAATATTTCTATCAAGTGATCGGCGTTTCTCACGTAGGATTCAACTCAAGATATGTCACTAGCATATGTACTGGTGATGCTATAAAACTAACTATTGGTCTGAGTAACCCTCCAAAAAAGCAGTTCAGCTCATTACATCTCCGAAAATGTGCAAAGAAATAATTATCACCAAATATGGAACCATACCAAAGATATATAAAAAACTCATTAAATATATATATTTTCCAACTATATCATACCAAATACAGCGTAAGTGATATAATATATTTGTGAAACCATTATTAGATCCCAATAAAGTCTTGACAGAGCAAGCAATCTAATCAGATAAGATTGAACACTGATATATTAATTCAATCTGATACATACATCACATGTGGCATCCATGATTCTAACAGAACTTCTAAAAAAATATATAGTGAACGGCACTGTAATTGTATCAGATTGACCTGATTAAATCTAATCACTGTTTACTGAACAACATGCGTAGATGGCTTGAGATATTTTCTTTGTGAAGAATTACCTGACGTTCTCATTAAAAATTATCTGAACGTGACATATTTAAAAAATCTTTGGTCCATTGGTCCATTCCCAATACATACCTTGATATCACTCGAAATTCACTGATTCGAAATCACTTTCGCGGAGAAAGGAAAATGCTCTTATTAATTAGTTATTTCAACATGAACATAATCTACTCTGTCAATCAATGGCTGACGTGCTTCAGAATACAAGATATCTCAATTACCGCAAAATCGGAAAAAGGGCGAGAATGCCACGTACATTGCTTTAAATATCATTGTGCTGTCAGAATGAATGCGTTCCTCATATTCTTTTCAGCCATAATGACTGTTCCATTGCCCAAGGTTAGATGTCGATAAGATTTTCAACAGGGATTCTTGATTGATGTAAATGAATGTATCTCTGAGCATATCAATAAGAAATGTAACAGATATATCGTTACAATATATAGAAAGATATTTCCCCAAATCCATGTTAAATTGGAGACTAATATCAAATACCTAGGATTTTAAGTAGACACTTTATTGACCTCCAAAAATCATTTTGAATATATTCACAAAAGAAATACAAGATATTTTTTCCAGAACCTCTGGTTACTATTAATGTAAATGAAAGTCACAGTATATAAATCAATTATCCAACCTCACTTCGACTATTGCTTTTCTGTTCTGTTTCTGTACTATTCTGTGATAATATATACAAGTTCTAGTTTTAAGTACGCTTTGTAGATAAGACTTATTTTTCCTCAACAATACTGTATATAATTTTTGATTCTTGGACAGAACATTTTAATACTTAGAAAAATCGAATTAAACGGTTTTCTTCACATAAAGGATTCAATATAAAATTGAACC
This sequence comes from Gonioctena quinquepunctata, assembly GCA_018342105.1. Lineage (NCBI taxonomy): Eukaryota > Metazoa > Arthropoda > Insecta > Coleoptera > Chrysomelidae > Gonioctena > Gonioctena quinquepunctata. Next base: position 489,302 of record JAFIRS010000412.1, read on the forward strand.
AGAGAAAGGTAGATCTCAGGTGAAAAACAACTACTTTCCTGGCAAATACCACGCAGAACGTTGAATGATATTCACCTGAAAATCTATGCATACTTCCATATAATATCAATGGACATTGAATGCAAATGTTTCTTTCTGATAAGCTCGATTATGTTTAATTTATGTCGTGTTGACTACTCCGTACTGATGAGGGCCAAGAAGCCTGAAACCGGTATGCGGATTGTTAGGTGAACACGACATAAATTAAACATAATCGAGCTTATCGAAAAACATTGCATTCAATCATATATATGAAGTATCATGATTTCAGGTGAATATCATCAACGTTCGTATTTCCAGAAAAAGATTCTCTGATTCAATTATATTAATCTTAAAAACCGTTAATCGACTATTCATCCACTTCACATGGCACTTATCTCTCACTATATGCTAGCGGGCTTGCCACTCCTACTGAGAAGGAATCTTTTATTTAGAAACCTATCGAGGTGGGAGATTTTCGATGTTTCTTTCTGTCACTAGGTACCGCCAGTTAAAGTTTATCTTTCCGGTACCTATAGGATTTACAAGATCGATGATGGTTTGTTTACGTTGTGTCTCACTTCAGCCAGAGTTCTTTGGACCTTTGGCTGGTTGACTACTCCGTACTGATGAGGGCCAAGAAGCCTGAAACCGGTATGCGGATTGTTAGGTGAACACGACATAAATTAAACATAATCGAGCTTATCAGAAAGAAACATTTGCATTCAATGTCCATTGATATTATATGGAAGTATGCATGGATTTTCAGGTGAATATCATTCAACGTTCTGCGTGGTATTTGCCAGGAAAGTAGTTGTTTTTCACCTGAGATCTACCTTTCTCTGGTTCAATTTTATATTGAATCCTTTATGTGAAGAAAACAGTTTAATTCAATTTTTCTATTCATTCCACTTCACATGGCACTTATCTCTCACTATATGCTGAGACGGGCTTGCCACTCCTACTGAGAAGGAATCTTTTATTTAGAAACCTATCGAGGTGGGAGATTTTCGGAATGTTTCTTTCTGTCACTAGGTACCGCAAGTTAAAGTTTATCTTTTCCGAGTACCTATAGGTGATTACAAGATCGATGATGGTTTGTTTACGTTGTGTCTCACTTCAGCCAGAGTTCTTTGGACCTTTGGCTGGTTGACTACTCCGTACTGATGAGGGCCAGTTACGTGGTATTTGCCAGGAAAGTAGTTGTTCGACATAAATTAAACATAATCGAGCTTATCAGAAAGAAACATTTGCATTCAATGTCCATTGATATTATATGGAAGTATGCATGGATTTTCAGGTGAATATCATTCAACGTTCTGCGTGGTATTTGCCAGGAAAGTAGTTGTTTTTCACCTGAGATCTACCTTTCTCTGGTTCAATTATATATTGAATCCTTTATGTGAAGAAAACCGTTTAATTCGATTTTTTCTATTCATTCCACTTCACATGGCACTTATCTCTCATTTTAATACTTGTTAAATTTTTATGACTATTGCTTTTAACACACCACAATAATTCAATAAGTTTTTAGCATTGTAAATAAATACCTTTTTCGTATTTCTAAATTAGAGTATATTGCTTTTCTGTTTTATATCTATTCTATCTGAAGAAATTATCCCAATAACAAAAAGTCCACAATCCAGGTATGAGGTTAATTTTAATGACCAATTGATATATATATATATATATATTCGAAGCTGAGTTCCCTGTAATGGCTTGCTGTAACACAAAGCCTTTTGTTTATCTCACAATTTCTTATTTGAATTTTGAGGTTCATAACCACTTCACCAGAAACAGCACAAACATCTTCATCCAGTAGAACAACAGAATTCTTGTTTTATTTTTTCAATCATTCCATCAAACTACCTATGAAATAAAATGTAGCTCAGCTCTATCAAAATGAGATATTTATTAATTGAAAATCTCAAATATTTACAAAATTTACGACTATTCTACTCTATTCATTTTACAATTTATGTAGCTAGAGGAATCATTTTATAAAACTAAATGGAGTTATATAAATAAACTGACAACTGATTAAATCAAAATGTGAACAATTCAAACTTTTGTGGAAAATCATATGATTAATAATAGAATCTGGTTAAACAAAGATTGAAAGCTTGAATCTATAAACATATATGCAGGATACCCCAAACTTCTGAATTTTATTGATTATAGGCGAGATATGGATGAACTGGGAATAGTTGTGTATAATTCAAATTTTTTTTTTATTTTTATACTCTTTGAGAAACAGCTTTTCTGAGTAGTTCAGATAATAATTCTGTCTGAATTTTCGACAGTTCCATTAATAATTCTCACATATTGATGTTTTCCATATCCATGTTTTCCTTAACCCCATTCAATACTATTCCTTTAATCAATTTTCTATTTACCTTTATGGTTTTTTTATGAATTCATAATTTACTTATTTCAGCCAGAACTGGAAATTAGCGAACCTTGGTATTCATTCGTTAATATTATTTTGTTAAGGTCCAATTATTGTCTCATTTTTGAATAATGACATGGATACTTGTATTGCTCCATGCTGTATATGTATATCAGGCAATGAAAGCTTGACAAGTCATTTATTTTTATATTGAATTGGCGATGGTGATAACCAATGTAATTTTTTTTTCTGACCTGAAATAAAACTAAAAAATATGTATTACCTACCAAAACGTCGATATTTCGCGGTTACCAAAATTTGAACAAATTTGACAAAAAAAAATGTTTTTTAATTTTTCCGAATTTTTAACCAGCATTATACACCAGTCATCCAAGGGTGTGCAAGAAGTTAGATTACATATCCATAATATGGCATTTGTAATTTTTCAATGTCACCCTCATCTGGCCTATAACATTAAACCAAATTTAGAAGTTTGGGAAACCCTCAAGGTACATAGCCCACAATATGTTTGGGTTTACAACACTTTTTTTTAAGAAAGCAATATTATAGTTCAAATTCGTATGGGTACTAGCTAGGTATTACTGGGTGTACCTGGAGATCCTACAACATCGATGATTTCTCCTGCAGTAATTTTACTTTCCGTTTCTGTATTGGATAATAACTGTGGGGGGATTGACAAGCTCTGGAAAAAAGGATTAAATTACTTCTCGAAATAAGAGAAGTGATATTTATTGTTCATTTCTTCAACTGTGGAAATATTGTGATATGGTAAAGAATATAGAAACATTTCTAATTATTTTTGGTTTCAGGGTTTAAAAATAATATATTCAGGGTTTATTTACAGCAACATAGTAAATTTGGTCTTTTGGATGATATTTCTGTTTATTCCAAGGAAACACAATGAAAGAAGAAAATTGCCGGAACCATTTTTTGTAGAATTCAAATTTCTTTTCAAGAAAATGAATTAGAGCAAATTATTGACCATAAATATTGGGGATCAATTGGACAATCACATTTTCTATTGGAGAAGTTTTCAAGGGTATATCTGAACTTAAGGACAAGTTAAGCCATGGTCCTGACGGTAATCCTTCATACTTCTTGAAAAGATGTATCTTTACTTCTTGTTTACCATTACAACTATTATTCAACTTGTCCTTGTGCACAGAGCAATTTCTTGAAATTTGGAAAAGTAGCTATGTGTTGCCAATTTACAGAAATGGCGTAACCAATAAGCATGCTCTCAGTCATTCCTAAACTTCTGGAAATTGTATTAACACCCAACTTACGCCAGAAAATCTACTCTCACCAACCTGCTAGTGTATCAAAATGAAATAATCAAAAGTTTTGAATCTAGACTGCAAATTGATGCAATCTATTTCGATTTTGATCGTGTTAATCATAATCTACTAGTACAGAAGCTGGTCTGGTTTGGTTTTCCTAGCTTTCTTACATGGTGGATAAGTGATAACCTTTCTAACAGGACCCCTGCTGTTTACCTTATTTATAAATTATGTTGGCAATTCATTACATTTCTGTAAATTCTCATTGTTTGCCGATGACCTGAAGTTATATTTGCCTATTGAAACCATTGAAGATTGTTATAAGTTACAGAAAGATATCAACTCTCTATATGTATGGCCTGAAAACAATGGTATGCCATTAAATCAAGGAAGATGCTTCTGCATAACATTTGCTAAAATTAATTAAAAAAATCTCTTTCACTATGTTCTTTATGATGTCGAATTAAAATGACTCAATGAAACAAAGGACTTGGGTGTAATCTACGATGAAAACCTGTCATAAACACCACAATCAATAGAGCTCTTAAACTTCTTGGCTTTGTTCTCCGAAATTGTAAGCATCTATCAGTCGATGCCACCAGAGTTATGCGTCACCTGTCTGGTCTCCCTATTATAAAGTTCATATAACTAATATTGAAGCAGTGCAAAATAAGTTTCTTAGATATATTGCCTTCAAATCAAACCTCCCTATCATTATTCGGATATTCTTGATAATCTGAATCTTAACACCCTTTATTTCGCAGAACAAACAATGATTTCTTAACTTTCTTTAAAATTATCTCTGGTGACATTAACTGTAAATATCTATTACACATAGTCTCGTTCCAAGTTTCTGTTCGTTTAACCCTTTCAATACACAAAGTATTATTTTCAATGACAACCCCCGTGTGCGTACCAAATTGTGCCGTGTGGATACATAAAAAGAAATTTTTCATAATATTATTATTCATTAATATAATTTCTAATTTATATATTCTACTCACTTATTTCATTTTTTATCCTCCTTTTTTTTTTTTTGAAACAAACATCTTCTGACTACAGGCTGGGATGATTCTAAATGTTTAGGAACATCATAATTTTCGCCATTAACCTCTTTTCTCGAAATGAAATCATCGTTCTCTGATTCATCAATATCCTCATCACTCTCTCCACTTGAATAAACAAAAAAATCGTCCTCCTGACCCTCCATAATCATATTTGCCATTTCTTGAAGTTCTTTCGCAGTCAAAATTCGTTTCGAGACTGCCATTTTTATGTGCTCTCGCTTATAGACCTATTCTTCAACCCAACACCGAATATCCTGCATTTTGAAGAAAAACGAATAGATAGAACAGATCAGATGGGTGTCTGATGTAAATCTGTCATCTTCTCAGATCATGCGCTCTTTACTACCTCTTTTCTTAAAACCGAGGAAGGCGAGGTCAGCGTCGTACTGAAGTTTTGCTGATGTATATTACTTATTTATATTTAAGCGCCAGATTCGTTCGGCACTCGGCTTTTAAGAAACATGACTTTGAAAATATATGGCACTCGGTGTGAAATGGTAATGCGTTTACATATGGCGCTCGGATCGAAAGGGTTAACTAGGAACAATGATCTCTTCACTGTCCCTATTCACTGGACTAACTATGGCTACTACTCTCCCATATCAAGGTTTATGTCAGTCTTAACTATGACATTATAGGAATCTCTTTGAACACTTTTAAAAAACAGTGTAGAAACAGAATAGTTGACCATCTGTGATTTTCAATATTTATATTTACATTTGTTCTTTACACACTTATACACATGTTTAGTTTAGTTAGATTAAGTTATTATTAAGTGTCATTTTTGTTTTTGTATATTTCTTTTTTCCTCATGAATAAATAAATAAATTAAACATAAATTATAATTTATCATTTCAAAATACTGATTTTCGGTTGGAATGTGTGTGTGCATTGGAAATCTAGTCTTTTAGTTAGAATACGAGTGAAATCGCTCATATAGTTTAAATTATCTTTATTTTACTTGACCGGCCTCCTCGAGTGGTTAAGTAATGTAATCGTGCGAAAAAAAAAATAGTTGACGGAAATATCCAATTTGAGGTCCCCCAAGACGATTGAGACCATTTCCAGAGTGAAGACTGTCTGTGTGTCTGAAATTTTCCAGGATAAGGGGCGAACCGTTTGTCCAATCGAGCTGATATTTGGTATGAATGTGACCATTAGTTTTTGACTGTCAAACGGAAGTGTCACTATTAAAAAATTACAGACACTTTATCACACGAAACTTGACTTGCAATAAGTCATTTGAAAGCCGTTGAAATACTGTAACAAGAACAGTCGAAATTATTTCTCCAACTGACATCTGTCAAAAATAAAAAAATGTTAAAGTTCAAAACTTTACCATTCAATTATTCAAAATCTATGCGATGGATTAGAACTGAATTTGGCAGGGAGAAACACAACAAAAGAATCAAGTTAAGTCTACAGTTGGAGCTTTCCACCGTTTCCCCGTCTGGCGCTACAAATGTTTAATTTTTCTCCTGGGCATTACCATCCGAGATGTCCGCTCACCCGGGCTTTGATTAGGACGACCCGCTTTTGATGCAGGACTGCTCAATTGACTGTGGTCAAATATCTCCCTTGGTCAATTGACCAGAAAATTGACTGCTGAATTGACCGATCAAATTGACTTCGTACAGTCCTAAAAATGTTTTAATGTTTTATTTCAAAATAACCCCATTCTCTCGAGGCCCCTGCCGGTCAAGTTCTGGGGTGTCACACAGCTGATTTTTTGAAGATACAAAACAACTTAATTAGAGAAAGGGAAGAAAGTGTTCTATATGATCGAAAAAATATATTGCCAAAAAATTATCATCAAAAATAATGGTTACCTTTCCTGGATTCAGGGCTTCATACTGATGTCGAAGTGATTGCAGCTCATACTCGCACGTTGCTAGAGCACCTTTGATTTCCATCAATAGGACCATATCACTTCTCAATTCATTGAAGTGCTGGCAAATTTCCTCAGATGGGGTCGGATTCAACTCTGAAATACATAAACAGTTATGAATGAGAAGGAAAAAAACGTAAACCAAATGACTAATTCTAGTGGACAGGTTTGATTGAGGACCTGATACTAAATGAAGTGAAGCACTCTGCAATGACTTTCCTACCGTGAGTGGCCATTGTGAATCAACCACTCCAAGTATGAATACCAACAAAACATCATCTGATAATGTTCACGAAGTCGTTGTTAAGGATTCTTTAGAGGAAGGCGAACTGACAGTTTCAAACTTAATTTGATGTTACTCATTATTCAGTCACTAAGGAACAAAACTACTGAACTAAATATCTTTTTAGAATACAAATCTTTTCCTGAAGTAGTAATGCTTACACTGGTTATTCTTTGACGAAAATATCTATCTACCAGGCTATATTCCTGTGGCAAAGTACTGCAGAACAAGTACACCCATGGAAACGGGCACAACGCATGGTGGTAAAATAATTTTCATCTGAAATACTCATTTAAAAAATTACTCTTTTACTGAAATAGACAAGTACAATATTCTCATGAAAGAAAAAACATTTGAATGCCCATTAGTTTTCTGTAAAGAACTCGATATTTATATCCTATGTATATACAGATCTCCCTCGACAAACGAGAATGAATTCCTCGAAAAGCTGGAAATGCTGTTGTCAAACTTGACTTTGAAGTCTTCTATCATAGTGGCGGGTGATTTCAATATAGATTATAACGAAAATTATAATAATACAACTCAATCATTACAAAATATTCTAGAATCCAGTAACTTAAAAATGCACATCACTGAGCCAACACACCTATCCCAGAACAAAGAATCCCTTATTGACTACATGTGCAGTAATCTCGATGATGTGCCTACAAAAGTTACACCCTCTGGTATTTCTGATCAAGAGGCCATACTCAGTTGCATTACCTTAGTTTATAGGCATAAAATTAAAAATAGGACATTCCACTATGGCAGACTATATAGTAGGAAAAATGTCGAGAAGTTTCATAACTACTGTACACAAACTGACTGGCTCAGCTTAGTACACGAAAATAACCAATTCACATTGTTTAATAATTTGCTTCAAAAAAATTTCAAACGTGCCTTCCCAATACAAAAAATCAAGCATAAAAAGAAAAAACCATGGTTAACATTAGGCATTAAAGTGTCTGCCAACAATCTAAGATCATTGCATTCTATAAAAAAAATCACAAACGAAGAATGGTTCAATAATTTTTACTCCAAATACAGGAATACCTACCGTAAAATACTTAAACTGGCCAAAGAAAACTATTATAGATCCAGAATTGATAATTCTGATAACCCCGCTTTAGCCGGGGAAGTAGTTGTTTTCTGTTAGACATTCACAAAAAATAACTTCATTTTTATCGTGGATTTTTCAATTCACAGAAAAATCTTTCTATTCAATATTTAATTGAGAATGTTTCCCTTCTAAACATGGAAAGTTATGAATGATCTCAGAGGTCAGACAAATGCATGATCAATGACCTCAATGAATTCTGATATACTCAACAATCATTACTGCACACTGGCTGAGCGTTTAACGAGCAATATGAAGGCAATCCATGATCCCCTTGAGTTCATGCACTCAGTTGAATTAAATGGGAAATTTCACTTCACAGACACCAACATTTTCGAGTTAAAATCAGTTATTTGTAATATCAAAAAGAAAAACACATCAGGAATTGATGATATTGTCGTGAATTGGGGTTTGTTCACGACTAACTAGGTAGATTCTGACCCTTTAATGATTGAAAACACTTTGTAAAAAAGTATAGAAAAATATTTATTAAAAGGAAACAATGAATCCCTTCTAGGACCTAGTCATGAATTACAAATGTAGACAGATATTTGTTACTTACATAACTACATGTAGACTAATTCCAAAACCCATAATCTTCAAATTGGTAATAGGGCAATAGGGCTTCTTAACCTTTCAATTCTCTAGCTGCCCCCATTTCCCCATCTAGCTTTGAGCACGGCAAAAACCCAACGTCGACTCCCCGATCAAACCATCAGTCGTCACTTTTAAAACATCTTGTTTATGTTTGACACTAATTCGTGTTTTGCAGACTAACACATTTGTGACCCACTTGGAAATTATATTCATTGATTCACTCTACGGGGTGTTCGATACATTTTTGACAATATATCAGCTAATGTCCTCCGAAATCTCCCAGACACAGCATTATTATTACTTGCAAACCTTACAAATGACTCATTCAGAAGTGGGAAATTCCCCCCCTTCCTGAAAGTCACTTGTTATCCCTATCCATAAAGGATTCACTAGATCCTAATAACTACCGACCTATCACGCTTATACCTACACTGGCCAAAATAATTGAGATACTAGTTAAAGTCAGAATGCTGGACTACTTGAGAGAGAATAAGATACTGACAGAACTGCAATTCGGATTTCAATCTAGTAAGAGCACAAATGATACCCTTTATTCTTTCATGGTATTACTGTATTCGGGTCTTAATAAAGGAACAGCTGCTGCAGTAGTCTTCTATGATTTTTCCAAAGCCTTCGATTGCGTAAATCATGGAATACTGCTGCAAAAGCTACAACACTACGGGTTCACAATGAACGATTTCCGATGGTTTGAGAGTTACCTTTCTGATCGCCAACAAGTAGTTAAAACAAACAATATCTCAAAGACCTCACATATAAAACATGGAGTCCCACAAGGATCAGTCCTTGGACCTCTCCTGTTTCTACTTTATGTGAACGACATGGCTTTTCTAGATATCAGTGGTAAAATTACTTTGTTTGCACTCTACCATAATGCAAGATATTGGAGTCATTAAAAACTGGTGCGAATCAAACCTACTATCTCTTAATATTAAAAAAAAACGATATCTTGACCTTCCACTGCATATCGGCAATGAAGAAATAGAAAATAAAATATCTACCAGATTCCTGGGCCTATTTATTGACAATAAACTACTCTTTATCGACCATGTGACAGCTATAAAAAACTAGCTTCTGGATGCTATACTATCAGAACCATCGCCAACGAATTAGGGTTTGCATCAACCAGAACAGCTTACTTTGCACTACTTGAATTCCACCTAAGATATATATATATATATATATATATATATATATATATATATATATATAGCATTCTGGGGGGGCTGCAGTAACCAATTATTTCAGAGGAGCTTTGTTCTACAGAAACGAGCCCTAGGATATCTGTGTAGGGAAACATCTAGATCCTCCTGTAGAGACTTATTTAAAAATTGTAGGATACTAACGGTAGTTTGTATATACATTTTAGAAACGGCTGCACTGATTCATAAAAATAAAAATACACTTCAGCTAGTCTCGACAAATTACATCACAAGACAAAGCGGCCAGGTCAAACAGATAATACCCCGCACCAGTTTGATCAAGAATTCAATTATCTACAATGGAATAAAAATATACAATCATTTGCTAAGTGTTCTAAAAAATAACACTTGTGTTCAAAAGTTCCGCACCAAGGTGAAAGCAATACTTATTCTAAATCCTTTCTATAACCTGGATGAATACTTTTCACAAAACCACTTCTTTCTCTGAAACTGTTCTTCTCAACCATACGTTGTATTAGTTTTGTATTCCAAACTATGGTTTTATACAAGCTTCCATCTGACATTGATTATAATTTATATATTGACTATCTGTGTTTTTATTTATATGTTTATATCTGTATATTATATAACAAGCTTTGTCAACAAGTGTATATGTACTTATGACAATAAAGCATATTTTGAATTGAATTGATGTGCACTAGTAACACATAAACATAGTAAATATATCATATTAGCTTTATATACATATAAGCACCTAGGTCTTAGTAGGACCTGTATGTGCAACTAAAGATAAATGTTAATGAATTAAAAATGATTTTTAATACAGTTGAATGTTATTGTATTATCTAATCTAGAAGTAAAATATAAAAATACCTGAGCTACTACAATAGAGTGGTGTGCTGTAAAGCTGGTGAACAATATGTAAATCTGTAGCAGAGATCAATTTAGGTAGAAAGTTATAATTAAATGATGTTTGTAATTGTGAGTAGTTTTTTGTGATATGGATCTTACATTCTTTGGAAAACAATTTATAGTTAACTATGTTTCTTATTTTTGCTGGCAAAATATTGTATATTTTTGGAGCAAGACATCTAGCAAATATTTTATTAGAGTCTTTACGATAGAATGGCACCTATAATTGTTTACTTGTAACTTGTAAATTGTAATTGTAAATTTATCGAGCATATTTTAATAAGGACGGGTCCAGTTTGATTACATTATCCATATTAATTAAGTATGCTAGTAACAATAATATATTCTTTGGTATTTTTATGTATCTCGTGATTTATATTGGTTCATAATGATGGATTGTAGAAAAAAAATAGAGTGTTAAAATTAATATTTAAAGGTCGCTCGAAAACGTCTAATCTATAGTTCTCCCCAAGATTCAAAATTCTTGAGTGACCTTTAAAAATGTATACTTTGAGCTAAAATGTTCAGGATGTAATTTTTTTTATATGTACAAACAATTGCCGCCATGAGAAAGAAAAAATTAAAACAAAGAAAAATCGTATTTTGACCATTTTCGAAATTTTTAAAATTCTTGAGCAACCCCCTAAAAATATTCGATCTATCTAAAATTCCAAGAGGGCTCCTCAATTACAAAAAACTAACATATTTCCATGCGATACTTGAGAAAAAAAATAGTCGGTCAAAATGGATATATATGGATGGATATATATATATATATATATATATATATATATATATATATCCAATATATTTATATATATATGACTAGCAGGTGTAAATACAATTTTATAGGAAGTCTTGGATGTGCAAGAATTTAATCAATGATCAACTGCATGGCTTTATTCAGGGAAGGTCAACAAATAGTAACTTATTATTGTATCAGAATTATCTCAAAATATGAGTATAAATCTCAGGTTGACAATATCTACACTGACTTTTCTAAGGTTTTTGATAGAGTAAACCATGACATTCTAGGGTCCAAGATGATGGTACTTGGTCTCAATAGACAGTTGCTCAGTTGGATCATCAGTGTCCTAAATGCACGAACACAAAGTGAAGTGAAGTTTTTGGAGCTGTGTGCAAAAAAATAAAAATATTGTAAAAATGATAGCAGAGCGCTTTCGACTAGTTACTAGTCATCATCAGTGCTTACTCGTCAAGTTTTACAAGAAGTCCATCATATCTGTTTCCAGTTTATATAAAAGAAGTGCGAACATTAAGTACATATAACATATTACAATATTTCTTAAAGTAACCCTCATGGGTAATAAATTGGTGTATTTCATTAATTATAATTTATTCCACCTGGTTTAGAAATACAAAATTATTGCACTCCTGCTACAAAGTAAAGTGACTGGTTATATTTCTTATGCTATAAAGGTATCCTCTGGAGTGCCACAGTCTCAGATTCTGGACCACTTCTCTTTAACTAATTAATGAATGACATCTCTTTCAATCAGAAATTCTCAATTTTTGTTATTTGCAGATGATCTGAAGTTATTTTGTACTCATTACATGACGCCAACGTTTTACAAAATGATGTAGATAACTTAGTTCACTGGTGTCAGCTCAATAAGATGGAATCAAATGTCAAAAAGTGTTTTATTATATTTTTTTTGCGATTGATAATATTCACCAATTTTTCAGTCAATGAAATCAAGGAGCTAGGAATAAAATTTGATACCAAACACACTTTTGCCTACCACATTGATTAAATCTCTGCAAGGGCTTATAAAATGTTGGGTTTTACCTTTAGGACATGCAAAGACTTTAGTTATAACACAATGAAAATACTTTATTGTTCATATGTTAGATAGTTCAATAAAAAAAATTGAGATTCTGTTCTTATAAATTGGGCTTAGCTAGGCAATATCAGCTGCTCAGAACTACTTGAGATCATTGCATTGAAAACTCCTGCGCATAATACCCGTAATACTCTGAAATATTTCCAACTTCATTCCATGCAACCAATTATGTTCACAGCTCTCCTTTTAATAGAATTGAAAGACCTTGCAATGAAGTCCCCCAGAATCTTGATCTTTTTTGCATGAAACCAAGTGAGATTAGGAAGGTCTTGAAAGATGTCAGTGTTTAATATATATATATATATATATATATATATATATATATATATATATATATATATATATATATATATATATATATATATATATATATATATATATATATATATATATATATATATATATATATATATATATATATATATATATGTATATGGGCTAATTCGAATGAAAAATATGAGTCAACTCGATAATTGAAATCATTGAAATGGACAGAGAAGTGAGTGATTAAGTATATCGAATGAATTTGGTTCTCGGATAAATTTTCAAATGCTTGTACAAGTACAATCGAATATTTTTTTTATAAGGCCTGGTAAACCCAGTAATTTATCGGTGCAAATTAATTTATCTGTCCTACACTTGTATTAAAATTTAATTCAACAAGCTATAGTATACAATATAATATGTTTCATCTTGAGAATATACTTTATTGTCCAAAGATATTACATCTTGCAATACTATTGGTTAACAGACAGAGTGTATTTGCACCTAGAGCATAGGTACAGTGATCAAGCAGATAATATCTTACAATAGGCACAATTATTTTAAATTAAATTGAAGAGTATGTTCAATAACATAAACAGAAAATAGGTACCATACAAACAAAATTCACAGTAGCTATATAACAGTTTATATATCTTATGAGTCTGATTTGTAGAGGTAATCCGTTGTAAATTTTTGGAGCTAAGCAACTTACAAACTGTTGGTTTGCATCATTACGATACAAAGGTACTACTAACTTGCCTTGTTAAATATAACATTCTGACATAAAATATGTCAGAAGTATATAAGTTATTAGTAGGATATAACCTATCATTTTGGAGTATAATCCTTAATATATAGTTTTGTATTACATATTTTATGATTTCGAATGATGGGTTTTGTGAATGATTCAATATTCAGTTTGTAAGGCTAAAGCAAGGGACCATTGCAGACCAATTCTTACTCTCACTAGCCTCTTTATCTTGGAAACAGTCTGTTTGATTCACACCAGACATCATTCATCGAATAAAAACCCTGTGAATTATATATCCACTGGAAATAACTGACACCTTTCTCTGCCAATACCTAAGTCGACTGAAACTAAACATTCAATCATATATAAAAGCAAAAAAATGTACAATCATTTGCCAGAACATTTTAAAGCAACTAGTAGTATAAAAAAATTCAGAAAGAAAAATTCCTCTCATCTCAAAAGCGTACTATGACCTGCAGGAATACTACAATGATAAGTTCTAAAGCCATGTATCTTTTAGCTCTAGGTTTTCAACTTATATGTTAGGTATCTAGTTGGTGTTAAATGTGATATACATATTATTGTTTTATGGCATACTGTTACTCTTATTTTGTATTTGTTTTTATATTCTTGTAAGTGTATTCTTATTATCTATATTATATATTTTTACTTTACAAATGGACATAGTGAATCCACTTGTTACGTCTCAGGCTTTGTCAATAGGAAAAATGATTCTTAGACAATAAAGCTCAGTTTTGATTTGATTAGTAGAGGAAGTAATGAAAATTGATTATGGCTATCACTACGATATCATAGTCCAAAGTAATTAATTATTTTGAAGCATGGAAGAAATTGAAATGGGATTAGGAAGGAAATCTTGCATTCTAAAATGTAATTCGGATTATGCTGTGTATATCAAGTCATCAGTCGCATACAAATAATTCAAAATTATTGCAAGATATCTGTAGTATCCGAGTAATCGATCATTCAAATGATATTCCAATCATTTGACTAACTCGAATACTAACCATTTCATATGTGGGAAGTATTTGCTGATTAGTTAGGTACAAAACTAGGGATATTGGGGTAAGCAGCAATGAAAAAGTAAACTCTTTAAGGTTTATCCAAGCTTTCGGAAATGTTTATTTCCATCATCAGGAAGAAACTTTGTTGAGGTTGGTTTCAATGATGTTAAACATATTCATCTAACATAGTGACACAAAAGGAAAAAAACGTAGATCGAGGAATAAAACGAAGTTCAAAGTTATTACAACCACATTAGCGTTGTTTAAAATTATATAAAAAATATAAATGTGTACTCTATGTGGTGTGAAAAGTGAAACTCAAATATATATATATAATATATGTATATAGTGTTGAAGAAGGGTAGTCTCGTGACTGGACTAGTTGAAAATAACTATGAATTTGAAATAAACTTTGTAGAAAGGATATTCCTTGAGGTTGCAGTCAAATTTAATGGCCAATGAGAAAAGAAAAACTCTTTCTTATTTAGTCGAGCTTTCGAAAATGTTTATTTTCATTATCAAGACAGCTGTGAAAAAAGAAAACACTATTGTGAAATACGATTTTAAACAAATCTAAAGAACTTACTAAGGTGAGGTTAAGTGAAGACAGCGATCTAATCACCATTTTGTGATTGAGGTAGTTTTCAAAATCATATCACTATGAAACACTACTAGTAATATATATAAAAATTAAACAATTGCAAACGCACATATTGTTTAAGAAACTTAATTTAAACAATTTAAAATTTGACAAGTAATTATTGTATGAAATGAAATAATTCCAACTTCAGTGATGAAAACATTGAAGGCTTTTGTGATATTATTCAAACAGATATTATTTGGTGGGTGCAGTTTAATTATACAATACAATATACAAGAATTTGAAAAGTATCTGAAGACACTGTGACCTACCAAAATATTTATAATTATGTGATAAATATTGTATTTGTACTGTTTTATCTACACAATTTTTACACTGTTATGGAAGTGTTGTGATTGTAATTTACAAAGTTATAGATTTGTAAATTTTAATTTTACACGTATATGTGTATAAAATTAAGTCCGAAGTGGCAAAAAAGGAAAAATAAATATATATCTATCTATCTATAATTGATTTCGTAAAGCAGGAACTGTTATTTGTTATTGATATTTATTCAGGACACAATAATTAGCATAAATCAATAAACAGAGATACGTGGATCAGGAAGAAAGTTATTATATCCAGAAAAAATTTCAAGAATTATGAATTTAGGTGATAAGAATACCTTTTTTGTTTTTTGAATAGACCCGGCCGATAATTGATGAAAATTCATAATTAAAGTAAACTAAAAAACACTTCA
Organism: Gonioctena quinquepunctata; assembly: GCA_018342105.1. Lineage (NCBI taxonomy): Eukaryota > Metazoa > Arthropoda > Insecta > Coleoptera > Chrysomelidae > Gonioctena > Gonioctena quinquepunctata. The sequence goes on from JAFIRS010000412.1 coordinate 505,300, forward strand.
CTACGATTTTCACAAAAATTGGTTTACAAAACCCACGATTTAATTCGCCCCTTTTAAATCTGTTTACTAGAAATTGAATAATCTTTCGTCCAATAATCACTTAATTACTTAATATCCAACTGACTACCTGCTTCTATTATTTATATCAAACCCCAGTAATTGTAATTTAGTTTCTCCACTTGAAAAAGCTATAGTATAGCGAAACACGTGTCGTGGGTTTTGTAAACCAATTTTTGTGAAAATCGTAGTGAAGTGTTTTTTAGTTTACTTTGATAAGAATACCTTTCAAAACTTACCTAGTCCCATTTCTTGCAAAATCTGCTCGACACCCTTGGACTTTTTCTGTCCCACATTCGCAGGTAACTTCATTCTTTGCGACCTTAGAGAAACTCCGCTATTTTTGAAATCTGGGAATTTAATACCTGCACTTTCTATAGCCTGTAAAATATGCTGTTAAATAAAAATACATCATCAGTATAAGCTTCAAGTAATCTGTTGAGGAAAAAAGGTGTATGGGGCCGTTCAAGTATTACATAAGCAGATTTTTTTTAATCCCCCCCCCCCTTGTCAGCGAAAGTAAGCAAAGCTCTTAGCCCCCCCTCGTATCCTTACGTAAGCATTAGTATAATTTTTACAAAATCTGCAGAGTTTATTTTTATTCATGAGCAACTATCTATCATAGTTTAAGTCTGTGACAATGAAATAAGCAATTTATAAATTACAAAGGAATGCACATTTATTTTTTTTTCCATTTCTTAAAACGATACCCTAAAAGCACGGGGGCAGCAAGTTAACAACAAACTAGGCAAACCTACCTTTGAAAAAAAGCTTAATACTTGTTCCTAGTTGCAATTCTTCTTCAATTCTTTTAGACACAATAATATCGAGTTCCTTGTCAGACTTTGCTTGTATCTTATAACCACACCAAACTTCAAGTGAATAGCGCGCGCGCGGTAATTCCCCTACTTCGGTTCTTTCTCACTTAACCATAAAACACAGCATGAGAGCAAACAATTATTTCGGGAAATCCCTGAACATGCTTTTTGCTTTTGAGCATAGACAAGTAGGGTTGCCATGTTGCCATATATATGTTCAAATCAGAATCTACCAAATTTTGCAAAAAAATAAGAAAAGTAAATAAATATTGCTGACGTAATCACCATTCAGACCATGTCATCAAAAATAAGCAAAGCAAAGACCCCCTTTGGTGCTTACGTAATACTTGAACCGTTCCTATGAACATTGCGACAAGAAATACAATATTGTTACGAATACAGTACGCCACTGTCGTTGTTTGTACCAACGGGAATTTCCAAGCATGTAGTGTTACAGACTGACTGAAAGGTCGAGTTCATTCGAGAAACGCTCACCGACTTTTCTAGCATTTTCTACAACAATACTAATAACTATATAACACAGCGTCGGGAGCCAAAAGACACTATAATATAGTAGAGATAAGCTTGACTCATCGTGAACTGTCGTGCATGATATTTTAAGAGTGAACCGTGAATGCTTAGCAGCAGTTTGCCGCACAAGAGAGACGAGTGCTGGAAGAAAAACGAGTTGAGGAGGAACGGCGCTAGAAAAAAAGAGGAGGACGAACGATGCCAGAAAAAAAGAGGAGGAGGAACGACGGTAGAGATGGACAGATGGAAGAGTAAAGGCGCCGCATAGAAAAACAAGAGAAGGAAGAAGGTGACAAAGAGAAAAATAATCAGTTACATAAAAATTTCCGGAAAATATTGGGAGGACGACAGAAAGCAATTTTCGAGCAGATTGTCCAGAAAACCGAGTGACAAATCGTAGACAACAATCGACAACCATGGACTTTTGACGGGCAGTTGCCATGGCACTTATATCGAAAACAATATTAATTTAAGTAACGGCGACCAACATTGAGAAAAGCAGTACCGGGCACAATTGAAAACACGAGTGCAGAAATCTGGTGAAAGTCTGCAGGAGTTTGAAGCAGATGTGCAGACTTATTCAGCTTGCCTACCCAGATGCCCCATAGGATTTTAAAGAACAGTTGGCGGTGCAGATATTTGACACATTGAGAGATGTTGAAATACAAAGGATCCTAAGGTTAACACACTTCATGAAGCTTTGGTTAGAAGTGAAAGAAGCCTTCAACAACTCTGGAAGTGATAGCGGACATTTTAAGAGGTATTGCTGGGTGAGGATACCGCCACGTACTTACTCACCTCCGAGGACATGATCATCTTGAAGTCATCGGATAGGTACCAGGAAAACTCAAATTAGCCAGCATATCGGGGCGCATGCCGGCTAGTGATAACGAAGCCCCCAGTGCGATGGTAAAACCACTTACTTCCAATTTTGTCTTGTGAACAGTCACTGGAGAGAATGCATCGATATGAGGAGAAGCTGACATTACATTAACCCTCGTAAGAATGGAAAGAGTTTTTGTGACAGATATAGAAGACAAGTCCCCATTCAGATGGCATGGATGAAAGATTCAACGAACTATGGAAGAACATCATTTCACGGATGTGGAAAAACATCAAAAGGGTTGGGACAGACACCTTTCACTATTTCTGATGGCATACAGAGCATATGTCCATAATTCAACCAAGCTTACACCGGCTAGCATTATCATTGGAAGGGAACTTCGATTACCCTATGACCTGATGTTCGGATCAACAAGCCCGAAGAAGTAGACATGCAGGACCTTGCCAATAAACTGAGGGGCAGCATGTTGAAGATCCAGTAAACAGCTCGGGAGAGGTTAATATTGGCAGGAAGAAAGTTAGTTATGATTTGAAAGTGAATTCAGGAGGATTCAAAGAAGGTGACCAGGTTTGGTTGTAAAATGCAGGTAGCAAGGAAGGTTTATCACCGAAACTAACACCATTTTGGGAAGGACTGTACAAAGTGAAGAAGAGAATCAGCGACGTGATGTGTAGAATCCAGCACAACCTTAGGACTAAGATGAAAGTTATTCATCTGGGAAGACTGAGGCCCTGTCACGGTGAAATGATGGCTTCTGATTGGGACAATAATTAGAGGGGGACAGTGTTACGAATACAGTCCGCCAGTGCCGTTGTTTGAATCAGTGTGACTGACCACCGACGTCACAGAAAGGTCGAGGTAATTTGAGAAACGCTCACCGATTTTTCTAGCATTTTCTACAACGTTACTAATAACTATAGAACGTAGAGTCGGGTGACAAAAGACAGTACAGCTTGACTCATCAAGAAGAAAACGGATGTCTGGATGATAATGCAAATTTTTTTTTCTGTTCATAAAAAAGGTCAGTGTAATAAATAAAATAATAAAATTGGAGAACGCATATAGGTCGTGCATGATATTTCAACAGTGAACTGTGATTGGTTTATTTTGTTGTCAGAGTACATTACTGTGTTGTGTATTTTGATGTGTAAATAATCGTACAATAATTAGTTCAGTATTTTTAATAGAGACGAACCCCAGATTCGTAACAGTACGGTATAGCTATAATGGCAATGCAAAATTTTTATTCAGGGCAGAAAAATACTCTTTGAATATGTTCATAAAAAAGGTCAGTATAATAAATAAAATAATGAAATGAAATAAATCAAATTAAATAAATCAAATTGAATGATACATGAGGTTTTATGAATGTTAAGCCGGGATCCAACTGCGCGTGGAGTGGCAATCGTGGATCGAGGGTTGAGTGTCAAAGTTGGCGCAACGAAATGAGTCGGGCCGTTCCCACGGCGTATGTAGGATCGCGGTTTCAGACATGGAGACGCAGCGGTTGTAGTCTGTTGCACGCCGGCAGTGTTGGCGGTAAAAATTTAAATAATTTAGTTTAATTGCACGAAAAGATGAACATGAATTAAATTCCTGTTTTTATGGTTTGGATCCCGTGGGTTCCAAATAATCGGCTCGGCTTCATAGAGGGATGCAAATTCTAACACTACTTCGTTCGACCACTCCATGGTGACAGTTACAACGGCACTGACAGTACCACGCGCCTAGCCACGTCATTGGAGCGGTATACACGTGTTGAGCGCCATCGTCTGAGCTCCTTTGAACCGTGTTCATTTACCGACAGACGACGGGACTCACCGCGCCGACCGACGATCGCCAAGCCTGCCCTATCCGACGGCGCGTGAACTACCAAGTTTGGCGCGAGGGGTACCACTCCACGCGCCGTTGGATCCCGGCTTTACAAATTCAGAACTTTTTAAATGCATATATAAATATTCAAGATTCCCAAGCCAAATCTCAATTTTAAACAAACCCACAAACGTACATAATGACATTACATCAGTGAAAATACTGCAAGTAAACAGGATTTTTAAATCCTTAAGCCATTTTAAAGGGATATATTACACCCTATGACTCGAAAAATTTGTTTATTTGTGAATTGGAGTTTCATTACATTAATCGATGAAAGAAAATTGTATTTCGTGCTTTAATTTTATGCACGAAATACAATTTTCTTTCATCGATTATATCGATACATTCTCCAATTTTGTTACATCATTTTATTGCAAAATAGTTTTAAATTCCGAATTTGAAAAAGACAACTGTGAGCATTAAATGATTGAGATGACAATTGAGAACTCAAATGACCAAGGGTCTAGAAAATAAGACAGAAATAGTGTACTAGATTCAATGTACAAAACATTATTGGGAGAAAAACACAAAAAAGGAGTTATTTATCAGTCAATGTCATTTGGCTACACAAATACCTCTCATAATCAACCAGATCTGGAAAATGTTCCTTCCTGACTTCATCGATTTTGTACCATTTCATAATGGTAATCACCAAAATTTCAAACACATTGGATTTCAATCATCACACTGACTGAAAACAATTGTTTGCTCCACTACCAACCTGATTGTAGCTTTCGAGCCAAAAAATAAAAACCCTAACAAACCCAAAATTCTTGTTATCTTAATTTCCAGATATGTTATATAGTGACCTCAAAGAAATTTAGAAAAAATATGCTTACAGGTTGTAAGGAAATAAATGACTTAAAATTGACTCTCCCAAATAAATGGAAAAACACGTAACGATTCATTTGATTTTTTACTTGATTATTGATTTTTTTTATATAGATAATGAACATCCTGTGACTATAAAATTAGCCATTGGATTGAAGTAGCAATGAAAACTCAACTTACATTTGGGTCAACTCTAGATGGCCTCAATGGATTAGCAATTTTTTTCTTGGGTAATTTTTTGTCAGTTTTTCTTGGAGTTTCATTCTGGTTATCAGCTTGGCTGATCAGCTTTTGCAGATCTTGAGTTTTTCTGTCTCGTTCCTTCTTACGAGCCTCTATTTTCTTCAATTCTCCAAGTAGAAACTGCTCTTCTTCCATCTATCAAGAACATTAATGAATTCATTTTTTACAAATAATGAAAATACAGTATCCTTTCTAAGTACACGGAGAAGGTTCAAGCAGACATTGACTATATTTTGATTGAAAGTTTTGACAAATATATGTGTGAAAACTAAGTTTCTGGGATACAGTGTGAAGATGTCAAAGAAAAAAAAAGGCTTTTTTAAATACATCAGAGATTACCAAAATAAAAACTGGGCATTGAGACAAATTGTGGTTACCAAACATATTTTTCATAAAATTCTACAAATAAAAATTTGTTGAATGGAAGCAACTTGAAAAATATATTGATTATTTTCAAATGGAAAGCCCCTATGACAAAATCATTGTCAAGTTTTTGAGAGAGAATGTACGTTCTTCATGACAATAAAGTATATTGATATATTGAGAATATTTATGTATCCTCTTTATGAAATTTTGGAAAATTTCAGCTGATTAATAGTACTTTTCATAACGAAACTTTATTTCTGTCAGTAATTAAATTAGGAATAAACTAATATATGTATGGGAAAGTTAAATCAGTCTCTAGGCCTTTTCTAAGTATGGACCCATTTAAAAACTGAACAAAATGTTACGGATTTTAGAGAATTATGAAGTGAATTATGTAAATCTCAAAGTACACATAAAAATAAAATAAACGGCAAACTCGAACGGCAGAAGTATTGCATATTTTTCTTTTAAAAATATAATCCTACAATTTTTTTTATTACAATTCATTCATTTATTTGAAGTACCAATGTATCTCACGAAAAGCACTCAAATTTCCACTTTCTTTCAATTAGCCCAATCTACAAGCACTTGTTCTTAAATTTTCAACACTTTCACACGAGAAAAACCTAGTGTAACGTAAATAAACTTAACTTGGTTCTACTAATTTATTTCACACTTAAATAAACAACTTAATTTATATTACTACACTCTATATAGCTCGATCGTATGGGCTCGTTCAGATTGTGTCTCTGAGACTTGAGGGTTGCCTATTTATCTCCGATACAGCATTCTCGATGTTTCGAATTCTTTCCGTTGGCGACCGGCGTGTTCCAATTGTTTCCAATATTGACCGTTGTCTTCCGCGGCAGAGCGCACTGGATGGTTCTCGAACATCTCCGGGGATGATCTCATCGCTGTCGACGGCAACATGTGAGGCGACAGGTCCGGCCTAGGTTCGTTACATTGCCCCCTTCTTAAAGACATTTCGTCCCGAAATTTCATCCTTGGAGTGTGACGATATCTGCATGACTCCCCATATCTGCACCGTGAAGTTCGATGGAAGTAACACTCCACGGTCTTCATGATCGGTCGTGGAAGAGGGTTACAGCAAACCAAAATCTTGACGCCGCTGGATCTGAATATCGCCTCCAGCATACTTCTTATGACTCTCCAGTCCAACCCATCAATACCACAGGACAATTTTGGAATTGCTAGATCCACCAGATTCTGGTCCACCATAGTATCTCTTAGTTTGGTGAGACTCTTCCAGACATCTTCATAGGACGGTTTATCTTGGGAATGCCTCTTGGTAACTAGGTAGTAGATGTTTCTCTGGCCTTTCTTCAACTGTAGCACCCCACCAACTTCTGGATTCTGCCCCCGCAGTGTTTGGAGTTGACCAAATTTCTTGGAGAACACTACGGTGATGCCCTGGACATTCGAAGATCTTCTGCCACACAGTGCGCTAGTGCGTAGTCAGCAGGCACCTCGAAAAGGTCTCGTGACTCCTCTCTAGTAACCCCATGTAGAACTTTCTGCCCGTTTGAATACAAGGACATAAACTTCTCGAACGTGGCTTGAGGGTGCGAACTTGGTCATGGTTTCCAGCGTAAGGGGCCAACCTGTTGAAATGGACGACCCTTGGTTTCCCTCGGGGTGGCTTATGGATTCGGTACACAAGGTCGTTTATCCTTTTCACGATTTTATACGGGCCTTCCCACGAGTTCCGCAACTTTGGTGATAGTCCACGACGACGTTTGGGGTTGTACAGCCAAACCAGGTCATCAACCTTAAATCCTCCAGCGTCGGCCTTGATGTCATAGGTCTTCTTCATTTTATCGCTGGCACTCTGGATGTTCAACCGGACTCGTTCGTGGATGTCGTCCATTCTCTGCCGAAGTTTGCTGACGTAGTCCTCTCCCGCAGTGTCTTGTCCTGGCGGTATCCCAAACTTCAGGTCACAAGGCTCGCAGTTCGGCCCGTTATAATACAAGGTGGTTAAACCCCCTGTTCATCCGTTCCACCATTCCATCGGACTGCGGATGTAGTGCCGTGGTTCTTGTCTTGCGGATGTTCAGCAGTAGACATATTTCTTGGAAAAGGTTGGATTCGAAATTTCTGCCTTGATCCGAGTGCAGCTCCATTGGAATACCGAATCGACATATCCACTCTTTCACCAAGACGTCGGCGACGGTGATGGCCTCCTGGTTGGGCAGGGCATAGGCTTCCGCCCACTTACTGAAGTAGTCCATTGCCACAAGGATGTATTTATTCCCGTGGTCGGATACGGGAAACGGGCCGGCGATGTCAATGGCGATTCTCTCGAACGGGCTGCCTACGTTGTACTGACGCATCGGGGCCTTGGGTCGTATTCGAGGTCCATTGCTAGCAGCGCATACAGCGCACTTCCTGCACCAGTCCTGGACGTCAGCTTGACAATTGGCCCAGTAAAACCGTTGCCTTACTTTCTGCAGGGTCTTCGTCACTCCCAGATGTCCTCCGGCGACTCCATCATGGATTTCCCGCAGCACTTCCTCTCTTCTGTTCCTGGGAACAATTATTTGGCGTCTGTCTTCCCCACCAATATCGGCCTCCAACACACGTTTCAGGATCCCATTGTCCAGAATAAGAGAGTTCCATTGTGCCCAATAGGACTTAACAGCCGGCGAGTAACCTGCGACTTCCTGCCATGATGGTCTTCGATTGCCCTTCTTCCAGCTGACGACTAAGCCAAGGTCGGGGTCTCTCTCTTGGTCTTTCTGGATCTTGCTGTCATTCCAGTTGTCATCCATTGCCGCGGTTCTACAAAGTGTTGCTTCTTTCTCTTCTGCTCGTCGGCAATGTGAGCAATCATCTGGACATGGTCTTCGCGACAAGGCATCTGCATTCTTATGGCTAGTTCCGGCTCGATGTTCGATCTCGAAATCGAATTCTTGGAGTCTCTCGATCCAACGTGCTACTTGACCCTCAGGATTTTTGAACTGTAAGAGCCATTTGAGAGCTGCATGGTCAGTTCTCAACAGGAATCTTCTTCCGTACACGTACTTGTAAAAGTGTTCCACTCCCTTTACAACAGCTAACAGCTCTCGCCTGGTGACACAGTAATTGCGCTCTGGTTTGCTAAGCGTCTTGCTGAAATAACCAATGACCTTCTCCTGTCCCTCCTGGATCTGAGATAGGACAGCTCCAAGTCCCACGTTGCCGGCGTCCGTATCCAAAATGAATTTCCCTTTGGGTAGGGGGTAGCTCAGTATAGGTGCGTTGATCAAAGCTCCTTTCAGCTTCCTGAATGAGTCTTGACATTCTTCGGACCACTGGAACTTTGTTTGGCCTTCCGTGAGCTTGGTCAGTGGTTTAGCGATGTTGGCGAATCCCAGCACATATCGGCGATAGTATGTGCATAAACCAAGGAAACTTCGAAGTTGGTGAATGTCTTTTGGGATGGGCCAATCCTTAACAGCTTTGATCTTCTGGTCATCCACTGCTACTCCTTCTTGTATAAGTCCTTCTGCAAGTCTTTCCTGGAGTACTTGCTTTTTACCTGTTGTTTCCAGTTCCCTTTCCTCCAATTCCTGTCTCAATTCCGCTACCTTCAAATCCGCAAGGCGCACTTTTCTTGAACACATTTTGTCTTTGACGAGGTATCAGTCTGTTTCACACGAAAAAGTTTATCAGTTTGTTAAAAATTCACTTCGCGAATTCTTTTCCACGGGCCACCAGTCTATTGTCTGTTTCACGCGAAGAGTGTATCAGTTTATATTCCCACGCACAATTGTCCACTTCGCGAAAACCGGGCCACTGTCTATTTTCTGTTTCACGTGAACAGTGTATCAGTTTATATTCCCACGCACAATTGTCCACTCCGCGAAAACCGGGCCACTGTCTATTTTGGGCGTACAAAAAGGTCTATCAATTTATTTTTCTGACTATCCACTCCACGATCACTTGTTTATTTTCAAAATCTCACTTCCGACACCAATTGTAACGTAAATAAACTTAACTTGGTTCTACTAATTTATTTCACACTTAAATAAACAACTTAATTTATATTACTACACTCTATATAGTCTATATAGCTCGATCGTATGGGCTCGTTCAGATTGTGTCTCTGAGACTTGAGGGTTGCCTATTTATCTCCGATACAGCATTCTCGATGTTTCGAATTCTTTCCGTTGGCGACCGGCGTGTTCCAATTGTTTCCAATATTGACCGTTGTCTTCCGCGGCAGAGCGCACTGGATGGTTCTCGAACATCTCCGGGGATGATCTCATCGCTGTCGACGGCAACATGTGAGGCGACAGGTCCGGCCTAGGTTCGTTACACTAGTATTCATTTTAAAAAAAATCCCTCAACAGGAAAACGTTTGGTGATTTTTATTTCTGACAAGCTGGGCATCAACAATGGGGATAGAACATCGAGATTTTTTTTATATGTGCCGTGGTTTATGAGAAATATACCATTAGGTTATTTTTCCCACATTATAAAATCAATTCGGGAAAAAAATTACAAAAAACTTTGATCAGACTTCTTGGGATCTATCGATTGCACGCCAAAAACTTTTTTGTGGGATGTCTCCAATATAAACTTTTTGCTTTTCTATTTCTAGTATTTTCGAGATATTTTTTAACTATTTTCCAGTAGATGATAAAAAAAATCGAATGGTTCTCCTTGATTCCTATCAATATTTCTTTCATTCATAAAGTTATTTTGTGTAATATGCCATGTCTAAAATACTAAATAAGAGTTTTAAAAAATGATACCGATGGTTCAATCAAGTCAGAGCTAGGTTTTTTCCATGCCCATAGCTAGATAGGAAATGGAGTAGGAAGGTTAAGTGCATAGAAAATGCTCCAAAATTATCTCTGCTAATTGTTATTCCAATTCATTTCTTTCTGAAATAACCAATTATAGAAAGATTTATTGGTTCGTTTTATCCATAGTTAATTTTCCTATTGTATACATTTTAATAAATCTTTTATGTATTTTATAGTGTTTTCAATCAATAAAGTATGAGAATCTATCTAGTTAGTCGTGAAACAACCCCCAATTCACGACAACATATTTTAATAGTAGTTAAACTTCCGATTTTCCTGTTTGTTGGAAATATTTCCTGTACTAATTACTATTTCGTGAAAAAAAAAATAGGAATTATCCGATCCCGCCAGTTCAATAGATCTCCATGTATTTTGATGAGACAGAATATTGTTTGGAATATAATAAAATGGCAAAAGAGGTATTTCTACTTCTATGTGAGTAACTCGAATGTCCCTCTGAAAGTTATACCAACTTGTGCAAATATTTTCACGAATTCAATGTGGAGCTGGTTTATATCTGAATATAGTAAGTGGATACCTGGAACAAATAATTATTTTTCAGATGATAAATGAGTATCAATTGTTCAAACATAAGTTTTTACTTTTGTTAAAAGAAATGTTTTGTAATTGTTTAAAAAAAAAACTCAACTCCAGATTTTGAAGAAAGAAAAAAATAAAATGAAACAAAATAACCAACAACAGCAGGGCTGATTTGTTGTGTTAAATCAATGAAAATTTCAGTAATGTCAATTCGGTATTTTGAAAACTACAATTTCAATTATAGAATAATTTGAATGAGTTTGGGCATTTCTACGATTGAAAATATAATTTTCATATATATTGCTCCTAATTTAAATGGCATTATTTCCGCGTTTTTTTTTAATAATAGGCCCTTTTAAAGCTACCATCATCATGATCTACTTTTGGTGTATCGCAATGGCAGGTATATAGACAGTCCACTTTGATATACTTTCATTCTGTTCTGGCAAATTAGGTGGTTAAGGGAAATACACAAATATTGAAATTTTATTCCGGCCAAAATTCTCATTCGAAGTAGATTATTTTTAACAAAATATAACCAATTTTCTTGACAAATTTTATCATTTAATAGAAAGATATCCACAAAACAAAGTATAATGAACACAAAGTATCAGGAAGTCATACTTGCAGATAATTTTGGATAATACAGGGCAAGACGAGGTCCACAACATTGCCAAGCACATTGGATCTCAGGTTAAGCATAAAACGCATACTTATTTATTTATTCATTTCACGGGATAATCCAAGTTACAATAAATAGCAAACAATAGATAAGATGAAATTAAGATTAACCTAGTTTGCTACAACTAATACTTAGATAATACTCATCTATATTACTGTCGCTCCCTCTACAAAGAACATAGAGGAACCCCGGGAGAATAAAATTTCAGAAAATGTGAGCTCCAGTCAAAAATTTTTATTCATTCCCCGTTACTTATACATATCGTCATGGTAATATCAATAGGTCGAATGTCAGAAAACGTCGATTTCTGGCTTTTTGAACCTATGTAACTGAAATCTCTAACGCAATGCACCACAATAAGTTGTATGTCAATTGAGAATGTTTCCCTTTTCAACGAAATTTGAACTAACATGATTTGGTAACAGTAATATATCACAGACTTGTGTAGACATGAACTATGCGGCAAGCACAAGCAGACTTGTAGAAGAAAAAGCGGGTTCTCAAAGGACATTGTAATGGGCACTAAACAAAATTATTGAATAAATAAAGTTAATTTGAAAAATCAAAAAACCAGACTGCGTAAAAAGTGTACTTTAAAAAAGATGGAAACAAGATGACCAGAAAATTTTGTCAGAAAATTATGTTTTTAAGAGGTTTACTATTAAACTTAATACTGTAAATAATCTCACGCAGTCGGAGGCATCTTCTTTAATTTCACAATGAAGATATATTATTGCCTCTGAAGGCGTGAGATTATTTACAGTATTAAGTTTAATAGTTAACCTCTTAAAAACATAATTTTCTGACAATATTTTCTGGTCATCTTGTTTCCATCTTTTTTAAAGAACACTTTTTACGCAGTCTGTTTTTTTATTTTTTAAATTAACTTTTTTATTTTACACTTTTTAGTTGGGATTATAACACGGTAATAATCTAGTCATTATTTAAATTAACTTTTTTTATTTTACACTTTTGAGTTAGGATTATAAGACGGTAATATTTTTGTGGGTGATTGGCTATTATAACAGACGAATTTGATCTCTAACGTGTTGCAATCGTTTCTGTCGCGATGCCGGAGACTGAGTTTTGCGACGTGCACTTTCTTGTCGGGCTTTTTTGGTTTTACGACAAATAGATACAAACTCTTACCATGTGTACTGAATGATACACTAGCAAAGTACATGAACGATTTCACTAATGACAAATGAATATACTACAACAACAAAGTAGATGGATAATTTCAGTCTCTAACAAGATACGGTCAAACTCGGTTATAACGAACTACCGAGAAAATATTGTTCAATCAAGTGCCGATAATTTGCAAAATTTTACGACCGCAGTCGACCGGTGGGATTTCCCTATTTCTCTGTTAGGGATTTGTTAGAGAAATGTGGAAACCCTTAAAAAAAATAGTGAATAATAATAATCAGAACATTCCACCAAATATTAGTTTTGTAACTGCTGATGGACAAACAGTATTGAAAGACAGTATGGAGATAGCTCTCAGTTTCAATGAATATTTTATTGGAAGTATACAAGATATCGTCCAGAGTATAAATAAAACTGAAACTTGGAGCAATTCAAACAATAACTTATACGTGAAATTTAATAATTTTGAGTTACTCTCTATGCAGGATTTATGTAAAATAGTTGGTAGCCTGAACAATAAGTTTTCTCTGTAAGATTCATTGAACTGTAAAATGCTAAAGGAAGTTTTTGAAACCATTGCCCATGTAATTCTGAATTTTATTAATACATCATTAACTACAGGTAAAATTCCACAGTCTAAAAATCAGTACCATTATACCCATTCCAAAAATAACACATACCACCGCCCTATACATACTTTAGCACCAATTGAGAAACTTCTTGAAATAACTGTATATGAACAATTACTGCATCACGTTTCAGAAAACTCAATATTAATGAATAATCAATCTGGGTTTCGAAAAAAGTTTTCTTGCGAATCAGCATTACAACTTACCTTATGCTATATTAAAACTCAACTAGATAACAATAAATATGTGGTCGCGGTTTTCCTTGACCTGAAGAGAGCCTCCGAAACTATCGACGGGAAAATATTGTTATCCAAACTCAAACAATATGGTATTGGGGAAAAGTACATGATTGGATTAATGACTACCTTACAAACCGTAAGCAGCAGGTAGGCTTTAAAGACCAAATATCTTCCGATGTGGTCAAGGATGTGCGTATTCCACAGGAAAGTGTTTTAGGACCCCTACTTTTTATTTTGTATCTGAATGATCTTGATCTTTTTGTAGACTGTGAATTTATTAACCTGTTTGCTGATGACACTTTAATTGCATGCAGTGACGTTAACTTGGAAAGTGCTACGGAAAAAATGAACACTATCTTGTTATCCATAAGCCAATATCTCAGTCTAAATAATCTGAAGCTTAATGTAACTAAAACACAGGCGATGGTCTTCACAACAAAATATAAGTATACTACTCTAGATATTGATAATATTCGTTTGAACATTAATAATGACATAATTCAAGTTAGAAAAAATCGAATTTAAACGGTTTTCTTCACATAAAGGATTCAATATAAAATTGAACCAGAGAAAGGTAGATCTCAGGTGAAAAACAACTACTTTCCTGGCAAATACCACGCAGAACGTTGAATGATATTCACCTGAAAATCCATGCATACTTCCATAAAATATCAATGGACATTGAATGCAAATGTTCTTTCTGATAAGCTCGATTATGTTTAATTTAAGTCGTGTTCACCTAACAATCCGATACGGTTTCGGCTTTGCCCTCATCAGTACGAGAAGTCAACCGCCAAAGTCAATGAACTCTGGCTGAAGTGAGACACAACGTAAACAAACCATCATCGATCTTGTAACACCTATAGGTACGCGGAAAGATAAACTTTAACTGGCGTACCTAGTGACAGAAAGAAACACTTCCGAAATCTCACCTCGATAGGTTTCTAAATAAAGATTCCTTCTCAGTAGAGTGGAAGCCGCTAGCATATAGTGAGAGATAAGTGGCATGTGAAGTGGAATGAATAGAAAATCGAATTTAAACGGTTTCTTCACATAAAGGATTCAATATAAATTGAACCAGAGAAGGTAGATCTCAGGTGAAAACAAATGTTTCTTTCTGATAAGCTCGATTATGTTTAATTTAAGTCGTGTGGAAAAACAACTACTTTCCTGGCAAATACCACGCAGAACGTTGAATGATATTCACCTGAAAATCCATGCATACTTCCATAAAATATCAATGGACATTGAATGCAAATGTTTCTTTCTGATAAGCTCGATTATGTTTAATTTAAGTCGTGTTCACCTAACAATCCCCATACCGGTTTCAGGCTTCTTGGCCCTCATCATGAAGTATGCATGGATTTTCAGGTGAATATCATTCAACGTTCTGCGTGGTATTTGCCAGGAAAGTAGTTGTTTTTCACCTGAGATCTACCTTTCTCTGGTTCAATTTTATATTGAATCCTTTATGTGAAGAAAACCGTTTAAATTCGATTTTTCTATTCATTCCACTTCACATGGCACTTATCTCTCACTATATGCTAGACGGCTTGCATCTACTGAGAAGGAATCTTTATTTAGAAACCTATCGAGGTGGAGATTTTCGGAGTGTTTCTTTCGTCACTAGGTACCGCCAGTTAAAGTTTATCTTTCCGCATCTATAGGTGTTACAAGATCGATGATGGTTTGTTTACGTTGTGTCTCACTTCAGCCAGAGTTCATTGGACTTTGGCTGGTTGACTACTCGACTGATGAGGCCAAGAAGCCTGAAACCGTATGGATTGTTAGGTGAACACGACTTAAATTAAACATAATCGAGCTTATCAGAAAGAAACATTTGCATTCAATGTCCATTGATATTTTATGGAAGTATGCATGGATTTTCAGGTGAATATCATTCAACGTCTGCTGGTATTTGCCAGGAAAGTAGTTGTTTTCACCTGAGATCTACCTTCTCTGGTTCAATTTTATATTGAATCCTTTATGTGAAGAAAACCGTTAAATTGATTTTTCTATTCATTCCACTTCACATGGCACTTATCTCTCACTATATGCTAGACGGGCTTGCCACTCCTACTGAGAAGGAATCTTTTATTTAGAAACCTATCGAGGTGGGAGATTTTCGAGTGTTTCTTTCTGTCACTAGGTACCGCCAGTTAAAGTTTATCTTTTCCGCGATCTATAGGTGTTACAAGATCGATGATGGTTTGTTTACGTTGTGTCTCACTTCAGCCAGAGTTCATTGGACTTTTGGCTGGTTGACTACTCCGTACTGATGAGGGCCAAGAAGCCTGAAACCGGTATGCGGATTGTTAGGTGAACACGACTTAAATTAAACATAATCGAGCTTATCAGAAAGAAACATTTGCATTCAATGTCCATTGATATTTTATGGAAGTATGCATGGATTTTCAGGTGAATATCATTCAACGTTCTGCGTGGTATTTGCCAGGAAAGTAGTTGTTTTTCACCTGAGATCTACCTTCCTCTGGTTCAATTTTATATTGAATCCTTTATGTGAAGAAACCGTTTAAATTCGATTTTTCTATTCATTCCACTTCACATGGCACTTATCTCTCACTATATGCTAGACGGGCTTGCCACTCCCACTGAGAAGGAATCTTTTATTTAGAAACCTATCGAGGTGGGAGATTTTCGTAGTGTTTCTTTCTGTCACTAGGTACCGCAAGTTAAAGTTTATCTTTTCCGGCGTACCTATAGGTGTTACAAGATCGATGATGGTTTGTTTACGCTATGCGTATCACTTCAGCCAGAGTTCATTGGACTTTTGGCTGGTTGACTACTCCATACTGATGAGGGCCAAGAAGCCTGAAACCGGTATGCGGATTGTTAGGTGAACACGACTTAAATTAAACATAATCGAGCTTATCAGAAAGAAACATTTGCATTCAATGTCCATTGATATTTTATGGAAGTATGCATGGATTTTCAGGTGAATATCATTCAACGTTCTGCGTGGTATTTGCCAGGAAAGTAGTTGTTTTTCACCTGAGATCTACCTTTCTCTGGTTCAATTTTATATTGAATCCTTTATGTGAAGAAAACCGTTTAAATTCGATTTTTCTATTCATTCCACTTCACATGGCACTTATCTCTCAATAATTCAAGTTGTTTCAAATGTTAAGTATCTGGGATTCCTTCTAGATAATGTTTTGAACTTCAATAGTCATTTTGAGTATACTTATAAAAAGATTTCGAAAAAACTATTATTTTTCTCTTGGATATCTCAACACTTATCAACTGAGACTAAAATCACTGTTTATAATTCACTCATTCAGCCACATTTTGATTATTGCTCATCTATTGTATATCTGTTTAACCTCAATAAGTTGAACAAGCTCCAAAAGCTTCAAAATCGAGGAATGAGAATAATTCTAAAAACAAATCGCCTCACCCCGATAAGGTCAATGTTAATGACTCTCAATTGGTTTTCAGTGGAAAACAGATTGTTTTATTTCACTATGATTTTTATATTCAAAATAATTAACCACTTGGCACCAGATTACTTCCAGAACTACTTAACTTTTAACTTTTAAGAATATTCATAATTATGACACACGTGGCAAAAATGACATCTATGTTCCCATCACTTCTTATCGTAGTACGATGAATTCATTATTTTTTAAAGGTTTCGTGGAGTTCAACAAATTGCATGATTCTATTAAGGTATCTGTTTCACTGATCCAGTTCAAAGACAAACTGAAGGAATTCATCCAAAATAAGTGATTGTTGGTCTATGAATATTGATATTAAAACAATATAACAATTAATTATATATCACTTGTGAATTTGTTAACCTAGCTGATCCTACTATTCATTTTTGTAAATATATATATATATTCTTCTTTTAATATGATCGTTGCAAATTTTTTACCGTTAGTTTATTGAGATTCTAATACTTTATTATATTTATAAATTTGTTTTTCCTTTTCTATTTTTACTTTTAATATGTTACTTACAATTGTTTATTCATTGATATATATGCACAGACGCCTACTTCGTTCTGGGTACTGATACTGTGATCTATTGCTGTACTTACCTGTTTTCGAAATAAAGATGATATTATTATTATTATATTATTATTATTATAGTAAGCATTCCATTCCATATGTCTGTATTATATTTGCATGTCTATACATTGTAATATGCCTTCTTATATGTATATTAGGGTTCCTAATTAAATAAAGATCTATCTATCTAGATACATGGTGTACTGTTAGTACGTGTTCAACTGCATTGTACCAATATCCCTACTACAAAAGCATGCAGGAAGGCAATTACATTGTCGGTTAAGCTGGAAATAATTAGAAAATTTGACAGTGGGTGCGCAAATGCACAAATTGGTCGGGATTATGGTCTCGAAAAATAAACAGTGTCGTCAATTTACGCGAAAAAAATATTTACCAGGATGCATGTACTGCATATTTTCTTCATAGCGAACATCCTTTATAACGAACCATTTTTAGTCATTAAGCCGTTCGTTATAGCCGTTTGACTGTACTTAATTGAGTTACTATTAAAATATTTAAGTGATACTTAGTGTATTCAAAATGTATGGAAAACGAAATAGTAACTGAAACCGAAATAAACCAACTAACGAGCAAATTAACCAATTACTGATGTACCAAGCTATACGCTGTTATAACTTTTCACAATATGGCGTCTGGTTGTCGCCATATTGAATTTTGTCACAATATGTCGTCTGGTTGTTGCCATATTGAATTTTGATTAATACTGTCAGGTCTTTATTCACAATATGGCGTATGGTTGTCGCCATATTGAATTTTGATTACTGTCATGTCTTTAGTGACACTCGCAATAGTAGTTTTTTTGTTTGACGTTTGAAGGTTTTGACATTTTTCAGTACATTTGGTAAGTGGTTATATAATTTTAAAGGCATTAAAGTACAACTTTCTGCCGTTAAGGTAAGTCTGTGTGGGGGTAGTCTGATTACCGACTTAGATCTCATATTGTAAATGACAAAATCCACAGATACATTATACTTAGAGATATTTTTTTTTAACAAATACTACACATTTGAATATGTAAAGTGATATGGCAGTTAGAATGCCTAGGTCCTTAAATAGGTTTCTGCACGAGTACCTTCGATCTTTGAATGGCATTGTTCTCAATACTTTGTTTTGTAATATTAAGAGAGACTCAATTTTCTTCGAGTTTCCCCCTGCGGTTATTGCATAAGATAATGTAGAATTGACATATGAGTGGTAATACATTAGTATGAAGGCTCTATCGAAGTGGGGTGATGTTCCCCAGATTATTAGGCCATATTGAAGAGATAATAGAGAAGTTTCAGTACGTGAAGTGGTACAGTTTCCCTTAAGTTTCTTATCATATAACAGTAGGGTAGGTGCTTAGTTTTGTAGTTACTGTATTTATGTGAGCTTCCCAGGTTAGTTTGGAATCTACTGTTATTACTAAAAATTTTATATTTTCCACAATTTTGATGGATTTGTTATCTCTATGTAAGTATAATAATTCATGATCAAGTGATACATTTCTCTGCAGAAAACGTATGAAATGAGTTTTTGTTGCATTTAATGCAAGCCCATTTTCTTTCCAACTTGTAAGATGCCCTGTTACTATTTTTGATAAGTTGTTCGATTTGATTATTTGCCATAAGAATATTGGTATCATCATCGGAACATAATGTGTTTATATCATTGACAAAGATGATGAAGAGTAGAGGGCCAAGTATTGAACCTTGTGGAACCACCATTGTAGGTTGAGAGGGGTCAGATCTAGCATTGTTGTTTATGATGACTTGAATTCTATTTGATAGATATGATTCTATCCAATCATAAGGTTTTCCACGTATTCCCATTCCATACATTTTCTGCAATAAGAGATTGTAATCCACTGTGTCAAATGCACGGCTGAGATCATAGAAATGTCCCAGAGTGCTTTATAAATGAATTCCAAACAGACTTCAATGGCGGTGATTGTGGATTTTTTTCCTAGAGCCATTCTGAACAGCTGGTAAAATATTAAAATGCTCGAGACATTCAGTAAGTTGTGAAGAGTAAGCTAACTCAAATATTGCTGTGATTTGGCTTGGTATACAAATTAGACGATAGTTTTCAATATTCCTTACTGACCCTTTATGTTTATAAATAAGGATTCTTTCACATCAGGAAACAACAATGTAACTTATCAGCATACTTCAGTAGTATATTTATTGTTTAAGACTTGGGAAATATCCGTTATTTTAATTACTTGCACGAGTTATACTGTTTTTTGTTCCTTCCTGAAAACTTTCCAAAAGATGACATACAACGTATTGCTGTTACCACGACGATATTCTTGTACATCTTGTCCTCAAGAAACTTACTCTTGAAATATAGTTTTGATTGATTTTATCTACATGCCTTATAGCCATGATTGAATCATGAAACATTATATACTTCTATTCATACAGAATTTAGTGACATTAAATTTTTTGTTTTACAATACTTTGTCAATAAGATGTAAATCTTCAGGCAACAAAATATATTTTGATTGATTTGATTACTCGTATGTTGAAAAGGATCTCGACTTGTGTTGGAAATTATATATATATATATATATATATATATATATATATATATATATATATATTGCTGCACACCCCAATATTTAAGCCTTATATATATATATATACAGTAAAAACCGAATATAACGACATCGTTTATAACGACAGATCGGTTATAACAACCGAATGGCAAGGTCCCGGCCGAATCTATATAAACTAATAAGTACACATACCGCCTATAACGACATCGGATACAGCGACATATCGCTTAAAACGACGAAACTTTATCGATATTCATCGGCTATTCATCGGCTATAACGACCAACCGTTTACCTATTCCAGCAAAACAAAACATTACGAACAATTTTCACCTTTATACTAATAATATGAAGAAATATTTTGCTATAGAACCTCTTTCCCGCACTTTGCCATTTGACCTTGCATGTTTTACGACTTATTCAGTGCGATAGTTGACCGCGTGAATTACAGGTTGATTTTAAAACTTCTGGTTTAGATCGTGTGTTTACGCGTTACTATGTCGCAAAAAAGAAATAGGAAAGTGTTTAATATTGAAGAAAAATCACATATTATATGGAGATTAGAAAATGGCGAGTCAAATAGTGAAATTTCAAAGGAATGTGGAGTCTCACACTCTACGATATCAACGATTTGGAAGGATAGAGATAAAATAAAGGCTCTTTTCGAGAACAACTCTTTGAAAATTAAACGATCGAGGACATCTGAACATAAAAGTTATTTGAAAACAAGTTCATATGCATAACCTATCCCCATACTACAAACAGACATAATATATACATACATACTTGTGTATATTGCTTATAACAACTATCGGACATAACGTCCGAAGTATACGGTCCCTTCAATGTCGTTATATCCGGTTTTTACTGTATATATATAATTCTA
Source organism: Gonioctena quinquepunctata (assembly GCA_018342105.1). Lineage (NCBI taxonomy): Eukaryota > Metazoa > Arthropoda > Insecta > Coleoptera > Chrysomelidae > Gonioctena > Gonioctena quinquepunctata. The sequence goes on from JAFIRS010000412.1 coordinate 526,395, forward strand.
CTGTACGTGTGTGTCACTAAACTCCTCCTAAACGGCTGGACCGATTTGAATGAATTTTTTTTGTATGCGTTTGGGGGGCCCTGGATGGTTTAGATTCACAAATCAGCCCGGCAGATGGCGCTGCAGTCGGTATCATAAACGGCTGGACCGATTTGAATGAATTTTTTTGTATGTGTTTGGGTGGCACCCTGGATGGTTTACATTTACAAATCATCCCCCTAAATGTTAAGGGTGGTCCACCCCTTAATTTATTTTTTTATTTCTTAGAAAAAAAAATTGTTTTTATTTTTTTATGATACAGCATTCAAAAATACATACAACCCTAAATTTTCACCCTTCTACGATCAACCCCTATTTTTTTGGCAAGATTTTTATTTTTATTTTGTCATGACTTAGAATAAAAAAATTCATATTACTCTTAATTTTCACCCTTCTACGATCAACCCCTATTTTAATTTTTTTTATTTTATAGAAAAAACGGGATAACAGGAAAACGGGAATAACGGGATAACGAAAAAACGGGATGACAGGATAAGGGGAAAACGGGATAAAGAAAAAATGGGATAACAGAAAAACGGGATAATTGGATAACGAAAAAACGGGATGACAGAATAAGGGAATAACGGGAAAACGGAATAAATAAAAAACGGGATAACAGGAAAACGGTATAACAGGATAACGGGATAACGAAAAAACGGGATGACAGGATAAGGGGTTAAGGGGAAAACGGGATAAAGAAAAAATGGGATAACAGGAAAACGGAATTACGGGATAACGAAAAACGGGATGACAGGATAGGGATAACGGATGAAGAAAAAGGGTAACAGGAAAATGGGATAACGGAAAACGAGATAACGGGACAACAGGAAGCGGAAGGAGTCAAAAGCATTACCTAGATGGAACAACATGAAGGAAAACATAGAAAAAAAGAAATTCTACGTGGACGAGAGTTTTCGGAAAAACATTTTAGGGAACATATAAATTTGGACAGGACAACGTCTGTCTGGTCCGCTAGTATATATATATATATATACATATTAGAAATTTGGACAGGACAACGTCTGTCGGGTTCGCTAGTATATATATATATATATATATATATATATATCTAGCGACAGACGTTGTCCTGTCCAAATTTCTATGTTCCCTAAAATGCTTTTGACTCCTTCCGCTTCCTGTTGTCCCGTTATCTCGTTTTCCCGTTATCCCATTTTCCTGTTACCCCTTTTTTTCTTTATTCCGTTTTCCCGTTATCCCCTTATCCTGTCATCCCGTTTTTTCGTTATTCCGTTATCCCATTATCCCGTTTTCCTGTTATCCCATTTTTTCTTTATCCCGTTATCCCGTTGTCCCCTTAACCCCTTATCCTGTTTTCCCGTTTTTTCGTTATCCCGTTATTCCGTTTTCCTGTTATCCCGTTTTTTATTTATCCCGTTATTCCGTTTTCCCGTTATTCCCTTATCCTGTCATCCCGTTTTCCCGTTTTTTCGTTATCCCGTTATCCAATTATCCGTTTTTCTGTTATCCCATTTTTTCTTTATCCCGTTATCCCGTTTTCCCCTTATCCTGTCATCCAGTTTTTTCGTTATCCCGTTATTCCCGTAATCCGTTTTCCTGTTATCCCGTTTTTTCCATAAAATAAAAAAATAAAAATAGGGGTTGATCGTAGAACGGTGAAAATTAAGAGTAATATGAATTTTTTTATTCTAAATCATGACAAAATAAAAATAAAAATCTTGCAAAAAAATAGGGGTTGATCGTAGAAGGGTGAAAATTTAGGGTTGTATGTATTTTTGAATGCTGTACCATAAAAAAATAAAAACAAAAAATGTTTTCTAAAAAATAAAATTAAGGGGTGGACCACCCTTAACATTTATGGGGATGATTTGTGAATCTAAACCATCCAGGGTGCCAACCAAACGCATACAAAAAAATTCATTCAAATCGGTCCAGCCGTTTATTTTACCGACTGCAGCGCTATCTGCCGGGCTGATTTGTGAATCTAAACCATCCAGGGCACCACCCAAACGCATACAAAAAAAATTCATTCAAATCGGTCCAGCCGTTTAGGAGGAGTTCAGTGACACACACGTACAGTAGAATTTTATATATAAAGATATATATATATATATATATATATATATATATATATATATATATATATATAATGTATATTTATCAAGAACATAACTGATCCAAGAGAAAACTGTGTGTTAACCATGAAATTTTGGAAAGTGATTGAACTGTTATATTTTTTATTATCAGATTCTTACTGTTAAATTCAGAAATAGTAAAAAAAATTTACCCACCTGTTCCGGCTTTCTTTCATACAACTTTTTGAGTTGTTCTTTACGCCTACGTTCATGATCTGCATCATATGTATATACTCTTTTTTCACCATTTAACTGAAACAAATTCAACTTGAAATAAGGGATAATCGAGTTAGTAAACATACCTTTGCCAAGGAGCCACATATTTTATAATATCTTTCTTTAAGATCCTCTACGGACCTTTTGGTGAAATGTTCGGTATCGTATCTATCTGCCATTATAATAAACCGTAGGTCGAATCTTTTTGCTAAATCAATCAGATGATCAGTTTCTTCTTTAGTCCACCCATCACATTTCAGATGTTGCTGATATTCAGCATCAGTATAAGATAGTATATCTACTTTCTGTGAACCAAAAATAAATATAAAAAACCAGCAAAAACTCAAACTCAAAAAGGTAAATTATTATATACTACACTCATGAGACCAGAGCATAACCGTTTAGTAGTAGTTATGTATTTTCATCCCCTGAATAATAATTCGAAAAAAAAATGCAGGGCTTTCAAATATTTCTGCAGCTACACAGACCCTATATCCCCAAATAATTTTTTTACCTGAAGAACGAACAACTTTTGTCAACTTTCATTGAATTCGAATATAAATTACTGTCACCTGAATAATTTTTTTTGGAAAACAATAAAGCAAGGCACCTCCAGAATATTTTTTTCACCAGAGTTATACAGGGTGAACCAGGGTTAAACCGCCAAACGTTTAGGATCAGTTTTTAGGTAAAAATAAGTTTTTTTTCTTATATGCATATGTCCCAACTTCCTTCGTCTCAAGAAACAAGGTGACAAAGTTTTTAGAAAAAAACAGTTTTTTGATAATTACTCAAAAACCTATTGGCTGATTTTGGTAAAACTTGGCATGATATTTTGCGGTAATAAGGGGCTTCTTTTATTGTAATTAAAATACAATTATTAATTCCAGTGGCATCCCCGAGGGTAATCTAATGGATATTAGGACAGATCATTGTCCCCACTGAGAAAAAAATTAAAAACGATTTCTCTGCATGTAACAGGAAAAAATTATCTAATTGATATTAAGACAAATTTATTTATTTTATTAGAAAACGGGTAACTTTCAAAAATTCACAAAAACTGCTCAAAATGACCAACATTTTTTTCAATGCAAAGTTCGCACCCACTGATGACAGATTCTGCAGCTGCACGGGACTCTGCTGGTGTGATCTCTTGTGTGATCCTTTCCCGGAGAGTACCTTCGTCTTTAATGGGCTCAGCATAAACTTTGAATTTCATTGTACCCGATACAAAAAAATTCATAAGGGTTGAGTCAGGAGAGCATGAAGGCCAAGGAAAGGGGCTGTCCTATCCATCTTTCCGGAAAATAGTGGTGTAGCCATCATCGGACTGGTAGAGGGTAATGAGCAGTACATCCATTTAACTGGACTCATCTGTTTGCTCTATTAATTATAGGCATGTCATCTAACACTGATTCAAATTCATTTTCTAAAAAATGAAGGTAAGGCTGGACCATTTAGTTGCGGAGGCAGAAAATATGGACCGATGAGTGAGTCGTCGCATAATGCCATCCAAACGTTGCACAGAAATGTATGTTCAAAATTGCTTACTTTTATAGCACGAGGATTTTGGTGTGCTCAAATGTTCCTTCGTCAGTCCAAATAACCCTCCGAGAGTAGGAAGCATCATTTATTAGCCCCTTATTTCCGCAAATAAGCATGCCAAGTTTTATCAAAATCGGCCAAAAGGTTTTTGAGTTATTAATAAAAAACTGATTTTTTCTAAAAACTTTGACACCTGTATCTCGAAAATGAAGCAAAATGGGACACATGCATATGGAAAAAAATCAAATTTTTACCTAAAAAACCGATCCTAAATGTTTGGCGGTTTAACCCTGGGTCACCCTGTAGAAAAAGCGTCTACTCCTTATTCCTTGACCTGACCAACCATTTTTATGACAGTAATTGTTGAAAACAGAATAGTAAAGAGATAATTACTTAGCTCGCACGTAACATCCAAAATAGTATATATAATATCCAAGTTACTTTTGAGTCAGCTCAGCAGCATTGCATTGCTAATTTTCATAATGCTCTTGCCAAAGTGAGAAACTAAATCACCAGTAACTTAACACATTGACTGCCACGGTACTTTTCAGGATTCCGGTCTAAAAATCCAATTCACTTTAATAATATATTATTAAAAACCCTTATTATAGTACATAATATTCATTAAAAAGTTTATAGAATGATTAAAAAATACCTCCTATGAATCATCTTGTAGTTGGCTTATGTAACAGAAATTCAATTTACGAGTTCATTCGTACACGCTTTGACCTTTCGTTTTGCTTCAGAGATATGCGACTAAATTCGTTAGTAATTAATCAGATATAGAGTCGAACATATCATATTTACATCTTTCTCGGGTGTATTGTTTTATAATTATTTTATAATCAATTTATAAATTTCTGTTCATTTATTAATACATTTTCTGTTCATGTAAGCCAACCATGATTTTTTGTTCTCCCCGAGGCAATCTATTCATATACTACACATTTTATCGCACAAATATGGCAAGCAAACAAACTATGACACAACTCGTAGTTGGCTTCCTAGGCAAGAAAGCCAACTACGAGATATCTTGTAGTCAGCAGTCAACATGTTGAAGGCCTCCATTTTGGGCCAAAAAGAGAAGAAAAAATGTATTAAAGGGATGTAATGGCATGACGAACGGGTAATGTTGAGTTATTTTGTTGGCCAAAAACGATGCTTGAAAACGATCATATTAGACCTCTGGAGAGTTGTAGCTCTAAAAATATTTTGATTATGGATTCATAACCAGGATATGAAAATATGTAGGTAACACCAAACGGTTATTTTCTACTCTATGCTAATGAGTAAGAACATTGGGAAAATTAGACAGGAATTATTAAAGCTACTTCTTTTGGAATGACTGATTCACATAAAGAATGATTTTAATAGGAAAACACCTTATTGAATTTGGCAAATGGATACTCTTTAGGTTCATCAGAAGGTCTCCTCCAATGGTGAAAAGTGGCATTATCATTTCTAGCAGGATTAGTAAAAGCCATCCATTTCCATTTTCTGGGCTTCCTCATTCCTAATTTGATTTTTGTCTGCTTGTAACCATTATTTCCAACTAAAACAATCATGAAGTAATATAATTCCCATTATTCAGGATTATGTTACTTGTATCTGATGAAAAGAGTGGTGGAGCATCTTTGTTATCATTGTAAAGAAGTGCAAAAACTTCTCTGTGCATCCCTTCAGGTCGCTTTGGGACTTTCGGTCCTGTTGAACTACGTTTTTTGTTTCTGTCAGAGCCTAATATCATTTCCCGGGTTATTTCTGGAGTCGGCGGTCTCTCCAGTTCCATAATATCCCTTACATCTGCCATATCTCTCTAGAAAGATTCAAAAATTCTTATGCTGACTTTATAACAATGTTTGTGGATTTTCTTACATCAGTGTTGTGGGTATATCAATAGGAAATAATACTCTTTGTGGTTCAGCAAAAATTTGTGGCTAGTATTTCTTCGAAAGATTTCTTGTCTTGCTTGAATAAGTGGCGATAAAATGGATATATCCAGAAATATTCTTTAGACAACCAAACTAACTAGCCTACTACTATTTTATTTATTTACACTGACATAACCTTAATATAGACCGCTGGAGCAGGGTTGCCAACGTCATATGAAGAAAAAGCCCGACCAAAGGCTAGCTAGAGAATCCCCGAAAATTCCCGTAAATTTCCGAAAATTCCCGAAAAAATCCCGAAACTTATATCAGATCGGTTTTTCCCGGCAAATTCAAACAAGCGAAGATATATAAAATCATCTACAAAATATGCTCTCTCTTAATTTGTCAAGTAAACATTAAACATTGATAGGAACGACGTGTCAAATGTTATGCCTTGTTCACATAGCAGCTTTTCGCGTTTCAGCTTACGGCGTCCTGTTCCGTTTCTGATTGGCTGCTCAATATAATGAACTTAATGGAACATATCTGACTTAGGGCCGGTATTATAAATATGTTTTGAAGTTAACTTTAATTTTATCAGTCAAGTTAACTTGAGCTTCAAAATGTCAGTTTTATAAAGGTACCATTTTTTAAATAAAAAGAAGAAGAAGAAGGCAAAAAGGTAACCTACAATTTTTCTCTTGGCAAAACGATCCCGTTGAACTGGAATAAGTTTTCATCATTTTCAATGAGAAAATTAACGTAACGTTCTGGTGCAGACTAATCTAGGATTGAGCGAGTTTTTAGACAGACGATGGGCTCTTGAAGAAGAATCCAGTCCCTTCCCAAAATCCTCCTGTATCGTCTGTGGGCAAGATAAAAGAGAACCTTCATAGAGAGTTGTGAGGAAAGAAAATAGAGTTAAGAAGAGAAAAAAGGGATATATTCAACATACCGAAAATTATTCATACAGTATGGAATGGAATGTATGTGTTATCCAAAAATCCAGGCATTCTACGCAGTAATTCCACAACGCAGTTGCAACATTGTTGCAAGAGCAAATAGGACAAAGCCAAGTCAGCATTTATCCACCTTGGCTCCAGAAGCCGTAAACAAGGCGCAGTTCTGAGTCAGCACCACCGCATCTATAAGAGGATCCCAAGAACCGAAGAACGTCACTTCTATCTCAAACTTCCATTTTGCACTTAATAGTTGTCATATTCAAAATCATTTTTTGTAACCAAAGTATAAAATAAAGTTTATTTTAAAAGTCATTTTAGTGAATATCACTACAACATGTATATCTAGGTGATGACACATTGTTTACTTTTCAAACATTAATGTTAATATGATTTTAGCCATTGTACACTTAAAACTTGTCAATCTCTTGTGATTGTTGATTCGATGAAATTCTGGTTTACCTGGTGAATATTATGTTGACTATTGTGTGTGTGTTGCCAAGAAAAAAAGTTAAAAAGAGAACCTTTGAAGAGAGTTGAGAAGAAAAAAAAAGAGACTTAAGAAGAGAAAAAAGATATATTATTCGACATACCGAAGATTATTCATACAGTATGGAAAAAGAGTGACTATATATGTTTATCTAGGTGATAAGTGTTGAGATTATTGGATCTCCAGTGAGAAGCAGGGAATCAAATGATACAATATACACGTAATACTTATACTTGCAGAGAGAAACTAAACCGACAAATTATTCTAACATTACAGTGACAGTCAATCTAACATATACAGCATGTTCCAAATTACTTCACAACACCCTCTCTATTTGGGACAAGTCCTTGGCGAGATAAACATGCACGAAATTTATCGCGATTCAGGGGTTTGGTAAAGGAATCCGCTATCATCTCTTGTGTTGGTACATGATCCAACTTGATTTCTTGGCGCAGAATACGCTCCGTATAAAATGATGTCGCACATCGATGTGCTTAGTTCGAGCCTGATAAGCACCGTTTTGAGCCAAATTCTGAGCGCCCTGGTTATCAACATTGAGTGAAGTTGGCCGTTTCGCAGAAGCGGAAAATAGTTCACTAGCCAGGCCTCGGAGCCAGAGTGCTTCCTGTATCGCTGCTGACATGGCCATATACTCAGCCTCAGTAGTTGACAGAGCTATGGTAGGTTGACGCTTAGTGGCCCACGAAATAGGCGAGCTATTTTTCAGGAAGATGTAGCCGGTGACACTGCGTCGCTCATCTTCGTCACTTGCCCAATCCGAGTCACTAAATCCGGTAATTTCAGTGATGTTTGTCGCCCTACCACTGAATTCAAGTTTCCAATGGGCTGTTCCCTTGAGGTAGCGCATGATACGCTTCACTGCTGTCCAATGTACCTTTCCTGGGTTTCGATTGAAGCGACTTACATAGCTGATTGCAAAGTTGACATCTGGCCGAGAAACTTGAGCGGCAAAAAGAAGACTCCCAACTGCTTCTTGATAGGGGACAGTCCTCATCTTAAATTCTTCATCTGGAGTTTTTGGAGATTGTTCCTTAGAAAGCTTTTCATTCGGAGAGATCGGCGTATCAACGGGATTGCAATCAAGCATGTTGAACCTTTTCAACACATCTTCAATGTAAACTTGTTGGTCAATCCAAATTTTCTGATTAACTCGATCTCGCGTGATCCGGAATCCTAGGACAGACTTTGCCTCCCCCATGTCGACCATCTTGAAACTGTTCATTAACAGTTTTTTAAGGTCATCTTTCATCGATTTATCATTCGAAAATATCAGAAGATCGTCGACATACACGGCCACTATCAATATTCTATTGTTGGAAATATGATAGTATATGCAAGAATCGAATTTGGATTGTCTGAGCTTGCAATTTTTCAAACAACTATCAAGCTTAATATTCCAAACTCTACTTGCCTGTTTGAGGCCATATATACTCTTTTTTAGCTTGCATACTTTATTTGAATTTTCGTAGAGTTCAGGTTGAAGCATGTAAATTTCCTCCGTGAGATCTCCCTGGAGGAAAGCTGTTACTGCATCCAACTGCTCTATTTCAAGGTTGTATTGCGCAGCTAAGACTAGAAGATATCTAATGGAACTGTATCGGATTACAGGAGAATACGTCTCTTCGTAATCTATACCTTTTTTGGCCACAGCCTTTAACAACAAGTCGTGCCTTATATTGGGTTACTTTTCCAGAAGCATCCTTCTTTATTTTAAAAACCCATTTTGATTTCAAAGGTTTTCGGTCTGAAGGGAGATCCACCAATTCCCATGTGCCGTTGTCGATCTGGGCTTTATATTCACGATCCATCGCCTTGAGCCAATTTTCTTTGTCTGGGCTTGCCAGCACTTCCTCAACAGAAGTTGGATTGCTAAAATTTTCAACAAAACCCGAATAACTCACATAATCATCGTGGGTCTGTGGTGGTCTTCTAATTCGGTCTCCTCTTCGAAGATGTTGTTCGGGAAGACTTGTTGTTTGCCTTGAAAGTATAAAATCTGGATCAGACTGATCCTCTTCGAAGTTTGGGGGTTCTTCGCCAGAACTATCGTCACTTTCTTCATCAGAAAAATCTTCGATAGGCGGTCCTGAATCTGACTCATGGTCCGGATCAGGAAAGAAAAACGTCCTACTTTCCTCAGAAGACTTATTCAAAAGTGAATTTCCTTTCTCGTACTCAGAGAAAATCACATCTCTCGAGACTATGACAGTTTTGGTTTCAGGATCGTACAACCTGTAAGCTTTGGAATGAAGAATGTATCCAACAAAAATACAGGGTCTCGACTTCGGATCCAGTTTTTTCCTTTTTGAATCAGGTATATGTGCATATACTTTGCAACCAAAAATGCGAACATGTGCTACAGTAGGCTTCAGTCCGGACCAAATCTCCTCGGGAGTCTTCTCGACACATGAAGTCGGGGATCGATTGAGTAGGTAAACCGTAGTATAGGCAGCCTCAGCCCAAAAACTATTCGGAAGACTTGATTCGCTCAGGAGACATCAGGTACGTTCCATTATTGAACGATTGAGCCGCTCAGCCTTGCCATTTTGCTCAGGGTATAAGGCACAGTGGTCTGATGCTCAATCCCAGTGGAATTAAGATAATCATAAAAATTTTGGGAACAATACTCTCCACCATTATCTGTTCTCAAAATCTGAATTTTTTGGCCGGTTTGATTTTCCACAAAATTTTTAAATTCGACGAAACGATCAAAAACTTGATCTTTTGTTTCAAGAAAGTAACAAAATGTCTTATGACTGAAATCGTCTAAGAATGTCAGCATATATTTCGAACCTGCCAGAGAACAATCAACGGGACCCATAACATCAGAATGAATTATCTGAAGCAACCTGGATGTCTTGGTAGTACTTTCACTAAAAGATAATCGATGACTCTTACTGGTAGCACAGATTTCACATACAAATCCTTCGGGAATTTTCTCATGAAATTTTATGCCATGCACTAATCCATTTTGAGCTTATTCAAATTGGGAAAATTTACATGACCCATACGTTTGTGCCATAATAAAGCATTTCCTAGCATATCAGAACGTGTCAGCATTGCATTTTCAGAGGGCCTGTCAATTTTAAAAAGGTTATTTTGCAAAGTGGCAGTTGCAATAATTTTTCCTTGAGCATTTATGATCTGAGCTCCTTCTGAATTAAAATTGACTTTATTTCCCTTTTGAACGATCTGACTCACAGAAAGAAGATTTACTTTCAAATCAGGGACATAGAACACATTTTCGACGTTCACATTAAAATATTGATCAGAAACTGTTACCGGTAACTGGATATCACCAACACAGTTTGTTTCCATCTGCTGATCATTGGCAGTTGTGATGGTTAATTTCGACGATGTTTCCTCACTGATGAAGTTCGATTTATCCACGGTCAAATGAGCGGAACATCCGGAATCGAGAAACCAATCATTTCCAGTTGATTTGACATGAGCTGACAAAGCTGTGAACATCGTAAATTCTGATTTGTCACTCTTCTGCACGAATACCTGTTTCTTGGAACTGTTCTCCTCACAGTTTTTTGCAATATGTCCAGCGTACCTGTTACATTTGTAGCAACGTGGTCCTTTGCCTGTTCCTTTGGAACCATTCCTGGTATATGAAGAACTGTCAGCAATGACATATTTACGTTCACGACTTCGATTGGTGCCTGAATCTGAACTATTTTTGTTTCCGTAGCCATACATCGCAGAACCTTTTCTGGACTTTTCAACACAAATGTCTTGCAATAATTTAGTTTTTATTGCATCAGCGGTAACTTTAATGCCAGAGCTTTCGATTCCCATTATCATGGGTTTATACTGATCTGGAAGACCGGCTAAAAGAATAGCGCCAACCCACTCGTCGGAAACTTTCATATCAATGCAATTAAGCTTGTAAGCGGTTTGAATGATCTTATTCACATATGATTCGACACTTGGACAATCTTCAAGACGAGTACTGATTAAAGTTCGCAACAAACCTACTTTTCTCGTAAGACCGGTGTCCTCAAATGCTTTTGCAAGGTTTTCCCAAGCTTCTTTGGCGGTTTTGTCTCTTGAACATGAATATACAGTATAGGATCAATCAGTAAGATTATTTTAGAACGAGCTTTCGTGTCCTTTTTTCTTATCATCTGAGTCACCAGAAACACTTTCCCACAAATCCTGATCTTCGAGATAGGCTCTAACTCCGACCTTCCACGAGTCGTAATTTTCCCTCCCTTTCAGTTTCTCGATTGGAGGTAACTGATATGACATGTTTGATCGGGGATCGCAAGTTCACTACTTAGGGCCTTACTCCTGAGATTTTCTATATTTCAAGCACTTGAATCTGGGCCCGTAACCTGTTGAGATTATTGGATCTCCAGTGAGAAGCAGGGAATCAAATGATACAATATACACGTAATACTTATACTTGCAGAGAGAAACTAAACTGACAAATTATTCTAACATTACAGTGACAGTCAATCTAACATATACAGCATGTTCCAAATTACTTCACAACAATAAGGACACATTTTCACACCATCTTGTTTGTTTTAAATGAAATAAAAAAACTGTTTTTGTTAGTTTTGTAACATTTCTTCAAAATAATTCCCGATGACTTCACTAAGCTTACAGAAACTCCGAAAAATATTTTTTTGCAAGCAATTTAGAGCATACTTTGTCTCCTTCAAAGAGAGTTTTCGCAAATGATATTGTCTTAAGATTTAAATACACCACTTCACTAGAGTCTTGAAATGAATAACACTACACAAAAAGTCTCAGGCATTTTTATGTAAATAGAGGATAACAATGCAATTTCCCATGTGACCTTTCTAATAACACTGCTAGCAGTTGACTTGTGAATACCTCCAAAATCTCCAGCAACTACCAAGAATGCACCAGTTGCATAAAATCTGAGTGTAATCAACACTTGTGTTACTGGCGATATAGGATGATTTCTAAAAATATGTATAATTCTACAATAATTAAAATAGGTACTAGAAATGCTGACCTATTAGTTGGTCTTTGTAAATTTGCTTCAATGTGCCCCATTACCAAGCGTACAGACTCTCTTGATAGCGGAAATCGGTTTTTAAATTATGTTTCCTTTCACAAGGTGAAATGGTCTAACCGATTCCTAAATATCATTTGTCGCCGAGGGGCTTCAACAATATTCACAGCATCTTCTTCATCATCGGTCAAAAGTTCCTCAAAAATAACGTGGATATCGTTTGCTAACATTTTGCGAAAACGAAAAATCAAAACAATAAAATTGAGGTTATATGACTCATATGCAATATTGACAGGAGCAGGTCGACGATCGAAAACCACCATTTTCTACAAAGTTAACTTTAACCGACACCCGTTCCACCCGATAAAGTTAACTGCTACATTTTGAAGTTAACTTTAACATGTGACGTCATCCACAAGTTAACTTCTAGTTATCTGTCGAAATAGTTTTATAATACCCACCCTTAGGGTCGGTATTATAAATATGTTTTGAAGTTAACTTTAATTTTATCAGTCAAGTTAACTTGAGCTTCAAAATGTCAGTTTTATATAGGTACCATTTTTTAAATAAAAAGAAGAAGAAGAAGGCAAAAAGGTAACCTACAATTTTTCTCTTGGCAAAACGATCCCGTTGAACTGGAATAAGTTTTCATAATTTTCCATGAGAAAATTAACGTAACGTTCTGGTGCAGAGTGATCTAGGATTGAGCGAGTTTTTAGACAGACGATGGGCTCTTGAAGAAGAATCCAGTCCCTTCCCAAAATCCTCCTGTATCGTCTGTGGGCAAGATAAAAGTGAAAAAGAGAACCTTCAAAGAGAGTTGTGAGGAAATAAAATAGAGTTAAGAAGAGAAAAAAGAGAGATTATTCAACATAGCGAAAATTATTCATACAGTATGGAAAAAGGGTGGCTATAAATGTATATCTAGGTGATGACACATTGTTTACTTTTCGAAACATTAATGTTTATATGATTTTAGCCATTGTACACTTAAACTTGTCGAATCTCTTGTGATTGTTGACATTCAATGAAATTCTGGTTTACCTGATGAATATTCTGTTGACTATTGTGTGTGTGGCCAAGAAAAAAAGTTAAAAATAGAACCTTCGAAGAGAGTTGAGAAGAAAAAAAAAAGAGACTTAAGAAGAGAAAAAAGAGATATTCGACATACCGAAGATTATTCATACAGTATGGAAAAAGACTATATGATTATCTAGGTGATAAGGACACATTTTCACACCATCTTGTTTTTTTTAAATGAAATAAAAAAACTGTTTTTGTTAGTTTTATTTTTAATTCGAACATTCGATGATAACAATGCAATTTCCCCTGTGACCTTTCTAATAACACTGCTAGCAGTTGACTTGTGAATACCCCCAAAATCTCCAGCAACTACCAAGAATGAACCAGTTGCATAATCAACACTTGTGTTACTGGCGATAGAGGATGATTTCTAAAAATAAAAATATTTATAATTCTACAATAATCAAAATAGGTACTAGAAATGCTGACCTATTAGTTGGTCTTTGTAAATTTGCTTCAATGTGCCCCATTAACAAGCATACAGACTCTCTTGATGGTCGAAATCGGTTTTTAAATTCTGTTTCGTTCCACAAGGTGAAATGGTCTAACCGATTTCTAAATATCCTTTGTCGCCGAGGGGCTTCAACAATATTCACATCATATTCTTCATCATCGGTTAAAAGTTCCTCAAAAATAACGTGGATATCGTTTGCTAACATTTTGCGAAAACGAAAAATTAAAACAATAAAATTGAGGTTATATGACTCATATGCAATATTGACAGGAGCAGGAGAATTGTCGACGATCGAAAACCACCATTTTCTACAAAGTTAACTTTAACCGACACCCGTTCCACCCGATAAAGTTAACTGCTACATTTTGAAGTTAACTATAACATGTGACGTCATCCACAAGTTAACTTCTAGTTATCTGTCGAAATAGTTTTATAATACCCACCCTTAGTGTGTTACGAATAAAGCTAAAAACATACTCATGGAGGTTTCGCCGTAACCCTGTCAGTATTATATATATAATAACCCTGGCCTTCGCCACATAACCAACCCGAATCTTGGCTCTTGGCATTCATGTGATATGTTCACGTTAATTATGGAATGGAGGATTTCATAAATATTTATAAAATTCTGTAAACCCTACGAAGTACTTCAAACAAAAATGAAAGAACATTTGTTCGTGATATATTTCGCTATAGGAAAGTGCAGGGAGATTATTTCGTTAAGGATATGCAAATCCATGAAATATTTCAATTTCTTCAGAATAACTTGCTTTCAGTTCGACAAACTATTGTCGATAGTGATGTTGAAATTGAAAAGGTCGTATTCAGGAACACCAATTCGATAAAATGCATAATTACCTGTTCTTCTTTCGAATCTATATTGGAACGATTGGAATATTTTTAAATGAAAAAATAACAAACGAACACTAAATATAGAAAAATGATATATGATATGATTCATAGTTAATCGCAATTTTTTGTCGTATGAGTATGAACGTTCATGCGGCGGTTTTCCTCCGATTTGCGAATCACAAAAAATTGCGTTTATTCGAATGAGTATGGACGAGCCTTAACACGAAAGTTACGAATAGTAATGATATTCCCTTTTTTTTCTACTATTGTAAAAATCCCGACACAATTCCCGGCACACGTTGAAATTCCCGATTTTCGGGAAAAATCCCGGTAATTGGCAACGCTGCGCTGGAGTTCAAATTTCAAATACCTATTCCTAAAAATTCATACAAATTGAACACTAAAAAACGTGTCTGCGCAATGCGCAGAAGACTTCAAAGTGAATATGCCATTGATACGAAGGCGTAGAAGTGCCACACTTTTTTTTATTTTACAATTCCGACTTACAAGTCGGAATTCCGACTTACAAGTCGGAATTCCGACTTACAAGTCGGAATTCCGACTTGTATCTCGGAATTCCGACATCATAAGTCGGAATTCCGACATACAAGTATGTCGGAATTCCGACTTATAAGTCGGAATTCGACTTACAAGTCGGAATTCCGAGATATAAGTCGGAATTCCGACATACAAGTCGGAATTCCGACATAGAGGTCATAACAATAAAAACATTAAACAAATGAGATATATATATATATATATGTATATATTTATATATATATGTATATATGTATGTATATACGGGGCTTGTGGCTCAGTGGCAACAGCGTTGATCTTGTGTCGACTGTTTCCACCCGGCTCGGGTTCGAATCCCGCAGCTGGTGAAAAAAAATTTTCAAGGTCCCAAGAGTGGTTTCGGATCCCACTATAAAAGGTAAGGTCCCCGTGATTTTAACTCGTACAAGTTTTCATTAACTTCTGAGGGTTGTTCAAACAACTAAGAAAGCGGTAAAAAAAAATTAAATTATATTATAAAAAAAAATTATATATATAATATATATATATAAATAATATATATATATATATATATACATATATATAATAAATATATGAATATTGAAAGTTCGGGTTGAACCACGTCTAGATTTTTTTTATCAAAACTGGCAGAATGTTAGGGAAACGCGACATTAAAACCTATTTCACCGAAAATAATAGAATCTCTGATATTCTCAGGTCTCCTAAAGATAACATGCCTAATGAGTCTCAAGGAATATATGAAATATTGTATCCCGAATGCCCTGAGACTTATATAGGACAAACTAACAGGCGAGTCACCAGTCGAGTTAACGACCCTGCGGGAGGCCATTGTTCAGTTTCCTAGTACTGCTCTTAGCATCGTTAACAAAGACTTGGAATAGTCTGTTTGTTAATAGGTTGTTAATTAAATGGCACATCTCCAGGCATGGTATGACTCTGAGTAATTTGTATATTAGGCCTTCCCTCCATACGGTGTCATATGCTGCAGTAAGATCAATGAACGCTACGGATGTTCTCAGTCCCCTTTCAAACCCCGCTTCGATGTGGGTTGTCAGGGATAAGACTTGGTCAGTACAGCTACTGCCACTCCTAAGCCCAGCCTGTTCTAGGGAAATCAGTACATCAACTGCGGACATATACGGTTATGGGGGTTTTTTAACGTTTAAAGCAGCAGCTGAGGAGGGCTATAGGTCGGTAGCTCTCGGTAGCTCCTGTGGTTTCCCCAGGTTTTAGAATAGCAACAATCTTTGTTCTCTTAAATTCTGGTGGTAGGCTGCCGTGTTAAGGATGTCATTGAAAAATTTCACAAGCCACTCGGGTTGCCCTACCACAGTTAACCGGGAAATTTTGGGGTAGATGCCTTTGAAGCCTCCCTTTTTCCCCAAATTTTTTGTTTTCCTTGGGGCCCCTGTTCTAATTCCTCGGCAGAGAAGTCGTGCGAGAACTCGGGGAAAAAGGTTTGAGGTCTCTTGGGGAATTTTTGACGTCTCTTGGTGGTTTTCATCGGTTGGTGCACGGGGAAACGTAAACTATGCGGTTGGCTTTTTGGGTTTTGGGGTTTTTATTGGGGCTTTTTCCCACGACATTTCAGTTACATTCTCCAAGCTTCCCCCAGTAGACCCCCCTACTGGAAAGTGCAAAAATTCATGCTTCCACAGCAGAAGTCCCTTTGTCCATTCTGCTTTTTGGGCAAAAGGGGTTTAGTAGATGACCGGGCTTCTGTTTGTTGACTCCGTTGATTTGTCGTTTTTTCTACCAAGTGTTGTTCATCCTTGCACTTCTCCACCGTACTGATGGGGGGCCGAGGCCGAAACACGTGTCACGGTTAACACTCTTCTCTGAGGGCTATGTCTATTGTATTTTTTCCATATTTTTTTTAACAGTCCCCTCTATATTTCTCTCTTTTATATATATATATATATATATATATATATATATATATATATATATATATATATATATATATATATATATATATACAGAATGTATCAACGTGGGTTGACGCTGCTTCTCTATTTGAGATAAGAAAAAATTACTCATATAAAAGTTGTAGAAAGTAATGGAAGCTATGTTTCAAAAATAACTTCCAACATACAGGATGTTCGATAAACGTGTGACTCATCAAAGTTGTGTTTTTTTAAATAAATATCCTATACATTTTCCTCGATTGAATCCCTTTGGAAGAGTTTCTCAAAAAGGTGGTAGGGGTTTTATACCAGGGGATTCGGGAGTTATGTTGTAATTTTTTGTTAGAATGGATTCATTCGACACCAAATATATAAATAATAATTTCGATAAGAATTTTCCACACAATATTCTTAAAATAGTGTATTTTCATTTTAATAATTCCAAAAGGGATCACTTTTTCTCAGTTTTTCAAATGGGCCCATAAATAGGCTATCCAGAATACCATATGTGTTTGAAAAAAGTAGTGTTTGCCCTTAATTTCCATCCCAAATTATCTAATTCTTGATGAAATATGAAAAGTCTATAACAGCAATAACATTTTTTTTATTCAATGCTGGACAAAATAACAAAGTAAACTCAAAAAATTTTAAAAAAAAAGCGTAAATTCACGGAGATGTTCGAACAATCCCCATTTTGAGCTATCTTCGGGGACATCAACTGAAGTTGATCTTGTAATAGAGCGAAAAATTTCTCTAATTCTATTCTTTATATCTTCTGGTGTCGTTGGTTTCTCGCGTTAGACCTCTCCTTTATCATATCCCCAGAGATAGGAATCTGGGAAGTGAGGTCTGGGGACCTTGCACTGAATGGTCTGTTTTTTTGGTACCGTTTATTTCTGCGCCATCTGTTTTAGAAATCTTCTTATCCGATTTTTGATTTGGGGAGGCGCGCTATCTGGAATATAACCTCTGTCTGGTGTCAATGGTACATTCCCAACAAATTTGGTGAATCATTTCGGAGAAAATATCTGTGAATTTTTTATCAATATTCTGTTCACGGAAGTGTGACTCACATTTGCTTTTTTTGTTTTCTCTACTAACATGAGGATTCTCATCGGTTGAAAGCATCACCCTAATTCAATTTCTTTTTTTGTCAATTTAATTTATTTTATGGCCTTTCCTCTATGTGGAATTTCAATAGTCACCATAATCTATGGGGATATGAGAATAATGATGAAATGGAAAGAGCTTTAGACTGGGGCCAACAACCTCCATTTAGTTTTCAGTCCCAAGATAGAAGTTTTCTCAAGAAGGTGGCGAAGGGCTAAATCCGGATCTCATATAAGTAATTCACAATCAACCTTTAGCTAACTCACCCTGTACTAGCGGACTTCCCCGGTAGCATCGCCCGTTTTGATTACAGTAGGAATCAAATACCAATGGCGACTCAGTTCCCAGGCCACGATGGAACTTCGGCAAAGCGAAATGGACTACCTATCGGAACTCGAATGGCATCCCCATCCAACCAAAGGCTAAAACACCACAAATGTAAGGCCAATGATAGCTGTGCCAAAAAAACATATCCCCAGGGTTTCCCCAAAGTATATCCCTGGATGGAGCAGAAACCGTCTCTATAGGAATTCGAGGGCTCAGGAAACCCGGAAACTGCTGACCATCTACTAAGATCCCTTGACGCCAGAAATGGACAAATGGACTTCTGCTGGAACGCATGAACTTTACGTTCAGTGGGAAAGCATGGGGTCTACTGCGGAAGCTTGGAGAATGTAACCAAATGTCGTGGGAAATGCCTCAATAAATCAAACCAAAAAACCGCATGGGTTGCGTTCCTCGTCAACCGATGAAAACCACGCGGCGTCAAAAAAACCCTAAGAGACCTCAAACGTGCCAAGTTCTCGCACAACTTCTTTTGCCAGGAATTAGAACAGGGCCTCGGATAAAAAAAATTGGGAAAGGCAGGCTTCGACCATCTACCCAATTCCTGGTTTGTGGTGGGCCGAGTGGCTTGTGAAATTTTCAATGAACCTTAACACGGGGCTACCCAGAATTTAAAGAAAAAGATTGTTTGCTATTCAAAACCGGAAAACCGGAAAGTACCGACCTTACCCCTCATGCTGCTATAAGCTGTTAGAAAGACTCTCCATAACCTATATGTCCCGGTGTACTGATCCCGAGAACAGGCGGGCTTAGGGTGGCAGTAGCTGTCGAAAGTCTTATCCGACAACCCATCAAAGAGGGTTTGAAGGGCTGGGAAAACCTGGGGTTCATTGATCTTACTGCACATATGACATATCCCGTGGAGGGAAGGCCTAATATACTATAGAGTCATACCATGCCTGGAAATGTGCCTTTAATTAACAACCTTTAACAAACAGACTTTCAAGTCTTTGTTAACGATCTAAGAACAGTACTAGAAACTGAAAATGGCCTCCCGGGGTCGTTCTCGATTGTCGCCTGTTAGTTTTCCTATATAAGTCTTGGGGGATTCGGGAATAAATTTTCATATATTCCTTGAGACTCTTTGGCAATCTTTGGAGACCCGAATATCAGGGTTCTATTATTTTCAGTGAAATAGGTTTTAATGTCGCGTTTCCCTAACATTCTGCCGGTTTGTAAAAAAAATCTGGGCGGTTCAACCCGAACTTTCAATATTCATATTTATATATATATATATATATATATATATATATATATATATATGTTAAAATATATATAAAATATACAAAAATATATCTCATTTTTTTTAATGTTTTCCCATTGTTATGACCTCTATGACCTCTATGTTTGACTTACAAGTCGGAATTTCGATTTATGTCGGAAATCCAAATTGCATTCGATTCCGACTTTATCGAATTAAATAAGTCGGAATTCCACCTAACGAATTCCGACTTTATCTTAATTCCGACTTGTAAGGTCGAATTCCCACATAAGTCGAATTCCGAGATACAATTCGGAATTCCACTTTATGGAATTGATACAAGTCGTAATTCCGACACAAGTCGAATTCGAGATAAAAGAAATTCCCACTTACAATTTCCGACTTACAAGTCGAATTCCGAAACAAATCAATTCCGACTTACAAGTCTTCCGACATACAATGGTTCCGGTCAAGTCGGAATTCCGACTTGTAATGGTAATAAAAAAAAAGTTGGCACATCTACCCCCTTCGTACATTGAAGTTGATTCAGCCGAGGAGACATTTTGTTAAAATCTTTAGAATAAACTGTATTTTGCTCTTATGAAACGTTTTTATAATTCGGTTAAGCATGCGTCAATCGTTGAAGAATATGAAAATGCAGCATCAAGTAGAATCGTTTGTTTGGTATTAGAACAGAACACCTTTTATGAAATTTTCCGCACAAACAAATGTCAATTTTTTTTATAATAGGGAACACCATGATTTTGTTTTCCATCGGTTCGGAACTCAAAATTACATTTTGGTAAAATAATTTCTTAAATCCAAAATTTTGACAAAATGTTCGTGTTTAAAGGTGCTCCTCAATTTAAACTCGTTTGACCTTCCTTTTTAAACCCCCAAACAAGTGCCAAAATTGTGGTTGTTTCAGAATATTGAGAGACAATGATATTTCTAACAACCAAACTGAATTAAACCTCACTTTTATGTGATGTTTCGTAACAATTGAAAATATATATGTTAATAAAATATTACAAACAACATATAAACGAAAACAGTGTTTTCTGGCGAAAAAAACGTATTCAATTTTGCATTTGAATACGATTCTAACCATTATTATCACGAACCCCAATCATAATTTCGAATACGATTTAATAATCAAACCTAAATTAAAATTTTTCTGTTAGAAAGTCAGTGAACAATAAAACTCTCACGATTATTAGTGAAAAGTGGAATCTCACTATCAAATTTATTTGGGGTATTATTATAAATTTGACAATAACAAAATAACAAATATGTTTTGAAATGAATTAGACTTGGTTTCAAAACTCTATGAATGCGTTTTGAATCATTTTATATATGACGTCATCGTTTCAACACCAGAATGGATGTATTTGAATACATGGGCGCCAAAAAACGGCTCAGATGAAATTATAGTTGACAGTTCGAATCAACTAGCGGTAAAAATTGGCGTTTTCCATTTTGAATGAAGAATGTCACTGGGTCTGTTACATGACTTGAAACTTTATGACCGTATAGCCAAAATGTTTAGAAATCACATGTTTTGTTTCATTTCAATCAAGCGAGTAGTGTTGAAGTTACGACAATTTTAGTTTCCGTTCTATTCAAATATTTCGGGTGAGCGCGCCATGCTCGCGTGACGTCATTCCACAACACAACGTTCTCACCGTACACTCAATCATTGCTTTGCTATCGGATGTTCGACCACAATAACGTTTTTAACTTAAGTTTTTATGTGAATCAGTGTTACAATAGTGTTATAAGTATAATATTAGATATGGATGACGGTTTTGAAAAAGGACAATCTGATATCTTGCCTGAAATAGACGGGTTAATGGTTGCCCACTATTTTTCAAATAACTCCGATTTCTTGGCCGCCGAGATGCGAGGAGTAAAAATGCAAAAGTAAGTATTACTTAATAACATTTAACTTTTTATCATAAATCTTTTGATCCCTATAAGTACATATTTCTCATTACTAGTGTTTTATAAATGTACGTCATACGTCATATTGATACTATGAACATCTTACTTGACATTAAGTTCCTGAGAAGGAAGAATGCCTACATAGTTTCATGACTTACATTTTGTATTTTTTTAATATGTAATGTAACAAAAAATTAACATTGTAAACCTAACCTGAACATTATGTACCAGAGGTACAAAACTTTTTAAAATTTGAATTTGAAATATTTTTTTCAAAAGTAGGTTATTATTAGGATTCACGCGACTACACCTATTAAATATTATTGAGCTAAGATGAAAAACCTCTCATATTAATTTCCTCTTTAATGTGATCGTGGATAAGTGCATTTTATGTATTTTAGGTAAATATTAAGTTACTCTACACATGCACTCCGAATATAGGGAAAAAACCTTTCTTACGTGTTTTTGCCTCCTGAACACGAATCCGGAAGAAAAATGCGGCGGTCTCATACCTTTCCCGAGTTAGAGAACTTAAAAAAAAAAACTCATTTTCAAGCACCGTTTTCGCGCACAAAAATCACTCAAAATGCCTTCTTCTTCTTAACAGCATAAACAATACACCCTAAATCACTTATATTCGGCACAACTTTGCACAAAATATTGTCGTTTTTATCGAAAAATCCTCCTTCTTACACACAGTTTCAAATAAAGAAATGTTACACTTTGACAGATGGAATTTAGTAACACCGCCACAACAATTGTACACATAAATGAAGGGAAACTATTGCTCACATTTGAATTCAAAAGTTGGCGGGGATTCATTTATCACCAACATGAAAATAAGGCAAAGTTACTAAACTCCATCTGTCAAAGTATGACATTTCTTCATTTGGAACTGTGTAAAATTTTTCGATAAAGCAATATTTGTCAAAAGAATAATGTTAATTAACGTAAAAAGGGCATTGTGAAGTGATTTTGTGCAAACAGTGCTTAAATAAAGTAATTTTTTTAAAAGTTTTCTTACTCGGGAACGTATACCCCATTCATTCAGGAGGCAAAACACGTAAAAATGTTTTCCCATATTCAGAAGTGCATGTAATACACTATTACCGTATTTTACCATATATTAGATCAACTTATGTTTATTTTATTTTAGATCGGCTAGAAAAAGCTTCGGCGACGACGCTATTGGATATGTAATAGTTAAAGAGATATTTGTACAGTGAAATGCCGAATCACCCCAGAACATCATGATTTGCATCCATTTCTTTCGACTTTTAGGTTCGAAAGCAACAATAAAACAACTTTTCAGGTGCATTAGTAGTTTTATTCAAACACTTTGGCACAATACACGATTTTCTAGTTTCTGGATTCGACATTTTTATCAATTTTCGACGCAAACTTCATACACACAGCTCGGAAGCAGCACGCACTAACCGACCGTTGTACAGTGACGTCACAGCGGCCATGACTCCGCGTCGTCGCACGCCTAGCTAAACAATTAAATATCTCGAAAACTATAAGATAAAATATTTTTTACCATATTTTTTAATTTTTTAATAGAGTTTATTGTAAGGTAAAATAAAAAAATGGTGATATTCATTATGAAAACATTAAAAATATTTTCAATTCCCAAGTTAGTTGCTGAGCTTTCAAGGTGGCAATCTTTATGTCAAATCAAAATATTTTAGAAAAGGCATATGCGTGTTCCCTATTATACTATGGATACGCTTTGACAAATTTGTAGGAATGGCGCAATTACGACAATACAATACTCAATTATATTCTTGTGACATTTTCAAACTAGAAAACAACTACATCTTTGAAACAGAAATCGTTTTAATGCTTTATTTGTAGATAACCACTGCGGCCAGGGATTGTTATATCTATGGCCAATGGATATTAAATATTATGTGTCTATTAGCGCTTAATTATTTTTTTAACATGATGGTGGTTGTAATCTCCACCTGATGAAGAAGCTAATTGACAGCGAAACATGTGTCGTGATTTTATAAACCCAATTTAGTGAAAATCATTTAGTGAAGTGAGAGTCCTTTGTCTATTGGAAGTCTATTCATGTCTTCGTGTATCTCATCAGAAAAGATCAGTTTCATAAAATTATTTCAAAATTCGTGTTAATATAGACTTTTCAGTGTATATTTTATTAACGAATTTGTTGAATAACATTTCAGTTCATGTCACCCGTGTTGTGATATCACAAAATAACACATCGTCAGCGATAAAACGGGTAATCTCAGGGTTTTTCGGGGAAATAAAAATGCGGATTCTGTTTGATTTATTCTAAACATATAGAAGGGTATGGTTCTGTTCTCGAAGTTGATAAAACCCCACGATTTCATAAATAAAATGTAAAGAAAATTGGGTAAATAAAACTAAGTGTGTCAATTTCAAATATTGTAGGCAACTGGTAATTTAGGCAAACGTATTGAGATTGCGCTTTCAGGGGTATAATTCCCTGTAAATTATCACGGAATAAATACAATGCAAATTAAAAACATTCTTCTTTCGAAATCTGATGAAAGGACAAAAATTAACATAAAATGAAAAATCAGCATGTTTCATGAATGTAGTGGATATTTATCAAGAAGGTCCAGGTTTAAAAAATACAAAAATGAGATTCAGAATAAAATACCACCTCCGTATCAATTTTTTTCATGAGGAGTCGTGTAAATTAGTATTTTGTTAGTTTTGGGGGGGGGGGGACGCTAGTATTTCTGACCTGCACAAATGCATCGCTACTTACTGTTACCTGAAAATCAAATATTATTAAGTCTCTCAAATATTGAACAAAAAAAAACACTTTAATTTTTTTTATGTTTTATTTCATTATATCTTTCCAAATAGACTAATGCATACAGTTGAGTTCGAATTAAACCTAGAGTGGAAAGACTCACGCATTTGTGTTTCTTTCCATGTTTCGTTGCACTCTGCCCATAAACTGGCTTCTTCACCGATATAATTTTCCATTAGATAGTCTGCGTATTTTGACACTATTTTGGAACAATCGCCAACATCGATGGGATTTAAAACAGCAACCCAACGTATTTGAGCCACTTCCTATTTTGCTTTCTTGGTTTTGTATTCTGCCATTAGGTCAAGGTTCAGAATTTTTTCTAAACCAAGCCTTTTCTAGGTGGAAGCGCCAACCAACTAATTGCGATTGCCAAACTGCCTGCAGTGCATTGTCTCCAATGAACTAATGGACATCTTTTCGATTTGAAGTGTGAATTATCAATCATTTGAATCTGCGAATTCATTAAAATTATCAAAACTATTATCGAAAAAATAGGTATACAATGCCTCCAATAGGGTTTTTTGAAATGCACCTTTTTTATTACTATTGAAAATTAAGGAAATTTATCATAATTGGGGTAATTTTGCTAAATCTTTTAACTTAACAGCTGAACTACCTACATACCGAAAATTTGATGAGGTACTGCTATCCTCTTATTGTGTTCTTCTCAATCTGAGCAGAATATTGGGAATACAAATGATCCCGAATGGAAAAATAAAATTTTTGCACTGGTGTACCCCGTTGAAATCAATCCATGGGTAGATTTATTTAATTGGAGTCATTCTGAGTAGATGGACATAAAAACATATTTTCAAAACAGAGTAGTGAGGTTGCAGTACGAGTGGGTAGAAGTGTTTCTAAAAGCTTTTTTTTGGGTTTCCAATTTAGAATGCGAGCGATCGCTCCTATTTGAAAGTATGCTTAAAATGGAATGTTATATAAACACAAAAAAAAAAGGAATTGCATGAACACTAAAAGGACGGTGCTCATGCACCGTAAGTCGGTTTTAGTGTTCATACACTAAAAAACCAAACGTTGTATGGAGTACTAAAAAGGAACGTTGTATGAACATCTCCCAATACCCTCTCATCAGAATGGTAGAGATCATTCTGTTTAAAAATATATGGAATTTTAATACTTTTCAAAATTTCTAACTTTTCGTCCACAGCCCTACAAAGTATTCCCATAAGATTACTGTATTTCTATTACGCAATCATTTGTTTCCCTAACTTAGTTATGAGTGAACTTCCGTAGATAAGATACGACTGCGCGGTGTTGCCAGATCGAAAAAGTGTTTTTTTACACTTTTCGTCTCGAATATTTTCTAACTCATCAATACATTCTGATAGTCCTGTGCGGAGAACTGTGCAGTTGTTTATTTTGCTGGATATCACGTAAAGAAGTGTTTTACTTCATTCAAATGTAAAAATGTAAATCTTTGTTGGAAAGTTCTGGAGATCTTGTTAAAACGATGTTTTTTTTTTTCAAAAGTTATGAGGGTGGTATTCAAAATATCCTAGTCACATAATGAAAAAATTACGGAATTGGCAATGGAATGCTTTAGTAAATATATTGAAAATATTCAGCTGCCAAAATCATATTCAATATGAAAAGACATATTTACAGGAAACTCGGTGGCGGCCCTGGGGCGGTGCGACCGCACCGGGCGTCGTCATGGGAGGCCGCCAAAATTAACAAAATGCGACCACCGGGCGAAATTTGACGAGAGAGAAAAAATGTCGACCCGAGACTCGAACCTAGGTGAAACCGTAACCGCCTCGCCTTGGCCACCTCGCTGTAAACGATTATTTGATTACGAAGCTGTAGATGAGCCACCAATTGATCCTGAAGAATTGTTAAAACAAACGTCTTCTACACCATGATTGATACAATTGGAAATGCATTGGGCACTCAATTTGAACAACTATCAAAATTCTATGATACGTGGTGTTTTTATACAACATGAAAAAATTCCCGAAAGCCCCATATTGGAAAAAAGCCTGTGATGATTTGCAAATCAGTTCAACCAATGAAGGAAAATGTGACGTGTCTGGTTGTGAATTGAGTGAGGAATTATGAGCCTTAACCCATTTTTAAAAAGATCTTCAATCAGCAGAGCCAATTGAGTTCTCCGACTTATTAAATATAATTAATGGCAGGATATTTTCCCGAATGTATGGACACCCTTCGTATCTTGCTGAGTATACATGTAACTGTCGCTAAAGGGGAAGCAAATGTCATGCCCACAAGTTGAATTATTCCGAATTGTTAAAACAATTTGCAAGCGCAAAAGCTAGTTTCTCATTAAATTTGATTAAACAATTGATTGTTGGTAACTACTTTTCTTTTTTTAAGACTGTTTGAGCATAACAGTGTAAATGAAAGTTGTTAAAGAAAATTATTGACTGTTATTATTTATTTCCTGTACAACTTTTCACTTCAGCTCAGCAGGGAAAGAAGGCAACACAGTGCGTTGTCGAGCGCGACAGAGTAGTGGACAACACTTCTTAACTCGAATGAGCAGAACACTTGCTATATGTGAAGCGAGACAGACTCCTCTGTGCTTGCCCTACATATTTGGTAACCTACTTATTTGGTTCGTCTACCTGATACTATTTACAAATCCGTATACCTAAGCAACTGCAAAGTTTATGAACACGGAACACTAAGGTTTGTATGCAGAGGCGTCACTTTGAGATCTCGCACCACCTAAAAATTTTGCTAGGGCTGCCACTGGGAAACTCCATTCTAGCTAGCCTGAATGGTTTTGAATGCGACAGTGATTGTGACAAACACAGGACTTACATTGTAGATTTGTTATTAAGAACACTCATTTATAAATAGGTACTGTAACTATTTCCGATTCTCTGAAAGCACCGAACAAAACTAAAAATATCAAATTATCAATTGTGAAAAATGCTTGAATTTCAATCATTTACTTTTACCATTTCATTTGATGTTATTTCTAAATCAACCAAATATATCAGTGCTGCTATTTTGAAGTGCGGAAATTTTCATAATGATTCGAAAAGGATGCTCTGATGAAGAATATACCTATAAGTGGAAGAGAGAAGGTAATCCATACTTTCTACGAATTCTATATTTGAGCCTAGCACAGTTGTAGATTTCAATAGAAATACTACCTATTGAGGACGTTACCACAACTCCCCTTTCAAATTTTTTTGATATAGTTATCTTTGCCGATCATGGTCCCCAGAACCAAAAATTACCATTAGTTCGAAAGGTTATGTATATTTTTTTTTCTACAATCCACAGTTTTATTAATTACACCAGATTTTAATTTTAGCGGCTGACGCCTAACTACCGTAACTTACGTGAATAAAAAATTATTCTCTTTATGTTTTTTTTACTAATTAAAATTCAGTCTCCACGTCGGAAACAACTGAGCTTGAAATCATTTCTTTCTCTCTAAACAATGGTTTCATCATTGCATAAAGAAATTTTTTTTTAAAGTTCCGAATAATTTCCCCTTCCGTATAAGAGACTATCTTCTTTCAACAATGATGCAATATAACAAAAATAATTGGGAATTCAAAATAACGTAGTGTTGATTTTTGAAACTATACATATGTACATTGTTAACTTTTCAAAACATTGAAATTTACATGATTTTAGCCATTGTATACTTAAAACTTGTCGAATCTCTTGTGATTGTTGACATATGAAATTCTGGTTTACCTGGTAAATGTTCTGTTGACTATTGTATGTCCTCGACTAAAGAATGAGTGAATCAAGTCAAGTTCAAACCATTATTGTCGTTGTGTACCTCAATGTGACTCTTGGGCAAAATGATCCCGTTGTACTGGAATAAGTTTTCAAAATGAACGTAACGTTCTAGCGCAGCATAATCTAGGATTGAGCGAGTTTGAGCACTTCCAAATCGTGGAATTGCTCTGCACACGTGGACATTGAAAGAAGCAAAGGATAAAAATATTCAAAATTCTCGTAACAAATTACATTTGAATTTAGTAACCTATGTTGAGCATATTTTTACTATAGCTTGTGGAATTACAAATTAATCAGCGCCTCTATTAACCGCTCATAGATTTTTGTAATTTCAGTTCTTGATAAAAACTTTTTTGTTTTTTTCTTATAAATTTCTAGAAAACACATTAGAAAATGTACCTACTTCTAGTGAAGATTATATTGTTCTATATACTATAGTAACTTTTTAGCCATTTTGCAGAAAAACAACAACCAGAAGCTGCTTAGGATGCTGCTGTCAGGATTCAGAAGACTTTACCTTCGAAAAGACGAAGACTTGTAGGTAGTGTAACGTAAATAAACTTAACTTGGTTTAACTAATTTATTTAACACTTAATCTACAACTTAATTTATATTACTACGCCACTGTATAGCTCGATGGTATGGGCTCGTTCAGACTGTCCGTGCCATCTTGAGGGCTACCTATTTATCTCCGTCACAGGATTCCCGATCTTTCGAATTCCGGCAGTTGGCGACGGCATGTTCCAATTGTTTCCAATATTGACCGTTGTTTTCCGCGGAAGAGCGACTGGATGGTTCTCGAATATCTCCGGGGATGATCTCATCGCTGTCGATGGCAACGTGTGAGGCGACAGGTCCGGCCTAGGTTCGTTACATTGCCCCCTTCTTAAAGACATTTCGTCCCGAAATTTCATCCTTGGAGTGTGACGATATCTGCATGACTCCCCATATCTGCACCGTGAAGTTCGATGGAAGTAACACTCCACGGTCTTCATGATCGGTCGTGGAAGAGGGTTACAGCAAACCAAAATCCTGACGCCGCTGGATCTGAATATCGCCTCCAGCATACTTCTTATGACACTCCAGTCCAACCCATCAATACCACAGGATAGTTTTGGAAATGCTAGATCCGCCAGATTCTGGTCCACCATAGTATCTCTTAGTTTGGTGAGACTCTTCCAGACATCTTCATAGGACGGTTTATCTTGGGAATGCCTCTTGGTAACTAGGTAGTAGATGTTTCTCTGGCCTTTCTTCAACTGTAGCACCCCACCAACTTCTGGATTCTGCTCCCGCAGTGTTTGGAGTTGACCAAATTTCTTGGAGAACACTACGGCGATGCCCCTGGACATTCGAAGATCTTCTGCCACAGTGCGCTAGTGCGTAGTCAACAGGCACCTCGAAAGGTCTCGTGACTCCTCTCTAGTAATCCCGTGTAGAACTTTCTGCCCGTTTGAATACAGGACATAAACTTCTCGAACGTCATATCATCCTCCGGTGGCTTGAGGGTGCGAACTTGGTCATGGTTTCCAGCGTAAGGGCCAACCTGTTGAAATGGACGACCCTTGGTTTCCCTCGGGTGGCTTATGGATTCGGTACACAAGGTCGTTTATCCTTTTCACGATTTTATACGGGCCTTCCACGAGTTCCGCAACTTTAGTGATAGTCCACGACGACGTTTGGGGTTGTACAGCCAAACCAGGTCATCAACCTTAAATCCTCCAGCGTCGGCCTTGATGTCATAGGTCTTCTTCATTTTATCGCTGGCACTCTGGATGTTCAACCGGACTCGTTCGTGGATGTCGTCCATTCTCTGCCGAAGTTTGCTGACGTAGTCCTCTCCCGCAGTGTCTTGTCCTGGCGGTATCCCAAACTTCAGGTCACAAGGCAGTCGCAGTTTCGGCCCATTATAATACTAGCAGGAGTTTGACCGGTTGACTCGTGTACTGCGGATCGATAGGCCATCAGGAACAAATGAAGATACTGGTCCCATTCTCTTTGATGGTCAGAGACAACCTTGGACAAGTGGCGGTTGATCGTCCTGTTCATCCGTTCCACCATTCCATCGGACTGCGGATGTAGGGCCGTGGTTCTTGTCTTGCGGATGTTCAGCAGTAGACATATTTCTTGGAAAAGGTTGGGTTCGAAATTTCTGCCTTGATCCGAGTGCAGCTCCATTGGAATACCGAATCGACATATCCACTCTTTCACCAAGACGTCGGCGACGGTGATGGCTTCCTGATTGGCAGGGCATAGGCTTCCGCCCACTTACTGAAGTAGTCCATTGCCACAAGGATGTATTTATTCCCGTGGTCGGATACGGAAACGGGCCGGCGATGTCAATGGCGATTCTCTCGAACGGGCTGCCTACGTTGTACTGACGCATCGGGGCCTTGGGTCGTATTCGAGGTCCATTGCTAGCAGCGCATACAGCGCACTTCCTGCACCAGTCCTGGACGTCAGCTTGACAATTGGCCCAGTAAAACCGTTGCCTCACTTTCTGCAGGGTCTTCGTCACTCCCAGATGTCCTCCGGCGACTCCATCATGGATTTCCCGCAGCACTTCCTCTCTTCTGTTCCTGGGAACAATTATTTGGCGTCTGTCTTCCCCACCAATATCGGCCTCCAGCACACGTTTCAGGATCCCATTGTCCAGAATAAGAGAGTTCCATTGTGCCCACAGGGGCTTAACAGCCGGCGAGTAACCTGCGACTTCCTGCCATGATGGTCTTCGATTGCCCTTCTTCCAGCTGACAACTAAGCCAAGGTCGGGGTCTCTCTCTTGGTCTTTCTGGATCTTGGTGTCATTCCAGTTGTCATCCATTGCCGCGGTTCTACAAAGTGTTGCTTCTTTCTCTTCTGCTCGTCGGCAATGTGAGCAATCATCTGGACATGGTCTTCGCGACAAGGCATCTGCATTCTTATGGCTAGTTCCGGCTCGATGTTCGATCTCGAAATCGAATTCTTGGAGTCTCTCGATCCAACCTGCTACTTGACCCTCAGGATTTTTGAACTGTAAGAGCCATTTGAGAGCTGCATGGTCAGTTCTCAACAGGAATCTTCTTCCATACACGTACTTGTAGAAGTGTTCCACTCCCTTTACAACAGCTAACAGCTCTCGCCTGGTGACACAGTAATTGCGCTCTGGTTTGCTAAGCGTCTTGCTGAAATAACCAATGACCTTCTCCTGTCCCTCCTGGATCTGAGATAGGACAGCTCCAAGTCCCACGTTGCTGGCGTCCGTATCCAAAATGAATTTCCTTTGGGTAGGGATAGCTCAGTATAGGTGCGTTGATCAAAGCTCCTTTCAGCTTCCTGAATGAGTCTTGACATTCTTCGGACCACTGGAACTTTGTTTGGCCTTCCGTGAGCTTGGTCAGTGGTTTAGCGATGTTGGCGAATCCCAGCACATATCGGCGATAGTATGTGCATAAACCAAGGAAACTTCGAAGTTGGTGAATGTCTTTTGGGATGGGCCAATCCTTAACAGCTTTGATCTTCTGGTCGTCCACTGCTACTCCTTCCCCAGAGACAACGTGGCCGAGGTATCGTACTTCTTTTGGAACAGATGGCATTTCTTAGGGCTCAGTTTCAATCCGGAGTTCCTCAGTCGCAGGAATACTTCCTCCAAGTTTTTCACGTGGTCCTCAAACGATCTGCCGACCACAATTATGTCGTCGAGATACACTAGACACGTGTTCCATGAGAGTCCCTTCAGTACTGTTTCCATCAATCTTTGGAATGTGGCGGGAGCATTACAGAGCCCGAATGGCATAACGGTGAACTGCCACAATCCTGAGCCGATGGTAAAGCAGTCTTTCTCGATCTTCCTGAGCCAGTTCTACTTGCCAGTATCCACTCTTCAGATCAAGGGTCGAGAAAATCGTGGAACCAGCCAACGTGTCTAGGGTGTCATCTATTCTCGGGAGAGGGTAACTGTCCTTCTTCGTGACATTATTAAGTTGGCGATAGTCTACACAAAAGCGTGTCGATCCATCCTTTTCTTCACCAGTACGACTGGAGGGACCAGGGACTGTCAGATGGTTCGATAACTCCTTCTTTCCCATATCGCTGACTATTTTGTCAGCCTCTTCCTTCTTGGCAAGAGGAAGTCTTCTTGCTGATTGCCGGATCGGTCGGGCACCCCCAGTATCAATCTTGTGCTGGACCACATTAGTTCGACCCCTTTTTCCTTGTCCGGTATCGAAGATGTCTTGGTACTTCTTAACTAAATCTCTTAGTTTGGGCTGTTGAGCTGGTTTTATATCTTTGGAAGAGATGGCAACTAATTTTCTAGTTCTGTGGGCAAGTTGTTGGGTTGGCTAATCGTACCTCGTACACTCCGGATCACTGAGGAAACTGGCGAGCAGTGCCCCAATATTGTTCCTTTCTTCAAGGTCACTGGAAAATAATTGACATTCATGACCCTTACGGGCACAAATTGGTCAGCACGCAACAAGGTCTTCCCTAGTGCAATCCCTCGTCAATTTTCTCATCATGAAGTTTGGGCTCGAACATCACCACGTTTCCCACGGCTCGTACTCCCGTCCAGGCGAGACCTCAGAATGGTTTCAGCCCTCTCAGGTACGCTTACATCTTCAGCCAACAACACACGGATCAACCCCTCACTTCTCCCATGAAGCACCAGCTCTTCTCCGTTGACACGTAGGACGCCGTCTTTGAAATCCAATTCAAACCCTCTGGAATTCATGATGTCCATTCCGATGATTGCATCGTCTTCGATGTCCGCTACAAGTGCCTGATGTTTCACTTTAGTGCTGCCCAAAATTATTTCAATCGGTAGCTCGCCATATACAGTAGCTGGCTCCCCTGTTGCTGTGCGTAGCTTCCAAGTTGTCGGTTCAATCCGTTCCGGTGTTCTGGCAAAGGAAGGCCCGAGAATTGTCCTAGTCGCACCTGTATCTAGCAGCATGGTGCAAGGCTCGTTATTGATGACACCGTCTACGAAGACACCTTTGTTCTGTCGTTGAAGGATAGCGACATATGCGTTGTTAACCGAGGCTTGCCGGACACATGCCGACGATTGCCTTCTCGTCGACCTTTTTAGTTTTCCTGCATCGGAGTCGATGAATGTTGGACATTTGCTACGCACATGTCCAATTTGGTATAAATTCCGGCATCTTATCTGTCTTTTCTCAGGCAACACTTCCTTCATCACTTTTCTTATGGCAGCTTCCAAGTTAGCAGGCTCCGGTGAGTCTTCCTCAATCGTTTGAACTTTACTTTGGGTTTTGCAGCATTGTTTTGCTGCTTCGAATTCCAAAGCTCGTGCCAGTGCGTCTACAAGATGTGTTGGACGAGCTAATATCAACGCTTGTCTGGTTTCTTGGTCACGGAGTCCATCCAAGAATGCCTGAACCGCTAATCGCTCCATTACATTTTCCGGTATGGCTGGATATGCGAGACGAACCAAGCGTGCAATGTCAGTTTCAAATTCTTGTAAGGATTCGCCCGATTTCTGACAGCGATTTTTCAGCTGGGAGTGGTATACGTGTTCCAAATGGGCGTGGCCATATCGTAATTCTAGATGTTTAATCAGCTGATCATAGTCCTCCTGTTCTTGGGCGGTGAGAGTTTGTAGAATATTTGTCGCTTCTCCACGTAATGCAAGTGTCAGTGCTACAGCTCTTTCCCCTGCATTCCATCCGTTTGCTTTGGCCGCTGCTTCAAACTGCCGGCGGTAATTTGCCCATGGAGTTTTTCCGTCGAACTGAGGCGGCTTCATGGAAAGCTTCCCTATTTCTGAAATGACCTTGACATCTTTTATACCCTCTTGAACTTTATCCACGTTCAAACTCAAGTCCAGCATTGCATTTTCGTTAACCATCTCTGTGGAGGACGCACTATTAATTTGTTTTTCCAGCTTACTGATCGTTTCCTTTATTTTGTCCATTTCTGCCTCGATTCCTTCTTTGATTTCATCGCTGATTATTTCCTTCATCTTGTCCATCTCTGCCTCGACGGTTCCCATTCTTTTTTCCAGACGATTCGCCACACCACAGAGTTCTTTTTTTAAGCCTTCTGTGTTTTCTAGGAGCTTATCTTCCAGGCTTCTTGAATTTTCTAGAAGCTTATCTTCCAGATTTATAGAATTTTCTTGAAGCTTCTCTTCCAGATTTCTAGAATTTTCTTGAAGCTTCTCTTCCAGATTTATAGAATTTTCTTGAAGCTTCTCTTCCAGATTTCTAGAATTTTCTTGCAGTTCTTCTTTCACGGATTTAGTAGTTTCTTCGAGTTTATTCATTACCAAACTTAAATCGCCTCCGGAACTTCGAATAAAAATGTTTCGGGGTCCTCACCTTCTTGTATAAGTCCTTCTGCAAGTCTTTCCTGGAGTACTTGCTTTTTACCTGTTATTTCCAGTTCCCTTTCCTCCAATTCCTGTTTCAATTCCGCTACCTTCAAATCCGCAAGGCGCACTTTTCTTGAACACATTTTGTCTTTGCCGAGGTATCAGTCTGTTTCACACGAAAAAGTTTATCAGTTTGTTGAAAATTCACTTCGCGAATTCTTTTCCACAGGCCACCAGTCTATTGTCTGTTTCACGCGAAAAGTGTATCAGTTTATATTCCCACGCACAATTGTCCACTTCGCGAAAACCGGGCCACTGTCTATTTTCTGTTTCACGCGAACAGTGTATCAGTTTATATTCCCACGCACAATTGTCCACTTCGCGAAAACCGGGCCACTGTCTATTTTGGGCGTACAAAAAGGTCTATCAATTTATTTTTCTGTCTATCCACTCCACGATCACTTGTTTATTTTCAAAATCTCACTTCCGACACCAATTGTAACGTAAATAAACTTAACTTGGTTTAACTAATTTATTTAACACTTAATCTACAACTTAATTTATATTACTACGCCACTGTATAGCTCGATGGTATGGGCTCGTTCAGACTGTCCGTGCCATCTTGAGGGCTACCTATTTATCTCCGTCACAGGATTCCCGATCTTTCGAATTCCGGCAGTTGGCGACGGCATGTTCCAATTGTTTCCAATATTGACCATTGTTTTCCGCGGAAGAGCGACTGGATGGTTCTCGAATATCTCCGGGGATGATCTCATCGCTGTCGATGGCAACGTGTGAGGCGACAGGTCCGGCCTAGGTTCGTTACAGTAGATATATTTTAGGACTGTGAAGGAAATTATTATTTTTACATATATATGTTACTGAAGATTATTCATGCAGTGTAGAAAAAGAGTGGCTATATATGATCTAGGTGATAAGGACACATTTTCACACCATCTTCTTTGTTTTGGTTGAAATAAAAAAAATCTCGTTATTCGCTGAGATGGATCTCCAGGTTTATGGACCGTCGGGGGACAAAACCGATTGCATATTAGTCATCTCTGAAAAATTATAAGGTTAATCCTTTTTTTTCGGGATTTTTTTTTGGCTCGTATTGAAAAAATTATTTGGCTTTACGATCGAGCGCGGCGAGACGAAATTTGTTTGAAGGAGGGCGCTTGCCTCCCGATCGACTCTAGGAAATTTATCCGTTACAGGGAGCCCACGACGCAAAAAATAATGTACCCGAAAGCACGGCAAAAAAAAAATTGGACATGGCCCCTCCCGCACCTATCTGGTCGAAATTATAGGTGGCGGAAACAAATTCGCGTTTTGCAGAAAAATTTCATTATACTTTTTTGTAGTACCCTTTTAAAGCTCTCTTCGGATGGTGGTGAGGGGGGTCATCGTTTAAATCGGGGGCATCAACTAGGTGAGGGAATTTGTTTTATTTTGAAAAGTGAGGGAGTGAGGTGACATTTTGTTACCAATGTGCGTACGGGAATTTAAACCTACGGACGCGGTGACATTGAGTCAGCCAGCTGTTACGTATTCAAGTGCTGCACCAGCGTCACGGTGACAAAAATCACCAGTGCGTGCAGGCCTTTACGGTGGTGCGCGCATTTGAATACGCAATAGTCCGGCGACACACTATTGACGCGACTATCATCGCGTCCGTAGGTTTAAATTGCCGTGCGCGCATTGGTAACAACATGTCACCTCACTCCCTCGATTGCACAAGAGGACATTTCAAAAAGGACGGAGTATCATTTAAAGGTATGAATGCGAAAAATAAAATCCTTTGCCCATGCCCCTCCCCCCCCATTTTAACGATGCTTTTCCCTTTCCCCCCCCTCCGAAGAGAGCTCTACAAAAAAATAAAATAATTTTTTTCCGTAAAACGCGAAAAAATTTCCGATATCTATAATTATGAATAGAAGGGGAGGGGGCCCTTACCGGTTTGTACAACTGATACGTCAAACCACTTCTTCCATTTTCATCATGAATTCATGAGAAGTTTTGTTACGGTGTGACAGTATTATTTTCAGAATTGTTTCTTAATTTTCTTAGAATTCGGTGAGGATTCGAAAACATCAATAATTGATACCCCTGTCAGGGGCGGGTCGAGTAGGTAAATTTCCAAGTGAGACTTATGGTAAGCCTTGAGATATCATATCTCGCCGGACCACGGAGGTCCTTGAAAAATGTAGCCTATGAAACTTGCTTCTTTTTTCCAGAACTTGTCTTATGATAAGACCAAAATGGCCTCTTTTTTATCTATACTAAGTGAGAGCAGCCCTTACCCTACACGCAGATGTTTTTGGTTCCATCCAAAAACAATTTTTGCCTTAGTTATAGCCAATAAACTGTTGTTTCTACTTTTCTTCTTAAATTCAACCCTCTGCAACTTTCGGAAAAATTAACTCAAGAACTAACTCTCAGTGTGGCGTATCCTTGGGGTCATTTAATGATTTAATTAGGATAATATGAGAATAACCACTTTGGCCGATTATTGGCCAAGTAAGATCACTCAGCGACGGTCCATAAACCCTCGAGATCCATCTTGACGAATGACGAATAAATTGCGCGACTGTCACTAAGTGCGCGCAGTCAAGAAATCTTTGGCGACGTGATAATGAATTTATTGTCACCCTGAGAAAAATCACCAGTGCGCGCAGGCACTTTCTTACTTTTTGTTTATTTATTTATATATAGTCATACAAGTATTTTCCGTTTTGGCCAGCTGCATGGAAATTAAGAAAACATTTCTGAAAATAATACTGTAACACTGTAACAAAACTTCTAAAGTATTCATGATGAAAATGGAAGAAGTGGTTTGACGTATCAGTTGTACAAATCGGTTGAGGAACACCCCCGCCCCTACTATTCAAAATTATAGGTCGCGGAAAATTATGGAGAAATTTCATTACACTTTTTTGTAGTAACTTTTTAGATCTTCGAAGGAGGGAGAGGGGAAAGCATCGTTAAAACAGAGGGGGGGAACTGGCGAAGGATTTTGTTTTTCGCATTGCCACCTTCAAATGGTACCCCGTCCTCTTTTGAAAAGTCCTCCAGTGCAATCGAGAGAGTGAACTGACATTTTGTTACCAATGCGCGCACGGCAATTTAAACCTACGGGCACGATGACAATCACGTCAATAGAACAGTTTATAGCTAAAGAAGCAGTTAGCTCACTTGGCGTCGGCACTTTGATCTTTATGTTCCCGTTTGTACACTGCGCAACTCTGATTTTTATCCCTCGCGCATACCGCGTGTTACTGTGTTATTAATACTGACATTTTCCGGATACTTCGAAGAGCGATAATCGCGTACAGTCTTCTGCGCATCCTGAATTTTCCTGGAGTGGATGTTACCTTGGAACATGCATTTGGGCCAAGTGAGCTAACTGCTTCTTTAGCTATAAACTCAATAAACTGTGTCAATAGTGTGTCGTCGGACCCCGCCATAGTCAAAAGTTCTATGGACCCCGCAGAGAATAAATCAACCAGCTATTACGTATTTAAGTGCGCGTACCACCGTAAGACGGTTTCGTCACTGTCACCATGGCTAAGGACGGTGGTGCAGCTCTTGAATACGTAACAGCTGGGTGACTTAATGTCTGTGGGTTCTTGCGCATTGGTAACAAAAATGTCACCTCACTCCCTCACTTTTTAAAAGAATACGGGGGACTATTTCAGGATCATCCGAAGAGAGCTCCGAAAGGGTACTACCAAGAAGTGTATGAAATTTTTCTGTAAAACGCGAATTTTTTGCCGTGACCTATAATTTCCACCGAAAGAGGTCGGGTCCAAAAATGTTTTTTGGGCCGCCCTTCCGGGAATGTTAATTTTTCGCGTCGGAGAAATTAAAATTTCCTAGAGTCAATCGGGGGCCTTCAATAGTTATTTGTATGCCAAGATCGCGAAATACCTTTTTAGCGTACCGAAAGAAAAGTCGCTAAAAAGTTTTGCGGCTATGGCATACACACTATTTTTCGTGCAATCGTCAAAATCATTAAAATAGATAATTGCAAATAAATATATTATTGCTTTAAAATCAACAGCATTTCAATTTCATCAACAAAGTCACAGCGTTGCTATAGAAATGATTTTTGAATATATACAAAGTATTTTGACAGTTCTTGACAAAACAAAAATATGTCTGATACTGATAGTGATATTTTAGTATCTTGCACTTCTCCAGAGCTAAAAAGTATTGTAAACTCGGCTCTTTCCGTTTTAATACCTGAAAAATAAAATAGGTATGTATTTGTTGTTAATTTAAAAGTTAATGCTGTATTCAATAAAAAAATATCCTTTCCATTGTCGTATTTTAGAAATGTCAAATTTGGCGGCCTTTGCTGTGGATAACGGCCGCGAAATTTAATTTCGCGGACTAACGCGAAATACTCACTTGGGTTGCTATTGCATGAAAAAAAAATCTCGTCTCGCCGCGCTCGATCGTAAAGCAAAATAATTTCTTTTGATCCGAGCGACATCCCGAAAAAAAAAAAGGATTAACTTAATAATTTTTCATAGATGACGGATATGCTTTCGGTTTTGCCCCACGACGGTCCATAAACCCTCGAGATCCATCTAGGCGAATAACGAATAAATTGCGAGTTTTTTTTTATTTCAACCAAAACGAACAAGATGGTGTGAAAATGTGTCCTTATCACCTAGATATACATATATAGTCACTCTTTTTCCATACTGTAGGAATAATATTCAGTAACATATACAGTGCGAGTTTCTAACATGGAATAAATTCAGTAACTCAAAGACAGTTGTTTTGTTAGAAATATGCCCGGACAGGTCGATTTTTATTTTGAATTGCGCTCGTTTTTATGTGAGAAAATGTTATACAGCGTGTCTCAAATTTGAGATATGACGCCATCGACAATTTTTTAAATGGCAATCCTAATTGTTTTATGACTATTCTTAAAGGGTGTTTCAAATGCTTACCAAATATCAAATTTGAATTTTTTTGTCGTTCTACAGATATGTAACAAACATCAACTAATGCGAGAAATGAAGGAATCTGACTCAATGAAATAATTCAGGGACAGGCCCATGGGAGGGGGGTTGGTGAGTGAGATCGGTCATCACAAGTTGGCAAGTTGGGAGTTGACAATGGGACTCTAAGAACGAATTGAACTTACATAAACAAGGTGTCGTTCACAAAAAGTGGGGTGTGACCTTTCTTTTTTTAGTTGTTTGGTTATGAAGTTGGGAGAAAATCCATATTTCCCCCCCAATAATTTGCCTTCGGTCCGTCCCTGATTTATATCAAGAGGTATGTATTTATACGTTTTTGTCAAACTGGGTTGATGTTGACAATGTCAAACAAACAAGTTAAATAAAAACAGGTAAGGAGAGTAGCATCGTATCGAGCGAGGATATGTACCAAGGTTATCAGTTTGTCGTTTTGTGAGAAACGACGTTTGTTGAAAAATCTAACAAAATGCCGTACTTAACTGAAACCCACAAGATTGAAATTTTAATGATGATTGGCTACGGAGATAGGACAAGAACACAAAATGAAGTCATTCATTTATTCAGAGAGAAGTATCCTGATTTACCACCCATATCGCAGAGTACCATAAGCAAGATTGAAAAACAGTTACGGGAAAATGGGCATTTGAGAAAAACAAAGAATCATCGTCAGAGTGCCCTCAGTGAAGATGTCGAAATGAATGTATTCCTCTCTGTTGAAGAAAATCATCATGTTTCCACTAGGCAGATAGCTAGGAAACTCGAAATTAGCCAGTTTCAGTGATGAAAATTCTGAAAACCATAAATTTCATCCTTATAAAATGACAATCCTCCAGGAACTCACCGAAGATGGTCCGTATAGAAGAATCCAATTCTGCGAAGAAATGATCGATCTACCTACTAGACAGAAATATTGCAGTTAACATAGAAAACGTCCTGTTTTCTGACGAATCAACGTTTACGTTAAATGGTGAGGTGAATCGTCAAAATTGTCGTTATTGGGCAGACAACAACCCACACTGGATGAGGGAAGGACACACTCAATATACACAAAAGTAAATGTTTGGGCGGGGATTGTTGGTAATCGAGGTATATGACCAATTTTCTTCCAAAGGAATCTCAATGGAGATAGATATTTAGAATTCTTGCGGGAAGAACTAGTTCCGACTTTGGCTACTCTGTTTCCTGATCCGGATGAAGCCGATGTCCCGAAAAGAAACATCTGGTTTCAACAAGACGGTGCGCCTCCCCATTTTAAAAGACCTGTCTGTATTTAGGCAGATGGATTGGTAGAATGGCCTCCCAGGTCTCCGGATTTAACACCTATGGACTATTTCTTATAGGGGTACTTGAAAAGCAAGGTTTTTAACACCAAACCGGAAAACATTGAGCAGTTACAAGAACGAATACGACAGGAGTGTAGACTAATTTCCGCCCAAGTAATTAGAAGTGTTCAAAACGAGTTTAAAATCCGTTTAGGATATTGTCAGTTAGTTAATGGACAACATTTTGAGCATTTATTGAAGAAACATATTTGAGTTGATATCAGATAGATCAGGCGAATCTCATTTTCGATTTAGTTGATGTTGAGGAATAAAAATTTGATATTTGGTACGCATGTGTAACTTACTATACCCTTCAAGAATATAGTCATAAAAAAATAAGGATTGCCATTTAAAAAAATAGCCGATGACGTCATATCTCAAATTTGAGATACGTTGTATAACATTTTCTTACATAAAAACTAGCGCAATTCAAAATAAAAATCGACCTGTCCGGGCATATTTCTTACAAAACAACTGTCTTTGAGTTACTGAATTTATTCGAAGTTAGAAACTCGCACTGTATATGTAAAAATAATAATTTCATTTACAGTTCTAAAATATATCTACAAGTCTTCGTCTTTTCGAAGGTAAACTCTTCTGCATCCTGACGCTAAACAGCTTCTGGTTGGTGTTTTTCTGCAAAATAGCTAAACAGTTACTGTAGTATACAGGGTGTCCCTGGACTTCCTCTCGGGAATGTATAGATGGGGTCAAAATATCACCAGTACTTCATATAACTTTTGTTCCTAAAAGTCTTCGTTACCAAGTTACGGGCCCTCAAAGTTACAAAATGAAAAATGTTTTTCTTTGATAACTTTCAAAGTGAATATTCAAAATCATCTAAATTTTGGTGATTGACTAAACAAATGAATTCCTTCGATGAGCTTTCATGCAGGAGTCAGTTGTTTTGCTACAAAGTCAGGAACGGACTACCCCCAATGGTCCACACCCCAAAACTTTGAAATGACATATAATTTTTCAATAGTTTTCAACAAAATAAGGTTACGTAGACAATTTTCTGAATAAAAGTAGTCGTGTGGAAAGTCGATCGGAGCAACGATTCTTAATAAAAATGCAGTTTTACTCGACGACATCAAACCCGATCGTCCTGCATTATTTGAAATGAAACATTTTCACAGTAGAAATACTAATGCTAACGTTAATTCAACAACATTTATAATAGGGATAATACAAAATATGCTAAAATAAAGTCGTAAACAAAAAGTACAGTACATAGTTGAAAGTTTCATTCACAATGTAGATATTTTTTCAAATGGAATATCAAGTTATGTAGATACGTAGTGTTTTTGAACTAACAAGCTACTCAACTATGAAATATCGAAATCAGTTCATATTTTGTATGTACGCGTGGAATAAGCACGTTTCGTGTTGTGTTATCTGAATCTCATAAAACTCAACATTTGGATGTTGCAAATTCGTATTCACAGCTTAAATGTTGGGGAGTTTCACTGAAAAGTATAATTTCATGGGAGAAAATCTTTAACCCGAAGATAAATTTAGCTGAAAAAACGCACATCGGAAGACATAACTAATAAAAAGCAAACGAATAAACTACAAAAACGGCTGCACATGAATAGGTAAAAAATATCCGGTGAATAAATTTATGATCCATTTCTTCCACAGATGTTGACAAAAACACCTTGTAGAAAGAAATAAAATTAGTTTGCGCCGACTAATAAAATGTATTGAGAGAGACGGGGGTCATATCGAGCAGTTTTTGTAGCGGATTTTGCATTTCTGTTTGCTCTTGAGGCTTGCTATTGATTATTTACACCATGAGTTTTGTAAGGTAAACGTGTTTGCATGATAAAAATTCGTTATGAACATTGTACCTATCATTTCTATTTTCATTACAAATTAATCTTTTCGAATAATGGTAGAATCTCCGGTTGGATGTCGTCGAACAAAAATGCATTTTTATCAAAAATCGTTGCTCCGATCGGTTTTCCACCCGGGTACTTTTATTCAGGAAATTGACCAGGTAACCTTGTTTTCTAAAAACATATTGACAAATCCCAGTCATTTCAATGTTTTGGGGTGTGGACCATCGGGGGTAGTCCATTCCTGACTTTGTAGCAAAACAACTGACTCCTGCATGAAAGCTCATCAAAGGAATTCATTTGTTTAGTCAATCACCAAAATTTAGATGATTTTGAATATTTACTTTAAAAGTTATCAAAGGAAAACATTTTTCATTTTGTAACTTTGAGGGCCCGTAACTTGGTAACGAAGGCTTTTAGGAACAAAACTTATATGAAGTACTGATGATATTTTGACCCCATCTATACATTCCCGAGATGAAAAGAGGAATTCCAGGGACACCCTGTATAGAACAATATAATGTAGGTACATTTTCTAATGTGTATTCTGAAAATTAATAACAAAAAAAATTTATCAATTGAAATTACAAAAATTTATGAGCGGTTAATAGAGGCGCTGATTAATTTGTAATTCCACAAGCTATAGTAAAAATATGCTCAACATAGGGTACTAAATTCCAGTGTAATTTGTTGCTGAGAATTTTGAATATTTTTATCCTTTGATTGCTTCTTTCAATGTGCACTGTGTAGAGCAATTTCACGACTTAAAAAAGTGCTCAAACTTGCTCAATCCTTGATTAGTCTGCACCAGAGCGTTACGTTCATTTTCTTACGGAAAATGATGAAAACTTATTCCAGTACAACGGGATCATTTTGCCCAAGAGTCACAACGACAATAATGGTTTGGACTTGACTTGATTCACTCATTTTTTCAGTACGTACACAGGCGCGGACCAGGATTTCGTTCAGGGTGGGGGTTTATTTTTTGTGTGATAACTTATATTTCAGAAAATGTGTTCAAAAAATATAGAAACCAATAGTGCAGTTGCTGTCGAGAAATACAGTATAATTTGGATAGTGCTCTGTTTTCATAAATGTGAAATAAAAATGCCTGGATGTAGACATTAAAAAAACAATTTAATTATATTAATATTATTATAATCGTTGATTTGTTTGATAACATGAACATGATATTCATGAAATCGGATATGGAATCATCTGCGACTGGAAGATAAACTTTAGTCACTATCTTTGATAACCTCTTGTTTATGTTGAAAAGGGAAACATTCTCAATTGAATATTGAATAGAAATATTTTTCGGAAAATTGAAAAATATACGACAATAATGAAGTTATTTTTAAATACCTCCCAAGAGGTTATCTTATGGATGGAAGATAGTGTTTAAAGTTTATCTTTCAGTTGCAGATGATTCCATATCTGATTTCATACACATCTTGTTCATGTTATCAAACAAATCAATCCATCATACGCCTTGGCAGGTTTTAATGTAAAAAAACACTGATTTCAAAGTGTCACTCTAGATGAAATGTTTCTAACAGTCTTTCCATCATTGCATAGTGAAACTGCTTCTGAAGAAAGTGTTTCCCAATTCTTCCGGTCTACATGATGATCGTGGAGGCGTAAAATAGTTTTTTTTTTAATTTTTTCAATTTCAGGTTTATCCGCATCAATCATTTGGGTTATTAGCGGAGTTCAATACATTTTATATATCACAAAATACATTTATATATTTCAGAAAGGTAACTAGTCTATCTATG
Organism: Gonioctena quinquepunctata; assembly: GCA_018342105.1. Taxonomy (NCBI): domain Eukaryota; kingdom Metazoa; phylum Arthropoda; class Insecta; order Coleoptera; family Chrysomelidae; genus Gonioctena; species Gonioctena quinquepunctata. The sequence continues at coordinate 570,892 of JAFIRS010000412.1, forward strand.
TTCTGTGGGTTGAGGATTGTTTGTAGCTCACTGGGTAGACCGATAACCAGAGATTCACGGCTTGACTTGATATTCAAGCTACTTGACTTGACTTGAAATCAAGTCAAGTTCAAGTCAAGTAGTAGTTTTCAATGTCAAATCAAGTCAAGTATTTATTTATCAAGTACTTGAAAGATCAAGTACTTCTATCAAGCTACTTGATTTTCAGCAGTTTTATAAATAATGAAAATAATGAGAATAAACGTTGCGAAAAACACTTTTATTTATGAAACTTATTGTATAAAAGAACCAAAAATATAAACTATTTTAAAATGGAAACACAAATTAAATCGCTATAAAACATAACAAAATACAAAATATTAAAAAAAATTGTTTTTTAATATTGAGAAACCTCCAAGCACTGTTTGATTTCATCATTTTCCATCCAGGATTTTAGGTACATGAGGCATCTTATGGATTTTTCGCCTAATCTATTGCGGGTTTTTGTAACAGTCAGAGCAGCTCTGGAGAACTGTCTTTCAACAGGAGCTGAAGATGCTGGCGTTGATAAAAAATCTTTGGCCATTTTGGCCAAGTTTGGAAAAATGTTTTCGTGCCTCTTCCACCATTCTAATATATCTTCAGAAATGTTAGCACGTGGTTCAGACAGGAATTTGTTTATTTCATAACGCCAAGCCATTTCATTTGCTCGATTCACAGGAGATTTCTTGAATAAACTTAGGAGATCGATGTCAAACTCACTGTATTTATCCTTCGAAGATGAAGATGATGCTGTTGTGTCTGTAGACCTGGCTGAAAATATTTTGTTTTAAAAATTTCTTCAAAGTGTTTGACTGTTTCCTTTTCCAAGTCTTTTCCCCAACTTGTATTGGAGAATGTTTCCACTTTATGCCGGGGATCTAAGATTAATACAACACAGTACATCCAGTTGGTTCTTTGATAGGTAATGTTCGATGATTTTATCTTTAGCCGCTTGAATACTGTAAATGAATTTTTCATCAGTCTCATTTCTACTTGGATTATTATCGAGTTCAATAGCCCATTGTTCTAGCTTATCCAGGAGCATATTTATACCAATTATCACCATCGGAAGTGTGCAATATGCTTCACCCTCTAATGTTTTGGAAATTGTCTTGAAACTGTTCAAGTATTTACAAACTCGATCTATTATCGACCACTCCGTGTCTGTAGGCTTCAAAGTTTTCATATTTTCTGTGTTATCACAAAGAATGTTTATAGACTTTTTCATATTGAGGCCCCATCGCAGCATATCGAAAGTTGAATTCCATCTTGTTATGACATCTAATTTTGGCATAGCCATTGTCAAATTCAGAGTAGTGCAAAATTTTTCGAAATCGTTGCGCAGATTTTCAGAATTTTTCAACTTCTTTCCAAGACAATGTTTTTTTTTATTGGAGATAGCGAATTTAGATCTCCAGTTATTTCATGACAGTGCGATAGGGTAGCATCTGTCTCTGTCTCTTGAAACTCAGAATTCGAATCAAGTATTTTTATAAAATCTCTTGCCCCCATATTTAAAATATGCGTAAAACATAGGAAGTGACTATTTTTGGGGTCAATGTCGGAAATAAAGCCTGTAAGCTCATTCATAAATGTGAAATTGCTGTTTGTATTGTCGGTTGTAATTCCTTGCACAGAATTTGTTAAATCGTAGAATTCCAATATGTCAGCAAAAAGCTTTGCTATCCATCTGCCAGTATGTTGTCCATGCGCCGAAACAAAATCCAAAAGGATTTCATGCAGTTTCCAATTATTATCAATGAAATGAGCAGTAATTCCATAGTATCCTTTCATACTAAAAGAAGACCAACCATATATTGTGAATGAGATTTTTGATTTATATTTCTTTAGTAAACTTTTGAGGGTATTCTGTGCTGACCCGAACATTTCCATTGCCAAAGAATTCATTTTATTCCTACCAGGCAAAATTGCGTTAGAATTTAAGTACTTATAAACTTGTAAACTTATTTCGTCCTGAAAAAATTGAACGGTAGGTACTTTTTCACCATATACTCCACAAGTAGCTTTTGAAACTTATCTTGCTGGAAATCCTGAAAATGTAGGAAAAATCAAATTAATATATAAATATATTAATGTATTTACGAATTATAATTTTTAAGAAGTAGTAATAAGTAGTTTTTGTTTTAAGAAGGTAATATTCTTTTTCTACGACCACATCACCCGAAAATAACAAAATTCGCACTCTTTGGTTGTTTATAAACTACTAAATTTCACATGTGCGCAGAAATATTTCCACACATGTGGGAAAAAACCATGTTCGCACATGTGTGGAAAGTAATGTTGACATCAAAATATGTTCCACACACATGCAGAAAATGCAGAGTAATAATTACAAACTTTAATGCAAATCTCGAAGAAAATTTATTGTGTTCGTAGGAAAAATAGTGTACACAACTAGTAAGAAAGTGACTTTCTTACACTCGTAAGATTTTCTTACTCGGCTATCGCCACGTTCAACAACATTCTCACTCGTGTGAAATGTATCACCTTCTACACTAGTTGTGTAATATACTATTTCAGCGTTCAGCGATAACCTGGCTAAAGGCTGATTATTGAGGGATTTGCATTGTTTGGTTGCAAATTCCGCTACACAGTGGGTGGCATATAAGCAGCAGCGCAGTCTATGCAATCTTACGGTGGGTTTCGTTGTGCAAAGCGTGCATTTCCCTTGCTTATCAGTCTTTTTCGTACTCTTCGGATCTTGTTCAACGGTGAAATAATCCGTGACTTTTTTCTTTCCATTAGTCTTAGTTTTTTTATGTGCCGGCTCTTGCACAAGATCACGATCTTCGGATTGAAAAGTATTTTCCTCTAACACATATTCTGAATCGCTGGTCTCTGATTCCATTATTTCCGATGAATTACTAATTTTTTTTCTGCAGGGCACAGGTTTAAACACTTATGTGATTTTGTGATGAAACAAGTCACATACTTGGACCAAACTACCATTCACCTAGGGCGTGTATGTATGCATAATAAGCAAGACTGCACGATTGATTCAGTCAGCTCGGAGCTCGGGGAACCCCCGTATTTTGTCTTAGCGCGAGCGAGCTTGCAGAAATATACGCCGTGCGACACGTGCGTATCAAGATCAAGTAATATCAAGTAGCTTGATTTCAAGTCAAGTAATGAATATCTCAAATCAAGTTAAGTCAAGCATGTAAATTGTCACGAGCTTGATTTGCAAGTCAACTCAAGTAGTTTGTTAAAATATCAAGCTACTTGACTTGACGAATCTCTGCCGATAACATCTCTTTGTCGTTGGTACAATGGACAGTCCAGAAGTATGTTTCACATTGATATTTGTTTGGCAGGTTTCACATCTTTTGGTCACATCTTGTTGAAACAGGTGTTGATGTGTTAATTTTGTATGGCCAGTGCGGAGCCTGGTGAGAATCACTTGATATTTTCTACATAGTCCCTGGTATTGTATATGATCCATATTTGGGTAGATTTCCAGTAATTTATTATTTTCCTGTTCATGCCATCTCTCACGCCAGATATTTTGTATATACGCCTTTATAGTGGGCTTCATATCTGTGTATGGAATTTTTGTAATGATTTCGGAGGTTGGGTCTACACTGGCATCTTTTGCAGCCAGGTCTGCCTCCTCATTACCAGGAATGGAATCCAGACTAGCTCGATGTTCTTTCCTTGGTTCCTCAGCTCGTACAACTGTGTTTTTATATTTTTCAAAATGGGGTGTTTGGGGTAGAGCTGTTTGATGCCCTTTACAGAGCTCAGGGAATCTGTGAATATTACCGTGTTTTTAGCGTTGAGGTTTGTCGAGAGTTTAATGGCTTCCGATATGGCGTGTAGTTCTCCTGTATAGATTGAGCTTTCTGGAGGTATACTGAACTTATGGATGTTGGTCCCTGAGATAACTGCTGCACCTACTCGTTCGCCTCCACGTGTCTTAGACGCATCTGTGTAGAGTGTTTTGAACCCCCTGTACTTACTTTCTATCTCGTGGAATTTTTGAAGGAGTTCGGGATTGGAGGTAGTGGACATGCTGTGAGGTAGGTGTTACAGGGCGGAATTTCCACTAGCCATGGTGGTGTGTTCTCCTCGTGAGCTGATATGGTATCCTCGAATGTGAAACCATGTTTTTTACTCTCAGGTTGAATGGTTCTCTGGTGCTGCTGTTCTGTTGGAGTGTGCTACGAAGATAGTTTGAGAATGTGTGTTCATAAGTTGGATGTTTTTTATCTGTAGATATTTTAGCGGCATATGTTAGGCTCAGATATTGACGTCTCAATTCCAGAGGTGGTAAATAGATTTTCATCGACAAAAATGTATTGAAGACCTAGCGAATACGATGTTGCTCTTGCATTAATGTTACACATTGTTTCTGGTGAGTACACCTTTTTGGAAAACATTCTTCTTTGCCTCTTTCAACTATATGAAAATCAAATAACTATCTGAATGAAAATTCAAATTTTCTCTTTCGGAATTTTTCTTTTGAGTTAGGGTCCTTTCACAATATCTATTAGATGTAGTTCAATGTCCAACGTGGCTTTAGCCGGAGAAGTGGTTGGTTTTTGTTATATATTACAAAAAATAACTTCATTTTTGTCGTAGATTTTTCAATTTTCGGAAAAATCTTTCTATTCAATATTCAATTGAGAATGTTTCCCTTTTCAATTATAACAGTTATTTTTAAGTTAACTATCAAACTCCAATCTCTGCTTACGGCAAATCTTGTAATAACTTTCTCGGTATCAATAGGAATATGTCTATGCACGTGCATAAGGGCAAGACCGAGATGACGATTTTCTGTCATGGTCAATGGGATACATGCAACGATAACTCTCAAGAAAATCACAAAAGAATTGTGTGTGTTGGTTGACTGTTGGCGCACAACGAACTAAACTCTCTGTCTTGTCTGTATCCTCAAGTGCGCAGGAGGAAGTAGCCGCGGGGAGAAACAAAATGCATAGAAAACAAAACACATAATTTGTGGAGGCGCGGACTCGACGCACATAATATTTTTTTTTATTATTGTAGTGATGCGTTAAACGTTAATAACGACTTTAGTAAATATAGTGAAGTTCTAAGGACCATTTCAAAATTTTGAAATTGTTTCAACAAAAGTGCTTCAGTCGTTATATATGTTCATGAACTCCAACTTTCCAGCGATTGTCATCGTTCGACTGTCACTTGTCAGTTATTTCTATTGATATTTGTATTTGTTCCGAGTTAATTTTCGGTGAATTATACCCCTGAAAGTGCGCAATCTCCAATAAGTTTGCCTAAATTACCAGTTTCCTACAATATTTGAAATTGTCACACTTGGTTTGATTTAGCCAATTTTCTTTAGATTTGATTAATGAAATCGTGGGGTCTTATCAACTTCGAGAACAGAACAGGTCCATACTATACCCTTCTATATGTTTATAATGAATCAAACAAAATCCGCATTTTCTATTTCCCTAAAAAACCCTGAAATTAGCCGTTTTATCGCCCAACGATGTGTTATTTTGCGATATCACAACACGGGTGACATGACCTGAAATGTTATTCAACAAATTCTTTAATGAAATATACATTGAAAAGTCTATATTAACACGAATTTTCAAATAATTTTATGAAGCTGAGCCTTTCTGATGAGATACACGAAGACATGAATAGACTTACAATAGACAAAGGACACCCACTAAATTGGGTTTATAAAATCACGACACATGTTTCGCTATCAATTAGCATCTTCAGGTGGAGATAACAACCACCATCATGTTAAAAAACAATTAAGCGCTAATAGATACATAATATTTAATATCCATTGGCCATAGATATACAATCCCTGGCCGCAGAGGTTATCTACAAATAAAGCATTCAAACTATTCATGTTTCAAAAGATCTATGTAGTTGTTTTCTAGTTTGAAAATGTCACAAGAATATAATTGATTATTGTATTGTCGTGTAATTGCGCTATTCCTACAAATTTGTCAAGTGTATCCATCGTAATGGCCTAATAGGGAACAAGCATGTGCCCCTTTTCTAAATAGACAAAGGACGCGCAGTTAACAAATCTTCGGTGACGTGACAGTGACAATGAATGTATTGTCACCTTGACAAAAATCACCACTGCGCGCAGGCTCTAAGAGTCCATAGCCATGGTGACAGTGACAAAACAGTCACGGTGACAAAAATCACTAGTGCGCGCAGGTACCTAAAAAAGTCACGATGCTAGAAACCGTGTGCAACAGAGATAAATTTATCTGAAGTACCAAGTGAATGCTTAGATTGTTGCCAGTGAACTGAATTTAATTAACAAATGCATTTTAGATTTGTTTAAGGGGCCTTCAGAAGTGCCAATTTATCGGACCCGATATCGGGGGGCCGAAGTCGGGAATCGAAATCGTGACGTATGTAGGCTCGTCGGCCGACTAAATAATTGTGTTCCCGATATCGGGTTGTCGGGAGGCACGGACCACCTTCATAATTACTACTTCAAAATCGCTAATAATTTAAAAAAATTGTATTATGCTATACATTTCCAATTGCCATTCATACGGTAATGGTAGGAAGCTATGCAGAAGTGTGATTTTTTATCAATGACACGTTTGTCAAATACTTGAACTATTATTGTTTATTGTTCCTGAAATGGGTATTCCACAAAAAAAAATTGAGGAAAACGTGTGCTGTCACTACAAAATTTCAAATAATATATAGTTTATTGCATCTCCCAAAATGTTTTTAGGATTTCAACTATAAGTTTTCTGAGTGAACAAAAAGAGTCCAACAAAGTGTTGCTATGACGACTTTAAGTACAAGTCCGCTAAAGTGGCATTTTGCGTCTGTCGAGGCATTAGCCAGGGAAGTAGTTGTTTTTTGATGAATTTTCGACCAACATACATTTATTGTATAAGTATTTGTAGTCAGCTGTCTTGAGGAATGATAAGTTTTTAATTTTTAACCCTTTGTGGCTCAGTAGTTCCACTGTGGGACCACCTTTTAATAAAATTTTCTCTACTAGCGGAATAGTCGTGCGCTGGAACCACGTGGCGGAAAGCGATGTTTACGTCGTATAATTCATTGGCCGCGCATTGTGCGGAATCGAAGGGGGGGGGGTTAGAATTAGTAAACAATAGATATTTTGCACGTTCGCTGGTCTGTAAGAGCAAAATTTTCAACAAGTTCAAGGTACGATCCTCTAGAAATAAGAACTGATAATGCTGTTCATATGCCTCAGCATGGATCTAAAGTATGTTGTTCGTATTGCAGTACCAAAGCAGTATCTCATCGCTCAAGAACTGTACTGTATGAAATGTAGGTTTATGTCTGAAGAGAAGAACTGATTCCATTTCATGCTAGATAAATATTTGTTTGTGGTCTAGTGGTTCCATGGGGTGATCACCCTTTTTTTTATATTCATAAATAAAAATAAAATGCATTAATTTTCGTTTATTTCTTGTCCCCATATGCCCTAAACATTATTCAATTACTGATGAATTAAAAAAATATATATTCCGTCCATAAAGTGAAATAATAGTTGTCTACTGATTTGTTACGACTTCTGTCTTGTATTATAAATATTTCAGAGTAGCCTTACTTCAGAGGTTACTGCTTTTGTCGTATATGTGTCCGTTTTTTCAATGTATGATCTGATTATGCCAAGATGCTCATTACATATTTGTGGTGTCATCCCTAAAAAAATCGAATTTCATCACATTCTAGAATAGCTGCATTTGGGGAACTCAGGCCGATCTACGTACAATTGTCTTGCCCAAAATTTCCATTTTTCTTCTTTCTTCTTGCACTTCACAATCGCTGTTAGATCAATCCCAATTTTTGCATTTTTCGACAGAGCAAAACCACCCTCGCCAGTCGTTTAATTATTAACTGACAGCACTTGATCGGGAAGTTTGAAATCGGAACGTGTGTACAATCGAGCCAATCATGTCCGACGTCGGCCTCCCGATATCGGTTCCAATAAATCGTAACGTCTGTAGGTGCCTTTATAACCGAAGGAGTTTTATTTTCAAGAATATTAGTTCGTATTTATAATCTAATGCAGGGTCACTCACGGTTGATGGTAGGTTAGACGTTTACGGAGAACGGAACATAAGATTATTTTGAAAATTTGCTTTCTTGGGTAATTAGTTCTGCTCAATCGATCTAAAATATTTTCAGCGCTGCGGCTTTGCCGCTAATATTGAAAATCAGCAACAACTTTGATATTTTAAATGAGGCACCCTGTATATTATTGCATTCTTCGCTTTGCGTTCTGGTTATTTTTGTTTAATGCTTCCCTATACCTATCTCCAGCGGTTTAAGATAAATTAATTGATTTCTTTATTTTTTGTGAAATACATAGCTCAATTAAATGTTTGTTTTGGGTATTTGGATTTGTAGCAAGCTGAAATTTGGGGTGTAGTTTACCAATGCCCGTGTATTAGTTATGTCTAAGGGAATATGTTCTCTATAATACAGGATTGTTCAAAATTTGTGGTTTTACCAATTTATACAAAAATGGTGAAAAGTGCATTTTTTTAATGGAGCACTTTGTATAATATCGAATATTCTGAAAGACAATTGAAGCAACTTTCAAATATGTATCCTGTTCCTAAAAAAATTTTAAAAATCGGATTATTTTGCCATATTTTATATTAGATAGCTATGAAATGTCATGAAACATGTCATAATGAAAATTCGACAATCAGTGCGTCAAAAATAAAACGTTTGCGCGTTCATTAAAAATTTGTATCTGAAAAGGATCAAAATGGAAGGCAATTCATATGAAGTTTTGATGAAATTGTTCATTCTTCATGGTTCATGTGATCAAATTATAGCCAGAACATGCAGAAGGCAACCAATGAACGAGAGAAAATATGTACGATTACAAAATAAATTCATCAGTTATGAGTCAAAACTGAAAGTGAAACGAAATTTACTAAACTAATAAAAAATAATTCTCATTATGTAAAATAACAAATAATTATGTAGAAATTGTGTCCTTCAAGTTAATTGGAGATTTGGTTTAGTGGGAACAAGGACAATAAAAGTGATCCAAATTTTAAAAATTGCCGACGTTTCGACTTTTATTTATCGTCTTCTTGAGGGCTAAAAATACATATGGGTTTACAATACATATTGAAATACATTATAAAGATAACCATAATATGACACATAATAATGAATAAAACAGATTCACGAACAGTAATGTGTTAAAAACAATAATAAACTATGCTTTATAAATGAAACAACTAGAGATCTACCTTTTTTCCGTTATTCAGACATATATTATTTATCTGGTGTTGAGTATCATTGATAATAAGGATTGAACAGCAACAAGTTGATTCTGGTGAAATTCGAGGTTTCATAGATTTTAAGATTTCCAGTTCCAAATCTCAATTTTTTGTAGAATCAATAGTTTGCCTTGTTGTAAGCGGATGTTGTTTATGAATTTGGTGTATAATTGAATTTTTGGTGTCGTATTTCGCAGGATTGTGTCCAGAAGGTCGAGGGTAGAATTGTCATTGGGTTCGAGATTTTCTTGGCAATTATACATGTTCTCCAATAATGGGCAGCTTTCCCTCTCGAAGTGTGTATCTTTCAGATTCCGGGCCAAATAGAGGTTTTTGGGGGAGAATATTTTGCGATTTTGGATAATTGGAAATAGGTGGTGAAAATCGAGAGTTTTAGGTTTTTGATAGGGACACGAACTGCAAATATTAATTTATTGTCAACAAAACTCACTTGCGTTCCTAGAAATTGAAAGTATGTGACCATATTTTCGAAAATTGGAATTTGGTTTCGGTTGTATATTTTCCAATATTGTTCCTTGTTCTTTGAAAGCTGAGATTGTTGACATTTTCAATTGTTTCACTCATTGTTAAATGTTATTTCTCTAAATCTTGTTCAATTTGTTCTTGATTCTCACCCAATATCCGAATAGTTTTGTTGTAATGATCGATCAGCTTTTTGGACAAGGAAATTTGGAGGTTGGTCTCATGAAGTATTTGTTTTTGATTATTGTCTAATAAATTGATGGCATGATTTTATCGTACCAAATTACCAAACAGCCATTTATTTACTTTACCTAATATATTAATCAGCCCTCTTTTTTCACGCGTGCGAAATGAAGGAAATAGTTTTCCGAGTTTCTTTTGAGTGGTTTCGATCAAATACTTGGCTCTCAACAACATGTTTTCTGCTAGGCCATTGATACAAGGTTTGTTGCATTTATTTTCAGGATACTTATCCTGATGAAAATTTCTGATCAATAATTTTCTTCAAATCTAAGTAGTGTAAAAAGGTACATTTGGAATATATAAATTTAGCGTCTCCTAGTTCTCTAGGAAGAATAAGGTTATTCAAATGTAGCGACCCCTAGTCGTATAGAAATGTAAATGAATTTTTGAAAGTATTCTGAATGGCCACAGCAAATATTTCTGGAAGAAGGGTATTTTTGAAATACATTGCATAGTTTTGTTTGGGGTCCTTAAAGTTTTTAATAAATATTTTCATGTCATTTTCTAGATTGTCTTTAGAGAAGGTGACATATTCGTATGTTTTCGAAAATTTTCTCCCTTCTGACATTTGTTTCAACTAAATCTCCGCATGTCTTTATCAATTGGTTTTTGTATGTGTTCAAAGATAGATCAACTACTGGGATTGTCAATATTGGGTTTTCAGCAGTAGTATGAACGGTTCTAGGTCATTTTCAATATTTGTGTGTGTATTTGTGGGAGGTTGTATTAAAACGTTGAAATTATATTGGGTTTGGATTTGTTTTCTTCGTTTTATGGAGTGGCTGTGAGAGACCTGATAGTAGGATTTTCTAAAAACTCTCCTATGGTTTCGCTATCTAAATGTGGAAGATTATGCAAGTTTTTGAGTTCTTTCTGTACCACGTCGTCGATAGCATCACGATTTACATCAGTTGACATCGTCTTTGGTATTTGGGATTTTTTTTCAATTATTGAAATTCTGATGATTGGTAGAGAGCTATTTGTATCAATGAAAATCTTTAATTTAGGGTTTTGGATTTCGATATATGGTAATGCATTATTTGAAAGGATTTCTTCTACGTTTGGGCGTTTACTGGAAAATTTGCATTTTGGTGGTAATCAAATTCGATATTGGGATCAATTAGATCATATTCTGAGTTGTAGTTATCGAAATTTTGGTATTCGTCTTGATACGGATTTTCTAAATATAAATTTGGGTTCTGGACAATACAAAGTTCACTTCGTAAATCCAGATTTCCATAATCGTTAGAATAAAATTCTTCATAGTGAAAATTTTGATATCCTCTGGGTTGGAAATTTTGTGTATTTATTGTCGAATTTGTATTTTCAAAATGTTGATAGTTGGAATTTTTAAATTGTCTTCTAGATACTAATGCGAGGTTTCGGGACCTAGTTGACATTGGCTCGAGTTTTGGCAACTGATTCATAGGTATTTGATTTGGTTTGAAATCATTTTTTGAGGAGCCAAAAACTTCACGATTTGTGGGGTATCTGTTCTGTTGTAACCTCGGTGTAACCAGTATTGACTGATTGGGCTACACTGGTTTTTGGGTACCTGATTCCTTTGAAATTGATAAGAATTGTGATTCACAATGAAAAATGCGGATGATTGGAAAATATGCTGAATATTGAAATTATTTTGATTATTGAAATTTGCTTGAGGATTATTCATATACGTTTGCTTGGGGACAAAATTATTTCTGAAAATTGAAAATATTGCTTCTGAGAGACCTCCCTATAATCTTTGAAAAAATTCAAATTCGTTGTCATAGGTCATGGCATATTTCAGTTAAGCTAGTTGTTTGAGGTACGTTTCATTATTTTTCAGGGTGCCAGTACATCCTGCAATGACAGTATTTACATCTGTTTTATTGTAGTGGTTGATTTGTCATAAGTTCTGAGCTTCTGAGACTGTAATATCATTACTTATTCTCTGTACAACGTTACTCCTCAATAATTGAATTCTACTGCCGAAGTTGATGAGGTGTTCTTTTTTGTATCGACTAGTTATCGTGAGCTCTTGAACTAGACAATCTAGATCTCTACGATCTGAAAAACACTGCTTGAGAGCATTTTTCAGACTATTGCATGTATTCAATTCATTACGGTTTCCTACCACAGCTTCTGCTTTATCTATCAATTTTTCTTGAATGCATTTGAGGATGTGTCTTTGAAGAGAGTCTCTTGATGTGTTCGGTAATTGTTTAATGAACTGTCGCAATGAGTAATAAATTTATTGAAAGCGTTGCTATCACCATCATAAAGTTTGATATTTTCTAATCGAGACTCGAGATACCAGTTCAACTGTGGTTGCTCTACTACTATTTTCGAAAGAGAGAGTACCGAGTCTATTTGAAATAACTTCACCCACAAAATTATTATTATAATAATGAAAAGATCAGTATCTATTGATTCATTTCATTGGAAAGAATCAAGTTATCAATAATTTCAGTTGGAACAATTCAGTATCACTATCCTATCTTCCCTAAAATCCTTGAACAGAAGGTTTAGGAAAGTAAAAAAGGAATTTGGCAACTACAGAATTTAACAAGTTGATACTTCAGAGTCGCGAAAATATTCTGTTTTGCGAATGAATTTTTTTTTCACGACTGCGAGAATCCTACCGACTGCGCCCATATTGAACTTGCAATGAAAAACGGACTTAAAAAAACGAAAAATATTTTTTTGTACAATGAAGGTGCTTTTATCATCTCTGAATGCAAGACAAAGATTGAATTTTTAATACAGACAATTATGATGGGAAGAACAAACAATGATTTTGCATATCCTGGAACGTCTGGCTCTTGTGGTTATTGGGACGTTCCTTGATAAGCGGCATCATGTGACTTGTGCAGATAAAAGTGTGTGTGTGTTACTCATGAATAATTTTTGGATAATTGTAATTTGTTGAGTATTTCAAAGTATGCTGACTTTATCTACTAGTTCTGACTATATCAACCAATTTGGATATAACGAGGTTCGTTTGTTATTATTAGTGTGAAATTGACATTATTGTAGAAGCACAGTTCCAATACATTTCGCTGGTAGCCTGCAACGAATGTTAATAAACATTCTCAGACTCTTTTTCTATATTTCTCAAATAATTAGTTCGAAATTCCACATATTTTAATGTTTATTGCAGTCGGCAATTGCCAGTGTGTTCTCACGGGTTAAGCTAGGCGGGCAGTGGTTTCCAAAATATGGTTGAATTTGATGAAAGAAATCTTGAAGATTGTTTTTTTTTAATTTCAACTACTGTAATTCGTTATAAAATGGCATTATACACCCGTCAGATTTTTTCACCCGAAAGCTCCATTACACAATAGCTCACAATTGCATTATACACCCGTATATATATATATATATATATATATATATATATATATATATATATATATATATATATATATATATCCTTACCCGTAAAATATTTGTGGATTTGTGGGTGAAGGTCTATTTTTTCCCCTTCAAAATTATAGAAAAAAAAAATCTGGAAAGCCCCACCGTTCTCAAATTTTTAAAACCTTTTTTTGGGATCGTTTTACGTGGTCAAAATATTTGTGGGTGTAGGTCCCATTCTTCACCACTTCTAGAATCATTCTAGTAAACACTTTGGAAAGTCCCACCGTTAGCTTACATAAGAGTTTTGTCACTTTGTTATCACTTTTGCAGTGCCTTTTTGAGATGAAATCCTGTCCGGCAAAATACTCGCTGTTCTAGATATCATTCACCACATTCCATAGAATGATTGTAGAGCAATCATTTGGATTTGCTTACATTTTTTCAAACTGAGATAATTTTAAATTTTTGGACCAGAAACGCATATGTAAGATTACAAATTTGGGTTATCACCGTTTTTCAATGTATAACTCGAAATGAAACTTGATCTCTATAAAATGATGTTGATGGCAGATATACATTTGTCACATCCACGAACTCGTGGCTAAGCCAAGTTTTTGCGACATAAAAACAACAAAAAAGTTTCCAAGACAAACAAAATTTAATGTTTCCCATTAATTTTCCAGTAATTAATGCAATTTCCAAGTATCTCGTCACTTTTTCATGTCGATAATATTTTTCAATTAATTTAAAATGATTCTGAGTTTTGATACCCGCATCAAGAGATGTTTGAAATATCCATATATGCTTCTTCAGAATTCGTCCGCATCAACCTTCAATTATCTGAAAGGTACCATTTAACATAATAGTAGATTATGTAACAAGTACGCACAAAGAGGTTTTAGCGGACGATTCGGAATGTTTACTGACAAGGCGCCAGCCGAGTCCAGAATATGAAGATGATGTCCGCAAAAGTCATTTACATACAACATTTTTGTATTAGCCTTCCAAATGAAAAGATGGGAAACGCCACACATATTTTCTCGTCGTGTAAACATATTTTTTCTGAGGAACTAGTTATGAAATATTGTTCATCATATAAATAACTTCTATATTAGACATTTTCAAGGAATGCTAATAGACATTTTAGAAAATATATTTTTTTTGGGGTTTTTCCATTTCATTTTTTCCGCATAATGCGTTATGCCTTTTTTATATTAGTGAACACCACTTCTATAGATATTTTGAATAAGCCAAACAACCTCTCTCACAGAGTCTTGCCGGGTACGATTCCTCGAGCAAACCTGTCCTTAGATACTAGTCTAAATCCCTGGTACAGGTCTGAGGATGTTAGGATTCGAAACCTCGTGTCGACCCCAATACAGGCCACAACCGAGGCTTTCGTGACTCCCAAAGCCCCGCGTTTGCCAGAGGCGAAAAACGCAAGGTGGAATACGGAGGTTATATTTCACATAAGAATCCACCACCCAACGCTCAGTTCTACGCTTGTTCGGAACAGAAACTGCATTAGTTAGTCAACCTCGTCGAGAAACTGAACGACTCTCTGAGATGTGGAGAAATCTCTGTAGCAGCCTTCCTCGACATTGAAAAAGCATTCAAAAATGCACTACCAAAATCCTTACAGGAATCGGGATATCGGAAACGGTTTGTAACTGGATCGAGATGATGTTAAGATATGGAATAATCTCGGGTTCCCTTCACCATGAGAAAATCATGGACAGGACTGTGGGCACTTTCCGTAGACGATATGATCAGGATCCTTATGTCGGAGGGAATCGAGGTTCAAGCCTACGTTGACGCAGAGTTATAACGGTCAGAGGAAAGTTTGGAGAGGTGATATCGGATATACTCCAAGCGGCTCAACCCCAGCAAGACAGTGATAGTACCATTCACCAGAAGGAAGAAGCTAGATTCACTAGGAAAACCGGTCCTCTATGGGGAAACAATTTCACTCAAGGAAGAATCCAAATACCTAGGGGCAATTCTAGATAAGAAACTAACGTGGAATGCTCAGCTAGAAAAAATATCCAACAGAGCAAGGCAAGCCTTATGGACTTGTAGAATAATCTGAGAAAGAACATGGGGAATGCAACCCAAACAAATGTACTGGTCGCCTATGGAATGATCTCCTATGGAGTGGTCGTCTGGTGGAGCGAAGGGGCATATAAGAGTGCACGAGAAAAGCTCAACAAACTCCAGAGACAACGGTGCCCAATAGGGCAGGAAGTTGTCGCAAGATCGAGATAAAATCCCATCCGATTTTAGCAATGCCATAAGATACAATAAGAGATTAATTGGATATAAAAGAAGGAGAAATCACAGGGGCCAATTTGCAAAATATACAAACGGCTCCAAAACTGAAGACGGAGGTGGGGCCGGAATACATGGAGACAGCCAGAATTTACCCTTAGCGTAAACCTGGGACAGTAAGCTACAATATTCCAGACAGAAGTCTGTCTGCAAGAAATACAGAACGGAAACAGGACAAAATAAATCGATCAAAATCATGTCGGACAAGCAGCACTGAGAGCTCTGGATACAATTTAGATTAATGGAACTGCGTGAAGGACCTCCAAACCGTAGGCAAGGATAACAGAATTACTCTGCTATGGGTCCCTGGGCACGAAGGCTTTGGAGGAAATGAGAAAGCCGACCTTCTGGCAAAAAAGGTACTATGAAGGAGTTTATAGGACCAGAGCCCTTCTACGGAATATCAACGAGTATAGCCAAAGAAGTGTTCTCAGACTAGACCGAGCGGGGCAACGCGAGTACTGGTATGAAACAGAAGAACAGCAGCCCTGACTAGAAGGAACCTGAGTATCATAACAGGACTACTGACAAGTCTTTGTAGATTGCAAAAGCATCTTGAAAAAATTGGTGTTGTGGAAAGCGAAAAGTGTCGCTTTTGCCAATAAGAAGAATAAACAGCAGAACACATCTTGTGTAGATGCAATGGTATGGGTAAAGCAAGATTCTACCGTATGAATCACGGGCAGCTGGAACTCGGAGACCTGGAAAAGGTACCACCGAACGTCATCAACGACTTCGTCAGAAGCGCGGGCCACAATAGATCTGAGAAGGCCGTAGTGGAAGGGGCGGTTATCGCTTCACTCGAAAAGAACCTAACGTATATAGAAATTAATTTCAGGGCCATCTAACAATCACTGGATAACTTACGTTCAGTGAATTGATGAACGACATACGGAAATAAATTAGAACAGACATGACTGAAGACGCGTGGACTAGTGACATCTAGTGATGGTCTCTATTTGGTTCAAACCGAAAGTAGGTTGACCATCGAAAAAGACAGAATAGTAGAGATTGATTCATTGAGAGAAAAGGGTGTCGTGAATGATATTTCAACAGTGAACTGCGATTGATTTATTTAGTTGTCAGAGTAGATTATTATAAACGGAAGATAATAAGTTCAGTATTTTAAATGAACCGCAGTTTCGTAACAATATATAATTCGAGTTTATGAATGATTGTGCATTGCATATCGAGCCCATATCTCGTGTGAAAGTTTCCACCTACAAAATAAATATAAAGGGGGTTTTGTAATAACGTCAAACTGTAATCAGATATTCTTCTCGAAAAATGTTCTTGACTAACATGTTTTCGTTCGGTTCTGGTAAAGGTTTTATTTTCCAACATAATTTCAATTCACAAACTAATTGCACTCCAATTTTGAGTAAAAATGTATTGCTGTTTATATTGACAAATGATTGCTGTTTATATTGACAAATGATTGCGACATAAAGTATGTCAATTCAGTGATTTTAAATGAAGTGAACACTGGCAAAGTGAAACTAAACCTAGTAACATGAAATTCAAGGAGCTTAATTTTTGGTATCATGGACTGGTCTACCAACGAATCGTTTGGATGGGTAGAAAACATTCTACCTTGAATTTCATGGTATAGGTTAGGTTAGCAAGTTATGGATGTCGCATCTATTATTTGTTGTATTCCACTTATTTTTCCTTTGCCAGATAGTATTAGTTTCCAGTTGGTATTAGTTTCCTGAGTCATTAATTTTGAGAAAGACAACAAAGCGGTCCTGATGATTGGGAAACTATGAAACAGCTGTAGGTGGATGGTGATTTTCACTTAATCATGAGGAAATCAATATCCTTTTGCAAACTTATCACCGAAAATTATCTTGGAAATGCCTTTTTCTCTCGTTAAATTCAGAAATATTTGGTATAAGTTCATTACTCCACAGTTATTTAGTGCTCACGGATCCATAACACCAAAGAAGTAGTGCTCATTTGAAACTTATTTGATCATATCATTCGCGAAAAGATATTTTTCTTGAATGAATTCTGTAAAAAAATTATGTCAAGGGGGGAAGTTATTTTCGTTTTTCATTGAAATATTTGAATATTTATTATCATACAAAGGGTTCTGTGGTTGAATAACTTTATTGTCTGTAGTTTTTCCACAAGTTGAGTTGAAAGGAAAAATAAATAATATGAGCATAAATTGTCATTTATTAGAGAGAAATATCCAATCATTACAATGCAGTAAAATGTACTATATCTCACAACTTAACACAATACTCTAAATAAATATGGCATAAGTTTCATAAAACTAACAATAATCATTAGACATTTTATTTATTACAATCAAATCTAAATATATTTTACTCACTCGAATTGCTTTGAAGTTGCTATGCTTTTTTATTTAACCTCTTTCCCCATACAATGGAAATATGTAAGAGGCTTTTATCAAAAGCTATGTTTTCTTAAGACACAGCGTGAATGGGTGAAAAATACCATACTAATCAAAAGGTGCACGAGAAAATGAAAAATGGTGTTCAGCATCTTCCAATAAATCTCACAGCAAAACTAGGTGGGAGACTCACTCATCTTAGGCTACTACTTAAATTAAATTTGTAAATAATTTTAATTCTAATTTTGATTTATTCGAATTTTTTATATAATTTTGGTAAAAAAAAAACATTAAAGAGAAGTGTGAGCGTATAAATAAAATCAAATTACAGAATATCAACAAAAATATACAACAATAAATCATTTCAAACCAAAACAAGTTTAATCACACTTCCCCCTAAGTAGACTCATTTTCTTTGGGCAAAATGATATACAATATCCCCTAAATCTATAAAACCACAAGTATTTAAGTCTAAAAATAAAATGTATTGCTAGTTTACAGTGTATATCTAAGGCAAAAGATAAGACACATTCTCGTGTAAGGCAAAAAGTACGTTTAGACTCGGTGTTTTTGTATTCTAATGATTTGAAAATCATTTTTAGAATACAAGAAATAAATAATTTTTGGTATTCCTAGACCGTATTATAATTTGTTATGTACAAATATAATAAATCTTCATTATATAATAAAAAAGAATATGATACACTCTCAACTAGTCTATACTCATTTCAAAATTTATATCCAATAATTGATGCATCATATGCTATTCGTTGGAATGAACCTGACTAGACAAAATATTTTTACAAATGTAGAATCCATAACCTAAAAAAATATATATTACAAAAAGTTCTTCTTGTTAACAATTTCATGAAATTGAGTCGAATCATCATATGTAACAACAACAAAAGTACGAGAAAAAAGAATCTAGAGTCAGTGTTTTTTTGATGTGGCCACTGTTGAAGAGCGAAAATTTAGTCACCTCAAAGATCTTTGTATGAGAAAAAATCCTTTGGTAAATTGAATATATAAAGAAACGCAAATGCAATTCTATAATGTCGAACTTTTTTGGAATTCCCATAAAACCGACTGATTCTATTCTCTGACTCCGTTTTTTACCCCCAACAATTTAGCGGCATCATCCGCAGAAGCAGCCAGTACTTTATCTATGATGGATCTATCTCTCAACCCCAATAAATTACTAATCAAATCACCCCCTTCGGTCCCATCAGACTCGTCAGTTCTATGAGGAATATTACCTTCGACCTTATACGGAGGCGACGAACTATTAACTGCTTCTTCGTCACTATTGTTGGTATCATGCTCAAAATTGACATTGTGTTTCTTCCTGTGGCGCAGCATGCTGTGCTTCAGAGTGAACCTACGCCTGCATATATCACAACTGAAGGGTCTCTCGCCGGTGTGTGTGCGCATGTGTCTTCTCAAATCCTCTGCCGACCAAAATCTGCGCATACAAAATGCGCAGATCACTTTCCTGTTGGAATAGTCGGGAAATTTCCCGCGAATCTCGTTCTCTTCATCTTCTTGATGTGCCGATTCGTCCGGTGTGGTGGCATTGCTGTCCAAGGCGTTCTTGGACATGAGTAAGTCGTATTCCGATACATGCTTGTCTCGGATATGGTCAAGCGCCTCTTGTCTTTCAGAAAATGAACCTTCACACAGATGACATTTGAAAGGAAGGTCGGAATTCTGTACCGTAGGCTCTATGGGCAGTTTGTTAAACGCTATTTGGCTCTCCCAATCTTGTTTCGTCTCTACATTCGGTACCTTCTCGTCTTCTGAACTACCAGCTTCATATCCTTGAGCCTTTATGTCATCTCCTTGGGCGTTAGTCGAATGCTTGCAGCTTATGTGCTTCTTCAAATTGGAATAAGTGGCGAACGTACTGCTGGGGCAACTGGAACACTTGAACGGCCGTTCAGGGACATTTCGCATCAAGTAGTTGGAATTGTTATTTCCAGCCTCATTAGAAATAGTCGTTGCAGCGTTGCCATGTTTACGTAACAGGTGGCGATCGCAGTTGGACTTAGTTGTGAATAGTAGCGGGCAATGGCTGCATTTAAAAGGTTTTTGTCCAGTGTGAGTAAGGATATGTCTTCGCAAGGAAGAAGTCCACGGGAATTTCCGACTACAATAAGAACAGCTTACACGATTCGGCGCTAGGGAGTAGGCGGATTTTTTCTTGACAGGTTGTACTGTGTCCGATTCTGACCTGTAACCAAAGAAGAAAAAACTATAATAATGACCCAACCACAATAATACAAAAAACATTATCAATAACAAGTCGAAGGGTTTTCTACCTACTTGTTTTCATCGGTCCCGGACGCATTTGCCTCACTTGTACTGCCGCTGGCAACTAATCCTTCTTCATCTTCCTCGCTTACCAATCCCGCTTCTTGTTCCTCTACATCTCTCTTGAAAAACTCTTTGAACTGCTGTTGTGAAGCATCATCCAAAAGCTTCGACACAGGAACCAGATCGGAATTCTCCTCGAGTTTTGGACTATTTTCATTCTTTAGTTGTTGCAATTCCTTCAATCTTTCTTCCAGAATACGACTTCTATACTCATTTCGATGATAATTGTTTACCTGTTCGAGCTTCTCTTCGTTTTCGTCTATAACGAGAGCGAAATCTCCCTCCTCATCTTCTCTAGATTCTTGGACACCTTGATTTGCTCGTAATTGCTGGGATAGAATCGCGAATTTAAGTTTCTCATTCAACATATCTTTGCTATCGCCAAACTCGTGTATCTTCGGCATCTCGTAGTTTGGGATGCTGAGATCGCAGTAGTTGGGTTTCATAGGCAACTGAGATTTTTTTCCCGGATTTCCGACGGTGCTTCGTTGTCGTTGTGACCAAAACTGAGGGTGTTGCTGCTTGATATGCCTCTCCATGTTTGATCTCAGTGTGAATCTTGCCGAGCAATGTTCGCATGTGAACGGCCTTTCCGTTCGGTACCTTCTCTGTTTTTGCTTTGGCATTAATACTCCGTTTTTTATAACCATTTTTACAGAGTTAGGAGACTGCATCATATCAAGTTGTTTATTTATATGCCCTGGACTATGCAATTTTGGCACGCTTTCGTTGAAGCTATTATCAATATTTAGGCACAACGGCTTTATTTCCTCGGATTTTTTAGGTGTACTGAAGTTGTTCTCCATCCTCATTTCTGGTTGAGAATCTGTCTTGAATCCGTTTGGGAAAGGCATGGTGGGACTTCGGAGGGGGTTATGCATGTTGTGAAGATTTTTTAACTCTTCTGATACCATAGAGCCACCACATAATTGGAATCTCTGCATTCGTTCTTTGATGTCCTGAGCATTTGGTGGAAGTGAAGGGGGTAAGGAGGAAAACAACAAGGGATTAAGAGGGAACCCTGTCCAATTTGGCAGAGCTGGAAAACCGCTCCGGTAAAGGGCAAGCTGCGTTGCATATAAAGTAGCAGGATCTATTTTCGGAGGAGTTTTGAACAAGTGTTGAGCGAATATCTGGCCCATGTTAGGAGGTATTTGATTGGATATACGAGAAGGAAGAGGAGGGGATTTTATAGTCAAATCTTGGGGTTCATCTTCTTCCCCTTCTTCTTCTTCTTCTTCTTCTTCTTCTGCTCCTTCGAACTGTTTGCTTTCTTCTTGGGCTTTCTTCTTACTCAGGTCCAGAACTAGATCCAGAGGTTCGTCATCTTCATCATCAAAATACTCCTCTTCCGAGTCTCCTGTGAAAGATTTATTTTCTTTGAGACTCTCAATATTTTTCACTTGGATTTTAGTGGGCGAGTAGCCAAAATTAGGAGGAGGAGGGCCGTTACTCTTGTGGATGACATCGGTATTTGAAAACATCCTAGTTCGATTCTGTAGATCTGGAATTGATTGTGATATAGGTTTCAGAATATTCATTTCCCCCTTCATTTCGAACGTGTTACTACGTGAAATATCTGAGAATTTAGGAGTTGAACAATGTATTTTCTCAAATGCTGAATCACCAGCATGTTTCCTTGGATCATCTTTGGCGGTAAGTTTGTTCAGTTCTTCGTTCGTTGGATCTTCAGAAGGGTGATATATTATAGATTTTTTCACGTCCTCTCTGGTGGTCTTTGCATGTCTATTCCTCAAATGCCTCTCGCAGTTGGCTTTGGTAGTAAATGCGTAGTTACAAAGAGAACATTCGTACGGCCTGTCACCATTATGCGTACGCATATGTCGACTCAAAGCTGCTTTGTCAATCGAAGAGTGTGGACACATATTGCAGTGGTAGGTTCCGTTAGTGTTACCATTGAGATGTGCCCGATTGTGTCCTTTCAGTGCTCGAAGGTTCGGAAAAACCGCAGTACACAACCTACATGGAAATTCACCACGCAATTTCATTTTGCGGAACTCAACAGCAAAAACATCTTGAGATTCTTCCTCTTCGTTTTTTTGGTAATCTGATGATAGATCTAAATGTTGCTTGGGCGGTGAGAGCTGCAGTTCGCCTTTTTTAGCTTGCAGTTGTCGTAAATTTATGTTGGATAAAATTGACTGGATATCTGCCAAATCTTTGGTGTTGTCCATAGCCTTAGCAAGATGTTCTCTTAGCTTATTAGTCACTGGAGGTGGGACCATAGGCTGCTTTTCTGGAGAATTATTTACTAATTTCAACCCCGAAAAGAACTCCATGCGTCTTATTTCTGGTTGAGATATTCTAGTGAGGTCCATGCCATTCGTGTACTCTGAGGAATCACAACTCTTCTCGTGAATGCCTAGAGATTGAGAGCAGGGAAACGCACGGTTACATTTTTTGCACTGGAACTTGAGCCCACTAGATACTTTGTGCAGATTCATCTCGCATTCTCTTCGAGCAATGTGCGGAAATTTTTCACTGGAGAAGTCTACAAAAGTCAGATCTTTGAAGCCAACGACTGGTTGCCTGTTCATGGGGTTCTCGTGAACAGTAGATTTGTGGATAGTAAGGAGCTTGTTATTGAGGAAAACTTGATTGCATGTTACGCATTTGGCAGGGTAGTCTGGATGGTTATCTTCCAAATGCATATCCAGTACTAAAACAGAGTTGAAATCGCTTCTATCGCAAACAGGACATTTGAAGGTTTGGGGTATTTCAGAATCTGAGGAGTGCTCCCTCATTTTTTTGTCTCCGCAATCTTCATTTTCGTTTTTTCTCTTATTCGTTTTCTCCACTTTGTTGTTGTTGTATTCGGTACTTTTGGAACTGCCGCTATCTGTGCTTCCATCGGACTCGTAGCTGTTCTCAGTCTTATGGGAGTGCGTTCTCATATGTCTGTGCATATTTCCGTTCGTTGTAAAGGTGTCCCCACAATATTTACAGTGGAAAGGGCGTTCGCCACTATGCACTAGAACATGTCTATCGAGGCTGCTGCTGGAACTTAACACCTTGCAGCATATCCTACAGATGTAACCTTTTTCAGCGTCTTGTAGTTCGTTTTCATTATTGTGTGATCGGATATGAAGCGTAAATTCGTGTTGGGATGTCAACATTTTCTCGCAGATAGGGCACAGGTACTTCCTTTCGGGGGAGGAACAGTCACTTCTGTTGTCGGTTTCGCAGTTTTCTGAATTTTTGGAAAGGTCTGACTGATCAACCGTAGTGTTGGTAGTTGAGGAGAATATTCCTGAGTCACTTTGGTTGGCCAATGATTCTTTGGTTTTCTGATGTGGTGAAGGCAGTTCTTCCATTCCGGAAACTGTAATTAATAAATACAAATAATTTTCAGTTATTGAATGGTTAATTCATAAATTATAATAATCAATGAGCTATAAGAGTGTATGACTGATATATTTCCGAGGTTATTTGTATTTTCTTTTCTCTTATGAGAATATCAAACGTAGAGGCAGAAAATGCAAACGAACAATAGAATGTTACAAAAATCCCGAGATGGGCGAACAAACAATGATGATGCAAAGCAATCAATTCATCGATAAGACGGATGATGATTAAACGAATCTACATGAACTAGTTAAATGAAATATAAACACAAATTCGAACACCTAAATGAATCTCAAACAAAACAACTCTCGTTTTGTTTGAATAATAAACATTTGTAAATGATATTGAAATAGGGCCAGTAGTAGACAAATATACGAATTTGTTGTATTCAATAACACCAAATGTCACTTATTTCAATCATAGTAAAGTAGAGGTGGGGGTATAAATTTGTATAATGTGAAATGATTAATTGTGTGGTAAAGCCATCGGTTTCATAAAAGTGTCGTAAAACGGTTGACCGATATTCATTCTTCTTTCAAGCTTGAAAAACTTTAGGAATGGGTGCATACCTTTGTCCTATTGGAATTATTTTAACTTTATTGATAAAAATGTTACCAAAACTCCTATATATAGTTTGCGATCCATATGGAGTTGTATTTCGAGACAATGCTATATTTAAATGAATATTTCCCACATATCCCAAACCACAAGTTTTATTTGGATTCACACGAAAAATAAAATTTAAAAACAAATTTGTTTATGGAGTAGATCTCAAGAGTCGGTTTGGAAGGAAACGAAACATGTGGTTTTTACGTCGAATATCTCATTGTGGTCCATTTAATCAAGCCTTTCCGTTTCAAGGTTAGGTTCGCTTGCTGTTTTCGAGATTAAATATGTTTTATCTCCAGTTCTTGAGTCAAGTAACGAAATATTTGTGGTGGCCTTTTCAAATATTTGTGCATGCATGCATGCATTCATCAACCAAACATATCAAAATAGGTACCTATAACTTTTGAATATTTTTTTCCACTATCAAGTGGAATGGAACAATAATTACAATATTAAATAACAATTTCCTTTAAAAATAATAAAAAGCAATACATAATTCTTTTCAAGACTCTGAGCTTACCTACAACCAATCAGTATTTGTTATATTACAAAACCAAGTTGTTTTTTTCAAGAAATTGTGATTACATTCCGAATATTAATTGCTATAACTTCATAGTGAAGCATTAAATATTATAATGATTTTTACCAATTAGGTTCTCAAGTGAGTTCATAAGAAAAATCAGTCAAAATACAATGAACAGTTAAAAAAACTCTAACCCGAAATTATAGTAGAATGAAACTCATTGGAAAAGGAAGAGAATATAATAAAAATGAAAGGAAAAATAATTTACGGGCGATCTGAGGTCGGGAAGTGGAAGGGGGTGAGTTTTTAAGGGTAAAAAACTGTTTATCTCGATTTCCGGCAAAACTACAAGTCCTATGGAAAACTTTGGTATTCACACTTTTTTCACATAATCTCAAAATTTATGTGAAAAATTCAAATAACCAAGTTTTTGGTTTTTTATTTTTACTTTTTACAAAAAAAAATTTTTCACGAAATTTGGTGAAAATTTACTTTTTTATGTTCCAAACACACTGTAATTTTTTTTATTTAAAATATTTATTTTTCCATCTTATTTTGACTTAATATCGAAAAAGCACCCTAATTTTCAATCAGAAATTCTCCCGTCAAAATATCAGGTTTTTTAAAAGAGTCGGTGGGCTTTTTGTTCGTTGAAATCTCTTCTTTCTGATAGTGTAAAAAAATATACATTACTACGGTAAATGTTCTCAGAAAATGCAAAGAAATAAAAGGTAGTAAGGCCCAGACCCTCCTAGCCCCTTCCCCACTTCTCTATGAAATACCTTTTGATGGGCTAAAATTTTCCGTAGGTCACTCAGGTATATAAGTTATCTTAAAATAGCAATAAATAGACATCTACGCATATAATTTAAAGAAGATTCTACAACTTTCTCAAAATATTGTAGATGTCTTATTAAATTCGGATTCGATTTTTTTCGTTTCTTTGCATTTTCTGTCATAGTAATGTACTTTTTTTCATACCACCAAGTAGAGATTTCAACGAACAAAAAGCCCACCGACTTTTTTAAAAAAGCTGATATTTTGACGGGAGAATTTTTGATTGAAAATTAGGGTTCTTTTTCGATATTAAGTCAAAATAAGGTGAAAAAATAAATGTTTTGAATCAAAAAAATTACAGTGTGTTTGGAACATAAAAATGGAGGTTTTCACCAAATTTCGTGAAAAAAAAATTGTTGTAGAATATAAAAATAAAAAACCAAAAACTTGGTTATTTGAATTTTTCACATAAATTTTGAGGTTATGTGAAAAAAGTGTTAATACAAAAGTTGTAGATCTTTTTATTACCTACAACTTTGCCATTTGAGTTTTTTCCATAGTTTTGCCGGAAATCTAGATAAACCGTTTTTTACCCTTAAAAACTCACCCCCTTCCACTTCCCGACCTCGGATCGCCCGTAAATTATTTTTCCTTTCATTTTTGTTATATTCTCTTCCTTTTCCAATGGGTTTCATCCTACTATTATTTTTTTTCACTTTTTACCATTTTCAAAGGCTTCAGCACTGGTCTACATCGTCTTATTGAGTAGACAAATCTGATTTGATATTTTAGATATTCCTGTTTATTCAGTTCGATTGAATCTTCTAGCAGTTTCACATTACCATTGTTTTTATTTGTCTATCAAATTATAATGTTTGCTTTTTGCAGTTGACAACGCACGACCACGGCATTTCAATTGAATTATAACGTTATTAATGTGAAACTGCCAGAAGACTTCTCTCGAACTAAAAAACAGGAATATCTAACATATCAAATCAGGAGATTTGTCTACTCAATAAGACAATAGCAATCTACACCTAACTTGTTTCTTACTTTTTAGTTTATTTTATTTTTGCGTAGTGGGGTTACAGTTTTTTAAACTTTTTCGTTTTAACCTTCGATGCGACACCAAAAAGAAGAATGTTATGATAGCGTGAGTAATAGATAGTTATTAATTAAACAATCTAGACTAGGACATTCACGATAAAACAATTGTCCAGTATAGGATAAAATAACCCCCCCCTTTACCCTATTTTACCTAGAAATTAAGATAAATAATTATGGAAGACTTCAATGTGCATGAATGACAGTAGAAAACGAAAATATAATTAAAATCTGCGCTAAAAAATTGCTATTACGTACACGACCGTCAATGACGTGCCCCAAGGCCTCTGGCCCGTTCGGGTAGCTACCTCCGTGACATTTGATTTTATTAGAATTATTTTTTTGCACTGAATTTGTACCTTATTGGAGTTATTAATAATATGTCAGATTCTTAAATTAATGTCTATCTAATAGAAATAGAAACACGAAACAAGTGGGGTGGTGATTCTGTTTTTTTTTACACGATGAATATTCAGAACTGCCGATGGAATATTTCATTAACGCTGAAATATAGTATAAAATTGTTTTTCTGTCGCTTGGTTTATTTTTTTTATATTTAATATTGTACTGTTATAATATATATTATTATTATATACTCAGAATTTTCTTCTCTTTCATTTCAATGACCAATCGAATGACACATCATTCATCAAAATCGGATGAGTAGTTTAGACGCTACGGTGGAACATTCGTAAATACAAACCTACATAGGCTGCTAAAATCATTACCCTCCCTTTTCGGCTGTGCGGCAGTCGGGTAATAAAGGCAAGCCAAAACCCAAGATAAATAAGATAGCTGCGCGAAATTTCCATTTCAATCGGTTAAATAGTACCCCAAAAAATCAAATCGAGCCATGCGTAACATGGAATACTTTCATTTGAAAACTAGTCTTCCACTTTCTCAATTATTTATTTTCGTATATTATTGCAGTGAAAAGGAATTACATTTGTATATTTATTCGTCTTTCACCCAGAAGGGTAGATAGTCTATAAGGATTAGGTAAGAAAGTGTATTTATATATTCATTTCATATGAGAAACGGTTCCTTATATCGCTTGAATTATGATGCTGTTGTACATGGGAAATTTCAATTGGGAAGCCCTAAACGAACAGAACGAATACGGAACAAAATTCATAAGAAAGAACTGGACTACAAGTCACCGAATTGCACAAAAGTCGCTTTCTCAGAAATTCTTGTCGCTGTCACATTCCCATCATGCTAATTCGATTACAGAAAAATTCCAGCTAAAAGCCTGCTAAGACGTGATCACACTTCTACTGATTTCCATAATCATTGTCCATAGTTTTGCGTAAGACCTTTCGAACAATAGTAATCGGGTCAAGTAAACGAATATGTTGTGTTTACCAATAGCGCGTTCGCTTATGGAGACGGACACAAAGACATTTTATCGATGATGATTTCATTTTCATGTCAGGTACACAACGCTCAGCATTCCTTTTTTATCTTGAAACTACATAAGAAAGCGCATATCAAGAAAATAAAGAATGAACCGTTCTCTTATGAATCAAAAATGAGAATTTGAAGCATCAATCATAACAATTTCAACTTCTAGAGGATACATACGGTCAGATTGCACTCATGTCGGCGTTTATATCCCTGTAATGTGCATAAAAACTGTTTATATTCAATCTAGCACTAAATGAGGTAATTGAGCAGCAAAATGTGAGCAGCAAATATGGCAACAAAATGCGAAATACAAAGTTCAGTTGAACAAAAAAAATGTTTGCTATCAAAAAGACTAATTCTGGCTAGGCTAGCTTTCCAAAGTGTTCTCAATCTGATCACTATCTCACGTGAAAGAAAGGGACACAAACTAAGTGACAATTGGTTAACAAATTGCTCGTAATCTAATGGATATCTGGACATAAGTTGAAAATATGATTTGCTGCCTAATAAACTTTTTTCTGCTTTTTTATATATCATTCATGTTTTTTTATTTCCAATCTACCAAAAAAATCCCACATTTATGGGAAATCCTTTACAGAAAATATCATCGCAAATAAGTCTATTCTAGTGTTTGCATCGCCTTGCATGGTAAATAAACCCAAGCTATTGAGGAATATCCTTCGAATAATCTAATTATCATCTCCTTAGGATTTGCAATCGGATATGATAAACTTGAAACAACCAGTGAAAATATAAGACATTATTGTTAATATCAGTAAATATCCGAAACTATGTTTTTTGCCAAAGATACACAAAGAAAATGCACCTTTACGTCTGTTGTATGTTTCGTTGGGTCACCCATTTATAAACTAAGCAAATTATTAGCTGATATTCTCAAA